>JAUYWG010000051.1:9398582-9490464 GCA_034779775.1 Enteromius afrohamiltoni
ACGGAAAATATGTGTTGTAGAGAGCTGCAGCAAATGGCTTTTAATTGAAAGAAAACATGTACTACAAAAAAGTCGATAAATTTCTTACTTTCACAATCAATATATTACCGGTACTTGAGAAAACCACATTTCAGATTTTTTAGTACCATCTTGGTACCGAAGTACCGGGTCTTTTGACAACACTAGTTAGATCCATATTTTGTATCTTAAAATCACAGACTAATTTTTCCAATTGACATTCAATACTCTTGACCCAATCATTTTACAATTTTTAATCTGTATTTAATTGATACATTTCTATTTCTATTTTCTAGTTCTTATTTTATTGCTGTATTATTTGATTTTTTATTACTGTTCACTTAATAATGTTTGAACTTTATATTTGTTTATACTTTATAAAATGTTGACATTTTAATATATAAAATGTCCTTTTTTATTAGAGGTTTTGTTATTAAATAACATGGGTCAATCAAAATTTTTAATTAGAAGTTCGAAAAATTATATAATCTAGTACCTTTATTCAGCGTGTCCCATTGTGTTGACTGTAAGTCTACCCCTCACAGCCACGCTAAACTCAATATAATGTCTAACTCGATTATAGTCTATTGAGGAAGGCAATGGTACAATTATATTTGTTCATATAAAACAGTGGAGGTCTCAAACTCAATTCCTGGAGGACCACAGCTCTACAGAGCTTAGCTCCAAATTACAGCTGCTTGGAAGTTTCTAGTGATCCTAAAGACCTTGATTAGCTGAATCAGGTGTGATGATTTGGGCTGGAGCTAAGCTGTGGCCCTCCAGGAATTGAGTTTGAGACCCAATGATATAAAATCTTAAATATAATTGACTTGTTTGAAGGTGGAATGGTGATGTGATGAAACCAAGAATCCAAGCCGAGTTACACAATCTCTCATCTATTCTTCTCTTGGTAGACACTTCATATCCAAAACATGGCAGAAAGAGAAGGTATAAAACAGAGACAAAACGACTGTCACCTTGAATATGCCGACCCAGTCCTTGGGATGTGGTTTAATGAACTGTGTGAGGGTGTAATGGCACTCTAATGCTGCGTGAGGAAGGTAACCTTTCCCCACATTCTGGAAGATGACGTGGGCAAAATTGGATGTTTCCATGGTGCTGCTTGCTGCTGTCCCCTCCAGGAATAAAGCCATCTGTCTATCAGCAGCTGTGTCTGTGGGAATACAGGACCCATAGGAGAAGTGAAACAGTGAAGAGACACCTGAAAATGATTTGTGCCACATTCTACAGTTATCTAGGGTGAATATCTTTATGTAACATTATAAAAACAGTCATTGCCTCTAACAGAACGCACCTTATTTTCATACTAATCGCATGTTGTTAAAGCTTCTGATAATTGCTGCACAACAGTTTCAAAATCACACACAAGTAATAATGTGTCAGTTCTCAATGCAAAATGATTTAGACATAATCCAGACCTGGGTCTGTCATTATCTTACTTTTTACCAAATAAATATGGAAACTGACCCAAAATTAGTTGTAGAGTTTGAGAATGAACCATATTTTGAGTCCTAATTACAAGTTTCTGTTTATTTTGCATTAATGACAAGCTAAGTGTACATTATTTCTATTTTTACACGATAAAAAATACATGACAGTACAAGGACATGAAACACTGAAGATGAAAGAGTTTGAGTTCAGTAGCTTAGTGACACTAATAGGAGGACTAAAAATAAATGGCATGGTTCCCTATAAGTCCACACGGCTCAAGTCAATATTTCTGGATTATATTTACAGACAGGGAGGGAATCATTTAGGGTTGGGCGATGTCGACCAATTTGGCATCGTACGATGTTTAATGTGAAACATCGCGATGGACGATGATATCGTCGTCGTAGGCAGCACGTGGGGGTTGGGTTGTTGTTTAGTTGTTGTAACTAAAACAACAAGCCCCACCCAACGACGAAAATAACAGTGTTCGTGCGAGCAGGTGAGAGAAGATCGAGCGCAGGAGTGATCGCGAGCGAGTGCTTGATTTGCACGCAAGGGTTTGAAATGAGCTTGCGGCCCCGTTTCTTCGCATGTACATCTGTTTTCCTCTCGCGGAAATGATTTACTGTGCTGGCCAGCATCAGTGGTGAGCACGATTAAGCGTGTTTATCGCGAGTTTGTTGCTGCTGCTACGGCGGGGCGGAGGATCGTGATGTCTATCGTCTATCGACCCAACCCTAGAATCATTGTTTTGTCTCTAGATGCATCAAAAATATTTTTATATAGTAAGTTTATACACCTTTTTTGTGCATTTGATTCTATACAAACTGTATTTCAATACCAAGACAGTCAAGTAGTTTAATAACTATGAAGTAGTTTAATTATTAATTCAATACATTTGAATTATATTAATTCAAATATTAATTTAATACTTTTTTCCCTTTGGGTTCTTTACAGGTTTATTTATTTTATGCCTACTATTTACATTCAAAATCAATCACATGGGCTTAATAATAGTTTTCTTAAGGACAATTACCTAAAATCCAATATTTAAAAACTATAAAACTCAGCAGAGCTTGTGTGGACTTGAACCGCTAAAATATGTGAATAATAACATCATGATGCAAGCTGGCACTGATACTGCTTGGTTTTTAATTGGTTCACTAAATATATTTAGCTGTCAATCAAGAGTAAAAAATATGGTCTCTCAAAGCCCTCTATGATATTATGATAAAGACTATTTAAAACATAAAACTGCATTTATTGTCACTAAGGTAAACTGAGATAGGTCAAGTTATTATCACTACAACTCTGGGAAATGTCCCAGTTTTGTACTAAGGTACTTTTTACAAACTTGCAACATTAGTTACGTCTCACACTCATAAGGTGATGACTCAGTTAGCAATGATCAAACTGAGTCTGAAGATTGTCGAGATTTTTCTGTGTGGTTGTGAACAGTCGACACTTGCCACGCTAACAAGAAAAGGTAATCTGTTTTGTAATCATGGTGATCCCTAAATAATATTTCAGCAGCAAAGTCGTTTAAGCTGTGTGTTGGTTTCCCTGACTAGTTTCTTCAGTTTGTCTTGGGGAAAATAAGCATTGCAGATGATTCGAAGAACACATGTTGTACATAAAACCTTCATTAACTACCTATTTTTCACTGAACTGTCACATAAATTAATTTACGCTGCTGTTTATGATCTAAACAAACAACGTTATCTTTTGTATAACAAGAGCGCAGTGAGTACAGCGGCAGAGCAGGAAATTCCTGACACGCACGCTTTCGGAAACAGCTGAGCTCTGTCGCAAAAAAATAAAAAATTCACACGGCACATTTTAGCATGCGGAGGAGTGAGAACTTGCGATAACCGCCCATAAAACAAAAGAGCTTCCCCTCTATCTCATAATCAAAATTATTATAACCTGTATACGAGTAGTGACGTCACATGTGACGTGTCTTACTGACTTGGAACTGTAAAATGCTTCGTTTTCCTCATGTTTACTCGATCATTTAACCCTGTAACGTTAACAACAAATCCGCATTCAGCGCGGCTAAGTTATTTAGTTATAACTTCCGTGACGCGATTTTATCTGACAATCCAAAGGTCGTCTCTCTAAAAATAGCACAACACAAACAGAAATGTGACATTATATAACTCATCCGAAAAATAATTAAAGTAGGATGTGTAATGACTGTTAAAAAGAAAAATTCCTTCATACTTATTTTCCAGACATAAATGTTTTGCTAATAGGCCGAAGTTACTAGCACTTAACACTTATTACAACTTCGAGTGTTAATCCTTTTGTATCGAGGAAACGTCAAATAAAAATGCCATAGCGCATACATCTTACACGGTTATACAAAATAACGTTACACTCAATATTCATCAAGTTTCTATATTAGCTAAGCTAGTTGTAGCGATGTAGCTTGCTAGCAGGTTTTAGCTCGCCTTAGCCGTCTGGCTAAACAATAACAAACCATAATGTCAAGACAATTACAGCTTATTAGCTTTTGCCACTCAATCAGTGTTCAATCCTCCCAAAAGCACATATTATCTGATCTTTATTTTTGTATAAAAATGCATCAGTTAATATCCTAAGACAAGTCAAAGTGTGAGGCCGATAGTTCAGGAATAACCCTTATCTTGCTCCCGACCAACTGTCTTTCACCACAGCAAAGCTCAAAATTATATTAAAAGTCAGTGACATAAAACAAAGTAGACATTTAAGACTAATGTTATGTATTAAATGACAATTAAAGTGAATAAAAAGACGCCACGATACCTCATTTTCACGCTGAAGAGTCAGAGAAAAAACCCAGCTCTGTTTTTGACGCACTTTTCAGTCTCAGAGCAAGTACATCCCCCTGATCGTGTCAGCGGTTTCCCGGAACAACACAATAACAACAACACACCACTCGCATCACACACATCATATCCGCAACAACTCACTCCGGTTTCCATCTTCATGTTCCTTACGTAACGTTATATTATTATATAGAAAATTATACGTGTTTTAAAATGACCTTTTTTGTTAATGAATTCACTTTCTATTCAAACGAACACATTTAGTAAGCTATCCTGTAAAATAAATAAATAATATATACAGTGTAAATATGTAAAGTTTGTTTAAGTACCTCGTGCTGATAATTATGTGCCTCGTGCTTATAACTGTATATAATATACAGTTATTGGATTACATAATTATCAGCACGAGGTACTTAAACAAACTTTACATATTTACACTGTTTAATTAACAACAAGAAATGTTGTTGTTTTGGTTTTAAAAAGTAAAAATGTGTCCTAAGGTTAAGTAAATTAGTGAAATATTAAGACAAATGTTTCTGTTTGCATATACGGTTACACGATTAAATCCTTTTATTAAATACAAATAATGTATTTCCTTTTATTAAATACAAAAGAGTGATGGTGTCAATTAAAAAGCAGATTAAATAATGGCACAAGTTATTTTTGTTTTACCATTGCTCTATTATGATATTTTAAGGATGTCCCGCCTTCCCTTGAATGTCATTGGACAAAGGGTTCCGAGACTCGTGAAACGTGTGGATGCACGTGTGTCAGTCATTGATTATCCAATGGCGTCACTGCAAGTCGAAGGTCAAGAGTGAAGCAGCATGGCCGCTTTGTTAAGGGGCTCGCGGTGTCTAGTAGGAAAGTGTCATAGCTATGTCAACGCTGTGCAGGGTAATGTGTTTGCGCCGTTATCCAAAACGCTACGCTTTTGTCTACTGCTGGGCACATCTATGCAATTTTTCCGTGCGGCAAACATCTGATATAATTCAATGCATTGACAACTCTCGGTAATAGCTGTTAGGCTAAAGTCATAGTGTGTAAGTCACTGAAATACGAGAGGACAATTATAATGGCAAGCGCCCATTTAACTCAAATGGTGCACGGATGTTAAATTGTTTAAGTTGCAAAGTCTTTTCCGAGATATCTGTGGATGATATTTAATATATCATGATAAACCAAGTTCATCTAACGTTAACCAGATTAAAACTGTGAAAGTATAAAAGCATTATTCCGACATAAGCAGTGAAAAAAAAAATTGATTAGCTTTCTGTGGTGCTTTTTTTTTACGGATTTGTTTGCTATAACCAAAAATGACATTTTTAATACAATAGCCAGTGTATTTGCACATACCTGCCTGTAGGTCAACATGTACAGACTTCTGAAGATCTATTCTTGGACCCTGCACGTCACATGTTTATTATTTGAATCTGTAACAGTCATATGTTAAATGCTAACATATCCCATGTGAAATACTAAATATGACACTAATTATATAATTCATATCTCTTTTTAGTCCCCATCAGGTCCATGGCCTCTAAAACCCAGGTGGGCTTTATTGGTCTGGGGAACATGGGAAACCCAATGGCAAAAAACCTCATAAAACATGGATATCCAGTGATGGCCACTGATGTATTTCCAGAGGCTTGCAAAGAGCTACAGGAACTAGGAGCTCAGGTCAGGATAAAGGACATAAAACATACCTTGGTCACATCTGCCTTGTGTTAAACACTGTGATGTACAGGCTTCACATGATTGATATAATCTTATTTTTTTTCTGACAGTATAATTTATTTGGACAATATAATTTGCTCAAATAAGTTGTAAGATATGTATTTTTTACCCCTCCATGTTCTCAGATTCTGGACAGCCCTGCAGATGTGGCAGACAAAGCAGACCGAATCATCACAATGCTTCCTTCCAGCCCCAATGTTATAGATGTATACACAGGCCCAAATGGTATTCTGAAGTAAGGAAGTTTCCTAAAAGGGCTATATGGATTTTGCTGAACACAATATTTTACCTTGTTTAAAGGGGTCATATGATACGATTTCAAGTTTTCCTTTCTCCTTGGAGTGTTACAAGTGCGTAGATAAGATCCCTAAAGTTGCAAAGACTAAAGTCTCAAAACCAAAGATGTATTCTTTTAAAAAAGTTATGATTGGTCCACACCCTTGGATGGTATTTATTGATTATTTAAAACTTATTATATATATACAAGTTATATAAATATATTATATGAAGTGGATTTATTTGAGCTATTTCAAATCGTGAAAGCTGAGCGTCCCACGTTTGTAGACCGTGGCGTCATCCACTGACATCCAGGGCGCTATTTCTACTTGTGGGACAATCCGCGATGTGTCACCAGGCCGTTTACATGCAGCGCGATTTGCGCACGCAAGCTCTTTATTTTCAATAGAGCCGCGCAGTTTAAAATTCAAAGCACTGACAGCGCCTTTATGGTTGCTTGGTTGCAGACGCTAATACAGAAGCACGAGTGCCCACACGCTTTAAAATTGGTGGAGGAAGCAACGCACCTCACGTTTTCCACGCGTTTTTAGACGCTTCATGTGAACGTACCCTTAAGAGAGTAAGTTACATTTAATGCTAAAGTATCGTTAACACTAATACAAACGTTATTTTAGTGTGTTAGGGCATAACGTTGCAGCTCTGGTTAAACAGCTTAATGCTGGGTTGAAATACAGCTGGGTTTGGTCGTGGTGGGCAAGAGGTGTCCTTTTATTTTAGGGATGTACATGTGTCTTTAGACAAACGTCAATACAGTATTTGTTTTTCCGAACCTGTGTTTGGTTTATTATTCCATTCAATTTATTTGGCTACTGTAAAAAATTGGCAAAGGGAAACTATTATCCAACATGTTGTTTTTCTGGTTTGGTCTGTCTGCAATAGAAAATAGCATTTGTAGTTGATTGTATGTTTTTCGATAATGGTAGAAAATACTTCTTATGTTGATTTTTTTTCCAAAAAAGACAAACCTGGCTGTCAATCATGATGGAAGAATAAACAAAAGTTACAGCATGTCCACTAATGAGACCGTAATATTTATTCTGTGGGAGTCCTCCCACCTTCGGGCCCATCAGAGGCCACAGCACCCTTCTCACCTTTTTCACCCCTGACCCAATTTCATGCCTGACAGTGCACTGGACCAATCAGAGAACTCACTTTTTTTTAGAACGATGAGCTTTGTACAAATCCTCCCGTTTCAGGAGGCGGGGCTTAGAGGAGAAACAATGTACAGTATGTGGAAAATGTGTGTTTTTGCACCTTAAACCACATAAACACATTACATCACACTAAATAAACTAAATTATGCTATTTTTAGCAAAATCATATGACCCCTTTAATTAGCAAACAATTTGAGAGGGTAAAAAAAGTCAAATCCAACATATATTCAGCAATATTTTAATGTAGATTTTAGCTGATTTAATTTTGGTGAGAAATGTTCGAAGTTAGCATTTAAGGATATGATGCATGTACTGGACAGATCATGTTTATAATTTCTTTACAACAGGAAGGTGAAGAAGGGATCCCTACTCTTAGATTCAAGCACTATTGATCCAGCTGTCTCCAAGGAAATGTCAGTTGCCGCAGAGAAACTGGGAGCTGTTTACATGGATGCCCCAGTGTCTGGAGGTGAGGTGACAAAAACTCCCACTTTCTACCCGAAACGGTTTGAATGCTAGACGTAGATGCGGTTACTTGCATAGTATGTTATCACCGTGACCTGAACCCTGACACAAACCGCATATGTAAATGCAGACAGTGTTTGTTAGTGCATGTTTTAAAGGTTTCATAAATCACACACCCATAGTCTCAGTTACACAACTAGTCACTGTCTGGGTGTAGGTACAAATTTCTTAAAGAATCTTTGGCTCTAATTCAAGGATTGTGGTTTTCGCAATCACAGGTTCATGTTAATAGTGGAATTCACTTTCACATTGATGTCCAAACCTGATCGTATAACCATCCTTTGACTTCAGCAACAGTATGAGAGGGTTAAGTCAAATGCTACATGTATTCAGCAATATTTTAAATGGGGCAACAGTGTAGCGTGGTAAATAGATAGACGTACACACAACCCATGCATTTTCAACAATCCAAAGGTGTGCAAAATCAAACCTAATTTCAGTTACACCTAAGTTTTATTCTTTTCTGACCTCTGTTTCAGTGTGAAATGGGTGATTTGCAGGTTTGTTGATAGGAAAGAGTTTTATCACCTGCCTCATCTTGTCCATTTTCTTAATCCAGCCATTGGTGTGGACTCTTTGAGTTATGGACTAAATCAAAAGCCAGCATCTGGGAATTGATCCTGTGACCTTAATGGTGGAAATGGAGACAAGTACTGAAAATCAGGGTCTCTATATAATCTCATGTAACCTTTCTGTATAGGATAATTCTGTGGCAGATATAGCTGAGGTCTATATTTTAAAAAAGATATAATGTTTTTTTTGTGTGTGTGTGTATTTCCGATTTGGCATATGAGTTTGTCAACCAGCATTGCTATGATTGAAGTGTCTAATGTCCCACACCTCGTTTTTTCCAGTCACATTTTTTTGCATCGTTCATCTAGTATTTGAAGTGCACTACTTGGAATTTTCAGTGTACACTATTTACAGGATATATACAATAAACTGGTACTGAATAGTATGCAAATTGGGACATCTAAATCTGTGCAGAGGTACATTCTTCAGTATCCAATGAAAGAGTGCTTCAGTCAGAATAACTGAATGTGGAAACTCAGGTTTCGTCTTAATTAATTACCAAGATATGTAGACCGAGAAGAGAACCTTTACTAATGTAGGCAGCGGTTTTGCTTAAATTGTGAGGGAAGTGAAAGGAACTGAATAAAGAATGATTCATGGCATTTTAGTGGCCTTATATTTTTATTTCTAATTATATACTGTACATGCAGAAGTAGTTTTATTTATTTGTTTTTTTGTTTGTTTGGGTTTTATCCCCCTGTTTTTCCCTGCTTTGACTTCATGTTGTTAAGTATAGTACTGTGCAAAAGTCTTGGGCCACTAGTATTTATTTATTTATTTTTTGTTTTAAGTGGGTTATTTCTATCTTTTGCAGTAGCGTGTCAGTTGGAAATGGCAGTTTACATTTCCAAACATTTTTGCCATTAATTGTTATAATGCAGTGAGATTATTATCTGCACAAGGAGTTTGACAACAGCCAGGGCTCCACACAGAGATCTGATCTGATCATTATCCAGACTGTCTGGAATCACATGAAGTTACAGAACAACCTGAGACAGACTAAATCCAGAACTGTGGCAACGTTTCCAAGATGAAGAAAAATAAACCTACCTGTAAAGCTACCTACCTGAAAAAACTATAGGCAAGTGTTACTCGGAACAGAAGCTGTTTTACCAAAAGCTGTCATACCAAATATTTATTTGATTTAATTTAGAAGTTAATTGATAAATGAAATCTATTTATGGCATTATTTTCGGAAGCATCCCCATTTTACAGCTTTTTGTTTTTCTAAAACTTTGAACTGTACTGGAGTTTTCCATCTTGGAGACATTGTCACAGTTCATCTGGATTAAGTCTCAGTTTGTTCTGTAACTTCATGTGATTCCAGACAGACTGGATGATGATGATCAGATCTCTGTGTGGAGCACTGGCTGTTGTCAGACTCCTTATGCAGACAATGATCTCACTACATTATTACAATTAATGACAAAAACAATGTTTGGGAATGTAAACCGATATTTCCAACTGACACGCTGCCGCAAAAGATAGATATGACCCACTTAAAACAAAACAAAAAAAAAACTAGTGGCCTAAGACTTTTGCACAGTACTGTATGTAAAGCTTGCCGATGGTTTTGTAAAATTTTGGTTACTTTATGAATGGGATGTTTAGACATTAATCTTAATTAATCAATATTTTCTTCCATTTTAATGCAGTGGAATACAACCATTTTGGTTTCAAGGACCCACTTTGTTAAATATTCAACAATATTCAAATATTACATTTTTCCAGTTTTGTTTTATTTACACTTTCAGTTTCTACTCTGTAACATATTTTACAGCTTGGAATAAATATATTTATAGCATATGTGAAACCATGATCCACATTCACAGCTAGCCACAACATTTTTATTTATTTATTTTTTTTAAAGAAAAGCAGGTAAATTAAAACAAGTTTAATTTCATTTAGTTGATTGATTGGGTGATGCTTGCTTGTTTATTTTTGCTGATGCCCTCTAATGGGGCATGACCCCCTGGTTTCAGAAGCAGTATTTAAATGGGGTTTTATATCATAATGTATGTAAAAAGAAGAAATAAAATAAATAACCCTTGATCTTTTAGAATAACGCTAATGTCTCCCACTTTCCATATGTTTCTGAAGGATCCTAGTGTTAAGAAAGAATGGCTGGAGTTTCTTCCCTATTTCCCTGATGATTCAGTTTCGAAGGATGGGGGCGTTTAGAACGGTCTGACATTACAATCCCGAAAGCGTTCGAGCAGATCCTGAGAAAAGACACTGTTGCTTTTCACTTAAAGGCACAGCAGCAAAACCAAACTGTGAAAGACTTTGGTTAAAGTAAGCAAAACACTCTTTGGTGTGCAAATGCATGTGTATATATAACTTTTTATACAAGTGGATTATAGAAATGAAATGAAAGCAAATTTAAAAACCAATCCATTTGTATCTCGACTTTTTAGAAGCCTAGTGTAATGTACTATGCACATACTTTTCTCGAATTTGTGTGCTGCTTATAAACTAGCCTGAGGTGTGAAAACGACCTGTGTTGTCGCCTAACAAGAAAGGTTTAACTCAGTCAACAGCTAGTTTGTGTTTTATGGCGATCCTCCTTTTTAATCAGGAAGTTGTTTCCTCTGGTCTTTGGGCACATAAAAACAATGTGCTCCTAGTTTGCTTTCCTTAAATTGTTGCCTCTCCCAATTCATATGCGTCAGTGGGGTTTGGCTAACATACCATTGGACCCGCTCTTGGTTTGTGAAACGGTCATAAGAAATCCACAGACCTGCTCATTCTCTTTACTTGGACCCTCCAGACATTATTCTCAGCTCCGTGTTAGCGCCTGTGAAGGAGGCTTAATGAAACAAAGCCACAACAAACTGTCCCTGACGTCATGTGCGTCTGTGTTCACAGCAGATGGCGAAGCGCTTGTGTATTTATAGAACTTTCCTTTCTGAGAGTAATTATGGTACTTCGATGGTGTTACATTTTGAAGACGCATCGTCTCAATCCTTGAAGCTTAAAGAGGTAACTGGTAAGATGATGTGGAAACGCGTTTGATTGAATCTTGGAGCTTGAACTTGTCAGTTGAAACAGGTTCACCCCCAAAAAAACTCCTCCATTATTTTCCCACCCTCATGTCGTTTTAAGTTCATATGGACTTTATCTTCTGCATAATGTTTTGATTCATGTTTTAGCGGTTTTTGTCCTGCAGAAATTTCTAGCTGCACATCCAGTCCGTTAGCCTTGACTGATTTATCCAGAGTCTGAAGTAGCTTAGACTCACTCTGTCTGATGAACAAATCCATATAATAGCATCAAAACCGGCACAAACCTCATTGGTTCTTAGATGCCACATGATGCCAAACATCAAATTTGATGTAGTCAGTTTTCAGTTTTATTTTCGTGAAAAAAGGCTTAATATTTAATTCACCCAAAAATGAAAAATCTGTGATTGACTCACCCTCGAGGAGTTCTAAACCTGTATGAATTTCTTTGTTCTGTCGAATACAAAGGAAGATATTTTGAAAACCGTTTGTAATCAGGCTGTTTTGGGAAGAACAAAGAAATTCGTACAGATTTGGAACTACTCGAGGGTGAGTAAATAATGACGAACTATTCCTTTTAAAACGCTGATGTCACTGGACTATTTAAAGATCTCTTTACTACCTTTTTGGGACTTGAGCGTGGTAATTCCCCTGCTGTCTATGTGGGTTTACAAAGCTCTCTTGTTTCATCAAATATCTTAATTTGTGTTCTGAATGTTAAGTGTACCTTTTAAGTGTGTGTGTATAATGTAGAATAGGATCTGAATTGTTTTCTATATTTCTCTAAGGTGTCGGTGCAGCCACTTCAGGTAAGCTCACTTTCATGGTTGGTGGGCCAGAGGAGGAGTTCAACGCAGCCAAGGAGCTTCTGAGCTGTATGGGCGCTAACGTGGTGTACTGTGGCCAAGTTGGCACCGGACAGGTACAAACAGGATGACTTTAAGAATATAGTGCCATTCTTAGAAAGGTGCTGATTTATTTCCGTCATAATCTCTCTCTTCCTTGTTTGCAGGCAGCTAAAATCTGCAACAATATGCTGCTGGGCATTGGGATGATTGGAACAGCAGAGACCATGAACTTGGGAATCAGGTGCAGTTCACAGTTGAATTACATAGTACACCCAAAACTGAAAATTGTGTTATTGTTACTATGATGATATTATTTAACTTTAAACTTGAACTTCTGGCCAAATTCTGAGTAATTTCTTTTCCAAATCTATTCTGATGAAGAAACAAACTCATTTACATTTTGGATGTTCTTGGTTAAGTACATTTTCAGCAAAAACTATGATGCAGCTGTCTTTTGATGCATTACTTGTTCTACAGATTTGATTGTTTTTAGTTTTTAACCTGAATGGCTTTGTATTCATTTGTGCATTCACAGATTAGGGCTTGACCCAAAACTGCTGGCGAAGATCTTGAACATGAGCTCTGGCCGCTGCTGGGCAAGTGACACATACAACCCTGTCCCGGGAGTCATGGAGGGAGTGCCCTCAGCAAACAACTACCAGGGAGGCTTCGGAACTACACTAATGACCAAGGTTTGCCTTGTTTTTTAAGGGATGCACCAAATAACTAAAAAGACCAAATAATTTATGCTGAACAATGGCATAATGGGATGAAATACAAGCGCACGTGAGCCAACATATCAGCAGTGTAAAGGTATTTAAAAGTGTCGGAGAAAGACGCTTCAGTCTTTACAAGCACTGACAGTAAGCACTGCATCTCATGTCTCCGATGAGAGGAGGAAGTATGGCTGTTTCTGGTTACTGTGTGATGACTAAATTTGCGAAATGGTGAATGATTGCAGACCGTTATGTTTTCAATTGCACAGATTGCATGTGTTCAGACAGCGCTGCAGGAGCTTGCTGTGTATCTGCTTGTTGGCCAGGGCTCAAAAGTCCAAATCTGCACTGATAGTGTTACTAGTCAGCCACTTAATAACATTTTCATGCATTATTAAATAGTTTCTTATTTGATTTTTATAATTATTTTTCTTTTTTTTTGAGAATCTAGGAAAACCGTTAAAAGCACATTTTGGCTATTTAATTTATGCAATTGTGGGGAAAAAATGGTAAAACATATGGAGAAAATGCGTAAATCAGTTTTCTTTTGTTTGTTTGTTTTTCTGAGTAGGTAATATGGTTTTGTTGTAGCGTGGGTGTTTTTTATTTTATTTTTATTTTATTTTATTTTTTTTATAAATCAATACAGTAAAAATGGAAGTTATTTATATTTTCACAATGTGAATGTATTTTTAAAATGTAATTTATTCCTGTGATGACAAAGCTGAATTTTTATTTTACTGTGCTGATTGCTGAATAGAGATGCATCGAATGTTTGACAACTGAAATGTTTCCATTTTGGAATAATTGAAAAATGCCAAATAGATTTTAGTGAACCATGATGTTATGCGATCAAATAGCAACCAGCATAGAGTGAGAGGAGCACACTCTTTATAATGCAGCAAACAAGTCCGCAGTGTGGGATCATTTAAAATTATCTGAGAAAGATGGAAAAATCATTAAGCACCGACAGCACATCACATGCCTTTGATGAGAAAAGGAGGGGTGGTTGTTGCCGGTCACTGTATGATGATTGAAATTTCTTATTAGCCTTAAACAATTAGTAAATAAACAGCAGAATGCTACGTTTTGTAATACACGCACAACTTTCATGTATTCTAACAGCTGTGGTGAGCTCGTTACTCAGAGTTGAAAGTATGACACGCATCTGTGCTGAAACACTCATCAGTTCCTCAGTATCATTTGTATGAATTTCATTCAAAAAATTCATCTTAGTATTGTAATCTTTGTTGTTCTGTTAAAAAATAAAAAGATAATTACAACATCTCTAGAATACATTTTATTATAACATTCACACATGGTGTTTAAATTGGGATCTGTCATATTTTATAATAGTATCTAATAGTAACTTTTTTTTTTTTTTTTTTTTATGTGCAGTTATGCATATCTTTCATGGATATTTGCTATCATTTATCCTCAGGATCTGGGACTTGCTCAGAACACAGCAACTAACACAAAGACCCCAGTGCTGTTGGGCTCTCTGGCTCATCAGATTTACCGCATGATGTGCGCACGTGGCTACGCCGGCAAGGACTTCTCATCGGTCTTCCAGTTCCTTCGAGAAGAGGAGGGCCAGTAGAAGGCAACACGCTCTGCCCCCTCCACAGCCTTACCCAGCACTGCCTGCCTTTCACATGACCTGACATGCAAAACTTTGACCCAGCTATGTGATTTCAATGGCATGTGTGTGCTGGGAGCCATAAATGAATGAATGGAGTGGGTGAATGCATATGTAGATCGGACGGTAGTGAGAGCGATGTTTGAGGCTGTGAGTTCCTGTTGGAACCGTGTTAGTTTTGTGAGCCCACTCATGTACAGTTAGTAGTCCACCAATCAACTGATGAGATGCTGTGAATTAAAATTGTCCTGATTTTTTTTTTTTTTTTTTTTTGTTCTGTAGGCTAACAAAAATGTATCATTTCATTCTCGCAAACACACTCAGACTCAGATCAGCCGTTACACTCCTTTTCTTTACATGTGTACAAGTTTAGTTATCTTTCATGTATCTGTAGAGTCTAATTTGCTGTCGGCTTGTCTTTGTAATTGTTAACGGTGTTGGATCTACATGTTGTATTCATGTGCATTTGAACACCTGAAAATTAAAGCAGGAAATATCTTTGGCTTTGATGTTAAGACTGTGGCGTGTTGATACATGTTTATAACACCTATTTTTCATTTCTACACAAACCTGGAAGCTGAAGTGGAATTGTGAGGGAAATAAGCCGGGTTTACCAGTTAAAATGATGCAACAAAGCATAGATTTTTACCTGGTCTCCTCCCTCTCTTCAAGGTCAAGTGGAACGTTTTTTTTTTTTGTTTTTTTTTTCAGTGGCACATAACATGCACAATAAATATGACTCATCAACGCTACAAACCTTTTAATACATCAAGGATATGATATTATTTTAGTTTCAGACTCTGTGTTCTACTGAATGGGATAATTCACCCACAAATAATAATTGTCACTATTTAGTCATTTTTATGTTGTCCAAAACTTTCTTTTAGAACACAAAATAACATCATCTGAAGAATTTTTTGAAGTGTTTTTTTGGGGGGGGATCAAAACTATATTAGACAAGAACTGACTTTAATTGTATGGACAAAAAAAGACTAAATATAATTTGTTGTATTCTAAAAAAAAAAATAATAATTCGTAGTGGTTTGGAAAGCCATGAGGCTGAGAAGATAACTGGTATATTTCAAGGTCAGGAATCCAGTGAAAATGATATTAAATTACATAATTGCTTGAATCTGTTTGTGTTCCCTGCTGACTTCGGACACGCTTCTAACACAGCTAATAATGAAACAGTCAAGACAACACTGTAAGGAAGTTTCTCACCACCTTCCTTTCCCCCTATTTCTCCCCTCAGAAAGCTCCATACTCTCTCATTGTCTTTCACCTCTTCTTGTCACACTCACTTTTGCTCTCCTGCTTTCTAAAAGGAGGGAAAAAGCAGTCAGTGGTATGTTTCTGATCTACCCACCAAAGAGCCACAGAGAGGCCATAATGCTAGAGGTCACATGATCACAGGACAAACCCATAAAAAGTCCATTAAGCATGGAGGCCTAAGTGCTGTGTTGTTATCTAGTTGGCAGGTCTTACAAACAGAGGTCCATGAGGTAGTTAGACTTCAGACAGCCCCAAACCCGGAATCTCATTCCAGTTTAGCCACTTAAAACGTGACGCTCTCTGGTCATTGAAACAAATCCTTTCTCACAGGTAAAGATTTTCCAGACCGGGAAATGTATCTTAATTGTCATTTTTATTCGTTGTGTAGTTTCTTTTTGTCATTCAGTCGCCAGCACGCGACAGGCGCTTTAGAATCGGATCACGCGGACAATCATCATCACCTGACGAAAAAACCACGTGGTGAATAACAACATTAAATGAGCAACTTTTATTAATTTTATTTTTTACTCTAGCATTTAAAGGTGTAGTCTCTTGGTTGAATAAAATATGTTTCTAAAACTATCCACCGGATGGGAACATGATCACGTGTGAGTAATTTAATATCGTGCGCAAATTATTTATGCGTAATTGTAATTCTAATTTGTTTACACTATTTTTCTTCAGCAGGTCGTTTCAGACAAACACTTCAGTATTTTTCCTAAATTATTATTTCTGAAATTATTAATTGGGAAAATGGGAAAATAGAAAAGACTGCGTCATGCTCCGTGAACTAGCCTATAGCTCTCTCAAATAATAATGAATTATTTGATTTCGTTTTATTTTTCATGTAACAGAAATGCGTACAGTAGGTTTAATGTGTTTTATTTAATTGTATGGACCTTGACACGAGCACCGGGTGTGGTCGAAATGGGATATGTGTCCTACTACTTGGATCTTAAGTATGGTGTAATGTGGTTGTTAGGTTTAACTACTTAAACCTAACAACCTACAGCAAGCCAACCTCACTATCTAGGTTTCCAGAACAGACAAGTTTGATAACTCAGAAAACAGAAACACGATATATTAGCTGAGACTTCCGGTGTGTTGCCTTTATATGTATCCAAACAGGCTTGCTTGTTTTATTTATTTATTATTATTATTATTATTTATTATTTTCCACAAATGTATTTATATAAATCATTTTATTTAGTAATTGAGTACTAAGATTCATAATCTTTGAGATATAAAAACTGGGACCAAACGTTTGTTTAAAAAAAACATTCTGAAAATATTTTATAAAACGTTCATGAATTTTCCCCCAACACTTTATTTGCAAAATTGTTTTATTTAGGATAATTGGTGGAATTTAAATGCGTCGTATAATAGCATGGACATAAAAATAGTTACATTCAAAAATGCGGTATAGAAGCTAATGTAACTCAAAAATAGTATTTCATTCACTGTTTGGTGTCACAGAAAGAGAATTATGGCTATGACGAATGTTTGGACTTTGAATCATGATGTGCCAGTAAAAAAAATTCTTCCACATTTCATTAAAACATTAACTAAGGTAATTTGATATTTGTTAAGGCAACCTAAAACAGAAAAAATACATAATAAAAATCTATTTTCTCTTTCTCTTAACGTTTCATTTATTGTTGCATAATAAAGGTGGTCGGATATATTTTATCAGCACTAAGAGCAAACCATGATTCCACATAACTCTACGAATATACTGGACATCGACTTTTTGCTTTAAAGCATCGAAGTTGTGACATTTATGAAACATTTGTCTTTATTTTCATAGCTTTATTACAATGCATCAATAACCCGAGGAAAAGCCTTCGATCCCAAATCATTTTCGTATATATATCTAGGAATAATGTTATAGCTTACTTCAATATGATTTCATCTGAACTGTTTTGAAGCACATGGTGAAGGCGATGTATACATTGATCGCAAAGGCATATTTTGCGTGCATTATATGGATTTTTAATCATTAATGATATAAATAGGCTATTATATTTGGTTGATTTATATGTAGCCTAGTGTTTTTAAATGGGTCTGGTCATAATCATTCAATTAGACCGTGCCGTGCAGTATTTTTATTTTATTTTTGAAATATTTCTGACCATGTTCAGCACCACGCACCAAAGATTTCTACACATTTTCAGATGACAAAAAACTGCCAAACAGTGTCATATGAATAATTTAATTAAAAAAAGGAATTCTGGTTGAAATTGTAATTTCGAATTATATTTTTCTTCACATTTGCAAACATTAGGCTACTATCAATCCATTAATAATTAGTAGGCGAGTTAGTAAGTGCCTAAAATGAAGCGCAGGTGACATTAAGTGAGATCTAAAGCCTGGTGTATACTGCTTTATAACGTACCGTACAAAATAAGGCTTCGTGCCTCTCAGATAGCCTATTTGCTTTGAATACATTTACACAAGCTCCTACAACCTTGTCTTCGTTGTTTTTTTCGTAAGTGTATTTGTAGAACAAGATGAGTACCACCTTCAGATTATACACCTAAAATTATAAATATGTAGGCAGCTAAATTTGCAATCATTTCACTCAGTTCCAATCTATGGAAGATATTAGATCCAGACCTGGCTGTATCTTTGTTACTGGTTGAAACTGTTACACCAAGTCTTATTTCAGTCCATTGAAATTAGACACATTTACAGATTTTATATTTTTTGCTGTCCTCATATTGATTTTAATGATCCTAAATCGTACTACCACACGTAACTGTAGCATATATATTAAATCAACATCATTATTAATATGCATAATGTGCATTTGTAAATGTAAAATTAAATTGTCCACAGCTGGGGACAAAAGTATTAATATAGCCTAGTCTCCAAACAGTAGGCTACGGCGGCTTGCGTTAAATCTCTAGGAAACAAATGATTTTTAATGTTGAGGAGTGATGTGGCCTTATTTATCTTCAAGGTAAATTTAGAAGTGCACTGAATCTTCTGTATCTTAGCGCAGCAACAATTCTCACATCCGTCTGTGCACATGTTGACAACAGCTCAGCTATTGTGAGAGGGTCGAACAACGCTGAACGCTAATAGCTCAAGAAAACCTTAAAAAGATCAAATAGGAACCTGGCGCCTAACATGCCAGTGTTTGCACGCCACCAGCGAGCTGATTTCCTGTGTGCTCTGCTGGATAGAGAGCGTACACACACGGCTGCCCGCTAACCAAAAAAAGCCCTAATTTATCAGTTCAACATTTTTCTGTGCTCCCAATAAAAAGCTATGATGTGTGCACATAACAATAACACCAAAAGTAGGAATGAATCCATGGTTTACAAAACTGAATCGCATTAAATAGCCTAACTGGCTAGTATTATTCAATATTAAAGAAGCCTAACAGTTTCTGAGCTGTGAGAGACTCGGTGCTTCTCAGATAATTGTCAAAAATAGCCTATTATTTAGTGTATTTGAAAGAATCAATCCGAAACGAAAGGGATTTAACCGCAAAATGAAACGCTTGCACATTTAGGGTCTTTTTACTAGCTGCTTATTAGCATGCATATTACTAGAATAGCAGCCATTTATTAGTACTAATTAAGCACATATTAATGGCTTATTATACACGACCTTATTCTATATCCCTAACCAATACTTAAACTTGCTATTAATAAGCAGCAAATTAAAATGGGAAAAGTCGCAAGTAATAATGCATGAGTGTTTTATATTCTAAAAAGTTACCAAAAATGGTCTATTTATGTCATGACATCCTCGCTCACCCTGTGTGCTCATTTAAGAATAAAACTGACTTATTGGAATCAATTTTATTATTTAATAACGCATCCTACTGCACTCCTATATAATCAAAATAATAATACACAATAATAATATTTATATATAAGCAATTAACGTTAATTATTATTGTTATACAAATAATACAAGCCTAAATATCACGTCTCTTTACTCCGTCGTCTTGCTCTAATTCCAGCAGTGCCAGGCCGCTGTGCCAAGAAACCAGACAACCAAAGCTGCGCTCGTCGATTAAGAGACGTTCAGGCTGAATCTGTGGAAACACAAGCAGTAGTATAATACCTTTGTGCTCCTGTTTACAATGCACCCGGAGATGTATGGTTGTTTTCTGCCAGACGGTCTAGACTTCAGTGACAACAAGGGCCCTGGCCAGACTACAACTTTCAACTTGACCTTGGCCTCTAGCCGTGTGTAACTCATATGTAAACGAGTCTTGCCAAATTGTGGGCTGGATTTCTAGCCGTATAGAGTAATAAACTGGTGGTCATTTTCATAAAGTGTGATTTGTTATTTGACAATTTCATGGGGCTAGAAATGGTATTACGGTGGTGGTTCACTGCGGCTGTGCAAATTTTAAAATGCAAACGAAATATATAAAAAAAGAAAACAGCCACTTTAAGACTTTTGGTTGCTTATTTAAATTTCACGTCATCAAATGACTTGGAAGAGAATCAAATGTTTTTTTTCTAAAAGCAAAACTAAACCAAATCATAAGTTCGAAATGCCACCACAATAAAAAAGTGAAGCTGTCCGCGTTGGGTTTTTCACTACTGTTAACTGTGAGAAAATTATATTTACGCAATGTGCAATATTCTTACAGTTCAACTGTAGCCTATACTTATAAAAGAAGGTGCGTAATATGTACCAGTCCCATTGCGCAATGGACTAGCACTTGGTTTCCTCTTCAGGATAAAGCTTATCGCCAGAATCTTTATAGCTATTTTTGACCAAATCCCTCCACTTTGTCTCAGTTCCGCGCGGTATACTTGTCTTGCTAGATCGGCGTTATCTCCAGTTTAGACGTTTATCAGCCTCTTTGCATGTCACGTGCCTCCGCTTGTCCAATAATAGTTGGATCTTGACGCACGCGGGACGCATGGGTATCTGTTACTCCACTGATCCACTGCTTCCCTTTCAGTCTTGGGGAATTCTAAAAGAGCTGGTAGGCTCCATGTAGGGCGTGCTATGACAGCGTCTTTACTCCTCCACTCCCGCTGGATTGACCCGGTGATGTTTCTCTATGACAACGGTTTGGATGATATGAGCAAAAACATGGAAGGATTCGTGGGAGGCAATTTTGCTGCTAACCAGTGCAGGAATCTTATTGCCCACCCGTCTTCTTTGGCCCCGAGCACAGCTTACACGTCGAGCGAGGTGCCAGGATCGGGCATGGGGGAACCTGTCAAACAATGCAGTCCGTGTTCAGCCGTACAGAACTCTCCCAGTGCCTCTTTGCCCTATGGATATTTTGGCGGCAGCTATTACCCGTGTAGGATGCCCAAGTCCTGCACGCAGCCCACCTCCTATGGAGAAAAATACATGGACACGTCTGTTTCTGGAGAGGAGTTCCCTTCTCGTGCTAAGGAATTTGCCTTCTACCAGGGTTACTCGTCTGGCCCTTACCAGCCTGTACCGAGTTATCTTGACGTGCCAGTGGTACCTGCGCTGAGCACCCCCGCGGAACCCAGACACGAGTCTCTTCTCCCTGTTGAAACGTACCAGCCCTGGGCGATCACGAACGGATGGAGCAGTCCGGTGTACTGCCCTAAAGACCAAACGCAATCAAACAGCTTATGGAAATCGTCTATTCAAGGTAAACAAAATTATGAATTTCTGGTTTATGATTTGGGGTAAAAATAGCCAACGTATTAGGGATTTAAACTAAAATATAGCGTGCGTAAAACTGACATTTAGGCCTACGAGTGGCAAGTGTAATATATTAAGTGTAATATAAGTGCAATATTTAAAAATATAAATATATTTTTAAATATTGCAAACCACTTTTATTGATTGCAAATAGCCTGTTTTTTTATATTTCACTCGACGCTTCAGTGTTTTCTTCTATTGCACTGCTCTGAAGACACACCGTGTTTGTATTTCTGGTTTAATATTTGACATTTCTGACATGAACGTCTATTTTCATTAGCCTACGTTTTTGCAATTGCAATCAACCTAATTTCCCTCTGACCCCTAGATTCTGTATCGGGTACCGATGGAGCCTCGGTGCGTCGAGGGAGAAAGAAGCGGGTTCCCTACACCAAGGTTCAATTGAAGGAACTAGAGCGAGAATATGCCACAAATAAGTTCATTACCAAGGACAAGCGAAGAAGGATATCTGCTCACACAAACCTGACCGAGCGACAAGTGACCATCTGGTTTCAAAACAGGCGGGTGAAAGAGAAGAAAGTGGTCAACAAGTACAAGGGCATCAGTTAAAGTCTGAAAGAATTCAAAACTGAAATACCAAAGGGGTATAAATGGAAGGACCTTCACCATTATTTATTCTGATATCCATTCCATCTTCTGTTCCACGTCATGTGTACATATTACATAAGACACTGATAAAAGGCGAAGAAACAGCTCAAGAACAACGAACCCATATTCACCACTTGATTTTTTTATTCATTTTAATCTATAATGTATTTGGCAAAGACGTGGAAGGAATGTAAAATACACTTTCAGCAAGAAAATCACTAAAGTAAACAAACAAAACAATTCGTGTAGACTATTTTTTTTATTTTTACACACCACAAACAACTGTACCTTTGACTGTGGGTTGGTAAATTTACCCCAAGTGACAGATTTTTTTTATTTTGAGCTTTTCTTTCATATTTACACCATACGCACATTTGTAAATAGCCTACAAAGTCGTTTCCAGGCACCTGCGAAATATACAAATTCATTCATGTGTTACTGAAGACGGTATAAAAATAAAACTCCCCATATTAAACGATGTACTACAATATTTGTATCTTTATAATTATTACGAATGTCAACATTCTGCCAAATTGTTTGACACAAATGCATAAACAATACAAATGTTTGCCGCAAATGATCCGTTTCTTTCATGTATCGATTTAATTATTCAGTTTCTAGAAAAGAATGAGTAATTCAGCTGATAATACGAATGGGTGAATAATGGCTGTGATGTTGTTGTCTTTAGCCAAATCACTGTTTAGAAGGTAAAAGATTCATTTTTTTTGGTCCCAGAACAAATGTTCTCGAAGAACTCTTTCTCATGGGTGTAATGGTGCTGCCATCTAGTGGCATACATATGTATTTGCCTTGACCTCCCGCAGAAGGTTTATTGTTCCTCACAGATTAAAAAAGAAGACATCGGAAAACCTAAAATACGAGATTTGTGTATTTACGTTAATAAATAGCAAAGCACATAACACGTTGTGTAGTAATCCGTTTTGCGTAGCCTATTTCCAGTCATCTGCTACAACCTTGACACTTCGACGTCGTTAGTAAAACCGGGATCGAATCAGTGTTTGAGTCGATGTTTTGTATGCTTCTTAAAATTTATTTTGCTATGGCCGAACCTACTGAATCTGAATCATACAGTCAAAAATAAAAATCGAGAAAGAGGTGAGTGAAAGGCAGAGGAAAAGGAATGCAATCCGACAGGCTATTAGTAACCCTTTTTTCTTTTCCGTAAATGATCTTTAGCCATACATCATACGTAATATACCCAGGAACTAAAGCTATTTAAAGTAGCAGCATATACAGTAGGATATGATATGAAGTATGTTTTGCCATGTAATTGCAATGTTGTGCCATGCAATTTTCCTTTTCCTTCTTTCAAAATTCTAATTAGCAAGCATTTACTAGGCTACTATAATTTAAAATGTGAAAGGCTACTATAATTTAAAAAAGTGAAACAAAATATAGATAAATAACCTAAATAAAAGACCATCCTAACAAAATGAGATCTGAAAAAAAAAAAACAAAAAAAAAACGAAAGAAAGAATAAAAAAGAAACGCGCAGAATTCATTCCATTAAAATAATGTGTGAAGGAAAACTGGTAATGTAAATATATTTATTTCTATTTATATTATTTATTTATAAACTTTGGAATATTATTGTAGTTTATTTACCCAACAAATGCAATTTAGAATGCATACTTACGGTATAACAGTTGCTTATGTTAAATCCAAACCCAATGCCACTAAGACATCCGTTACAATAAACAGAAATTGAATGGAATGGAATCCTATTAAATAATCCAGATTTTGATGTAATCCAGATATTTTGGCTCGGCTTTTTACTTGTGCATTAATTAAGCCACATTATGTAAAGTTTCACCACCAACATTTTCAAAAAATAAACAATAACAGCAGTGAATTTCTGCAGGTCTACGTTTTCGAAAAACTTATAAAGATGTAATTTTTCAGCAGCTTCTTGTGCTGGTCCCAAAGTTTATACAATTGCATGTCAAATAAGAAGATACATTACTCTTTCATTGACAATTGATTATATTCTATTATGTAGGCTATATTCTATTCTACGAATGCATAAAATGAAACCGTCTACATTTAGAGAGAATTTGCACCAGTAATTCGTAATTCGTTTCTTACTGCTGAATAGTCACAAATAAATGATCTCTCTGTGGGACGTGAAGGCAGCCTATGAGGTGTAGTCTCGAACCAGGACTGAAAAGACGGAAAACGTGGAGAGAAGCGTATGGACGGGATTCATTGTTTGCGTTTCAACAAGCGTTTTAATTTGGACTGTGCTGCCACCCAAAGGCATTAAAGGAAATGGCATTTTAATAAACGAGGGGTTCTTAGTGTAGGAGATGGTCTATGCAAAATTAAATTGACACTCTTTGGACTATTTTTGAGCCTAGTCTATAACAATGTTACAAGTTATAAAGCTTTACTTATCGGTAAAATAAATATGTTGTAAGATGTTTATATGCTCTCGGATATAGGCTAAATGATATTCTATTAAGGCTATACAAATAGCCTATAATGTAGAATGAGCACAAGTTAAGGGAGACGTGAAATAGTAACATTCTATTGTTGCCTCCTTAGTTTTCCGCAATAACAAGCAACAACGACAACACATCCATTGCTTTCTTTCATTGCTCATCCGAAAAACATTTTAACATTAGGTACTCGTCTCTAATTACTTTTCGAATTACTGCAGAATTAACTAGAAAGTTTACTATAAATTAATTATAGATTCTGAAGATCACCTGGTGCGCAAAGTCTGGTTTTATACTTATTTTATATATTAATTGGATAACTCTTTCCTGCCCCACAAAATCTCTATAAATACTTTTAATTTATGTATTTATTTTACAGATTTATTTTATGTTTGAGTGTTTTTACTTAAAAAAAGATAACCTAACAATGCATTTAATATAATCTCATTTCTTACAGATTCTATTAATAGAATAGTATAGCCTCATTTATTCAACACGCCTTTTACAATTAATATATAAGTGATTATATCAAGTCAAAAGATTACTGAATGAGCAGAAAGCGTTCTATAAAAGTGTTTTTATAGTTGAATGGCATTTGTTGCCCGGTGAAGGACGCGCAAAGCCGTTCGTATCAACAGTTATCTTTTGGAAATTTTGTTTTCTACATTTTAATACAAACAAACTCTTAAGCGCAAATACACATGCTTTGTCCAAACCTAGATTTTCTAAGAGCCTTTATAATGGCGTCACTTCTATAGGGGGAAAATATTAAAAATGGGCCCTCAACTGCACTGCGACAAAATGCGGTGAAAAAAAATCTGTGCTAATTAAATGCACCAAAGCGTTTAAGGCCACTCGACACTAATATCCCATTTCAGCATCAAACTGACATTGTCATTTCTTTTATTAATCACTAGCAAATGTCTTCTATAAACCCGCTTTTTTTCAAGCAATAATAATCCAAGAACGCATTCTTTTCGATCATATCATGCTTTAAAATCATTTTGCTTTTAACCATTTCTAAATGGTACTAAAGTGTCAGCCTATTTACAATAATAATGCATTTCTAGACATCTATAATTTAGTTATTCCAATCAAATGTCCATTTAAATAGTCTACATTTGTTGAAATAAACGGAATTGAAATTGTTGTGGAAGTAGAAGTTAATGTGCGAGCTTTACCGCTTTTTACACGACAACTGACTTACAATTTCATATGAGAAGTTTAGAAAAAGTGGGGGGAAAAAAAACCCAAAGCCACTGGTCTGAAAAAAGCGTCTAACACAGAACCAATTTCATTCATTCTTAGTAGTACGTAGCCTATGAAGTGATGACAAATTGGCTTGGACTGTACCAATTACTTCTCAAAAAAGAAGTGCTAACTTGAGCCGGTGCGAAAAGTTATCGGGCATTTGCCGGATTCCCTGATTCGGGTGAGTCGAAAACAGTTCTACAGAACATGCCACAAGTTTCGTGCAATATTACAATTACAGCCTTAAACCTCATCCGGGGGGCTGTTTGGGCTATTTGTAAACAACCACTTGCACAAGTGACCCTCACCCTTCCACGAACTTGAGGTCTTGTTCTCAAAACTCTTAAGCATGCCAAAACTAAATGCAAAGTTGAATCTGTTTCTTTGTAGAGTCACGTGGAGCCAGACGTGGACAGTCAGGTCAGCATCGCTACACTGAACGGCATCTTCTATTAGGTTCCCTACAAATAATAGAAATAGTTACTGACCGAAACATGCATGGTAATCTTCTATCTACGTGCATCTATCTTATGGTTTTAAACCTGAAAGGTGTTCTAAAAACATCACTCTCACCCGATATAACGCACGGGGCCGTTGTCTCTCTTTAATATACTGTTACCCGTGACTTGAGGTCTCATTGAAGTTCACGAATTCCAAGTAGGTGGCGTCTCATGATCACTCTCCGACGGCCATGGCTTGTCTAAGCCGACAATGGCTGGAGGAAGACACCAAGAGCACCATAAAACCACGTCTGTCCGAGACTGGTTTTAGTTTTCATCGCCTCTCAGCCCAAGATTACTATTTAAAAGCCTTAATATTGATAAAGGAAACGTAAAGCATCTCTCAAAACAACGCGTTTTCGTTGTTGAACATGGCAACGGCTAATTGGAACGATTTTACGGCTTATTGCTGTTGGATTTTGTTGCGCAACCTGCTTTTTAATAATCTTTTTTTTTCTTTATGAAATGTCAGCATTTAAGAATTTCGACCATTGTTCATGGTTTAATCCAATGTAATTCTGCGGGGGCCACAGCAAGTTAAAACTTTATGGGCCTCAACTGCTTTTCAAGCCGCTTCACTTCATGACTCTAATACCCAGCCCGGGCAAATACTGCCTTTGTCTTGCTCTATTTAGCTACATTACAATATTTTTTTGGCAAGCGAAAAAACGTTTTGCCAATTTTGCACAAGAATGCAAATTTACCCCTAAACTGTCCTATTTAATGAATAATATATGTGGGTGGATGCATGTTTGACGCAAATGGAGCTCCAAATAAGAAAGGCATGTTTAAAGTCATCAGAGACGGGTACTATATTCATATTATGTAATTAATTAAATTAATTTGTTCTCATACTAACATTACAACACATGGAGCCTATACTGTAAAAATATTGCTGTAGTTATGCAGCTGGTTTGCCAGTAAGGTACTTATATTTATCACATTTATTGGCAACAGTTTGTTTAAATATAAATGAACAATAAACAAAAACAAGTCTTTTATCTTTACAGAATAAAACTATTAAAAACAGCCTCATAAAAAGCATTCTGAGAAACAGAAATCCTCATCAATTTTTTCTGGTTTCTTCTGAAATTGGTTTCCAGAAATACTTTGCATGAGGCTGTTATTTTATTTAATTTGTCCTGTAAAGATAAAGATTTGTTAATGTTTAATGTTCATTTATCTTTGAACAAACTGTGGCTAGTAAATAACATACGTTTAAATCTACAGTAAGTTACTGGCAAACAGCTGCGAATAATACTGTAATATCTACAGAAATATTTTACAGTGTTCTAAAACTACCCAAAATCGTACATTCACGCAAACATAATAAGCGCCTTTTCTAAAATTCTTTTCTAAAATTTCAAATTATTTTTTTTTATTTTGCGCTTTAGAATTAATTGTGATCTCACTTTAAATTGTAGTTTTTGTGTTTTATTTTAACACACAGGCAAACAAACTGTGAATAAAGGTGTACTGTGTTCTTACGTCCATTGGTCGAAGGTAGGCTATTCCACGTTTAAAATAATTCCGACCTGATTCTCGTGAAATAAAAGTAAATAAATGCGGCCACGAATGTAATTCTGTTTCAGTTTCAACATATTGCGTCCGACTCCACTTATTAGCCTGCACGCAACTATGAATTAACAAAGAGCATCACTTGCGAATTCAAATTGCAAGTAGGATATATATATCACAGCAAAAACACTCTTATGTTTCTTCTTGCCAACTTAATTTTTAAGAGCGTAGACTGCAGCGAATCTGAAGAGTTACAGCGACATATTTGAGACTTAATAGAACAAATCCATAAACATCAGAAGCCCTGGTAATGTTACTAAGGCGCGTTGGCTGTTAAGCAATCGGATGGGTTTCTCCAGCAATCCAAAGTGTCAACATAACCAACTGTGGTCCACTGCAAGCACACGTTCATCAATGAAAAGTATCGCTCCTCGACTTGAACATTTGCACATGTTGGCATATAATATTCTAAGAGGTACATGTCAATTTCTGCCCTTGGTCACATGACTGGCGCTCTCTGGAATGGATGGAGATGGATCTCCACGTCAGCTCACGTCTCAAAATTTCTGCTCGGCGGATCTGCTTCAAAGCCACTGAAGCTGAAGCAGTTCTGTACTGCGATGCGAGGCAGTACTATGGTTGTGGCGTGCCCAACCAAGTGTCATGATGGATTTTGACGAGCGGGTACCCGTTGGGTCTAACATGTATTTGCCCGGCTGTGCTTATTACGTGTCTGGAACGGAATTTTCCAGCCTTCCTCCTTTTCTGCCCCAGACCCCGTCTTCGTGCCCCATGACATACTCATACTCCACGTCCAGTTTGCCACAAGTTCAGAGCGTAAGAGAGCTGTCTTTCAGGGACTATGCCATTGACACGTCCAGTAAGTGGCACTCCAGGGGCAATCTGCCACACTGCTACGCGACCGAGGACATGGTGCACAGGGACTGCCTGTCCAATCCTGGAACTTTGGGGGACATGCTATCGAAAAATAACTCGGTCCTCTACCACTCCAACGCGAGCCACACGTCCAACGTGTATGGCAGCGTAGGGAGGAACGGAGTGCTTCCCCAAGCGTTTGACCAGTTTTTCGAGACCGCGTACGGGAACGTGGAAAACCAGCCGAGCGAGCAGCCGGTGGACAGAGCAACCGGCAAGGCGCCTCCGCCCGCGGATACAGGCAGCGACAGTTGTCGGGGAACGGAGGAGACGGAGCGCTGTGAAGAGACCAGCAGCCCGGAGCCATCTTTCGGTAACAACGACGAGAAACTCAGCGGCAGCAGTAGTACGTACTAAAGCAGTTGTGTGAGAAAGTTTCTGATGTAACGTGCTGTTGTTAAAGGTTTTATATGCTGTTTTATAAGCATATAAGGTTTATAGAGGGCCCTGTATATTTACCCTAACAAAACTTTGTTAGAAACGCGTGATCACGTGCTCGAAATTGAAATTGGCCGTGAATGATAGGCCATTTCCTTTTGAGTCTTCAAAAGTGTTCATTCCTTGCCTTCATTACAGTTTGGGCTTTTTGTTGATGCAAAGTTATTTAAGAGTTAATAGAAATCCCTTAGCTTATTTATCGCCTCTGAATGCACGCTGCACAAGAGGGAACACACATACCAATTCAGTTCAGGTATAGTTCTGGAGTTTTTCATAAATATCAACTGATACATCTTTGCACGTGGTTATTATTTATTTCTTATTTTTTTGTGGTCAATGAAAAGTAACGCATATTACATTTTTGTCTCTTTTAAAGGTTTCTCATTATTAAATGATGAATATGCGGACCTAGTGCTGGATATTTCACGAATTTAGGGCTAATTCTATAATTTATAACTGATTTATCGTTTGATTAGTGTAATTACATTTAGAGACCAGCAACAATTTGTGCATGATTTTGTAAAACGGTAATTTGGTGTAGTGAACATTCAGTATTCTCTGCTGTATTCATTTAATGAGATTGCGGACTATATCATTTCTATGAAATAATATTAAAGTTAAAGTCACGTGCTCACAGTCTTTCTTCTTTACATTTCAGATGGACAGAAGACACGGAAAAAGAGGTGTCCTTACACAAAATATCAGATCAGAGAGCTGGAGAGAGAATTTTTCTTCAGTGTTTACATCAACAAAGAAAAAAGGCTACAGCTTTCCAGAATGCTCAACCTCACCGACCGTCAAGTCAAAATATGGTTTCAAAACAGAAGAATGAAAGAAAAAAAACTAAACAGGGACCGCTTGCAGTATTACACCACGAACCCTTTGCTTTAGACCGTCTCTTGCTGAGAAATCATTTAGGCGAGATGGTTAATTTCAAGTTCGTGGACGCGCATTCCGGTTCCCGGAGACCGCCGCGAGACGAGATGTGACCTTCATTCCTCTGACAGACTTTTTTCATCGACATAAATTTATATTCTCAGTAATCTCTACAGTCTGAAATGAAAACTATTATTAGAATTGTTGTTGCTGTTATTGTTATTATTATTACTTGTATTGCCAATTGCTATTATTATTTTTACATTCTATTCAGTTTAGTGACTCTTCAGTTTACAGGGATTTTATTTTTGTTATTACTATTATTTGACCAAGATCTGGACTTTTCGCATAAGTCAAAGTAGCAGGTAAGCTGTAGGCTGTTCTTGAAATCTAAAGTGGGAAATGGGAAAGATACAAATGCTGATTGAGAAGAAGGTGGTTTTTAATCTGTTAAATTCTCCTACTTGTGGTTTGTATTGTTTGTTGTGTATAACGCACATTTCATGAATATAGCCTGAGCTTATTACGAACTAAATGCATCATGCGCGCGCTATATTCTCTTATACTTGAATTGTGTGGACTGAAAGTGTATATTTGATATTAAGTCTTTTTCCAGTAAAATCGGGGGACTTAAGTGTGTTCAGACATGTCATAAAAAGAGAGGAATTCTTATTTATTTTTAAGGGACATTGGACATTAAGGTAAAAGCAATAACTGAACCAGCATGGACCCTGCTCGAGTCCTACGAAACCCCGACCCTGAACTGTATTTTCTTTCTGATTTCTGTTTAACGCGTGAAACTATATATCGATGTTGCAGGAGCTCATTCGTGTTCATGATAATCTCTCGTGTTTATAACATCTCTTCAGTGTTATATAAATCAGTCTCTTGAAATATCTTGTGTTTTCTCTCTTTTTCCTGGAGCAGGATCAAATGTTTGATGGATCTTGCGTTATATTGCCTCCACGCTTTTCTTTGATTCAAGGATCAAGTGTTTGCCGTTATTAATGCCTAGTATCCATTACGGAACTGCCCAAAACATGGCTGTGTATGTCTCCATGAATCAAACGGCCTTTCAACAAATGGTTCTGTGTCGACCTTCCAGATAAGTCTTTATATTATATTGCTATTTTGAAAGTGACGCGTAACATCAATACAAACATTTCTTGACAATTAAACAATTTTTTTTCCTTGAGCATAAAAGACAATGAAAAGTCTCTTGTTACTTCATGTAATTTTACCGTTTCCATGCATCAATATATCGATGATCCGCTGCGAAAGGATCACGCGTCTGATATGGCTTATGCCACTCTGAAGTCTTATAAAAAAGGTCGACCATAAGATAATAACGACTGTTTTACGTGATGACCCTGACGGTTTGCGCATCCTTTGAGGCTCGATGGAATTTCGCCCTAATTACGGCACATCCCCCCGTTGCTGCAGCAACTCGGTCATAAAACCCGTCTTAGTCTGGAGCATTTGTAGAATTGGAGTGAGGTGCCATAAACCGTCTGAGAACCAAGGTTATTAACTGTGACTAAGAGCTAGAAAACAACGGCTGGAACCATAGAAAGCTTGTGTTCACGGACTTTTCCGCCATCATTTGTCTCAGTGTCCCATCATGGCACCATGGCTGGATTGCTTAGTATTTCGCTCTTCCGACGATACGTTTCTTGTCCGCTGGGTGGCGCACTTTAGATCAATGTCATTGCCGGGTATCTAAAAGCCAATGCTGAAACATGTTTACTTTGTGTACGGGCAAAGGACAACGTCTTCGTGAACTATACGAGGCACTTTTCAGGTAAATAGCCAAGATACCTTTCGGGCATTTTTTTTCAGCACTGTATTCATTTATATATATATATATATATTTTTAATAATAATAGACTAACATTTTAATATTCAAAACGTAGCCTGCAAGTAAAGTATGCTTAATGATAAAAACCTTTCCATCTAAAAAGCAGCATCACTTCGAACAGTTTTATTAGTTTATTAGAGTATTTGTTTGTTTCAATTTGACAAATTGAGTTGTTTTTTTTTAGAGAAATTGGAGACATGTTTTGATATCTGGCTTGTAAGTTCACAGTTTTGCATGTTCTGCTGTTTTGTACGCCATATAAAATCAAGAAGTTTACTGTAATGCGTTTAATGAAAAACAAAATGATCTAATATTTATTGGCTAATAAAATTAAAATGACTTTAAAAACAATAGCTACCCGTCTTGAGCCCTTTCAGTTCTTAATGCAAAAAACACACACAAAAAAATGTTTTCCAATAATTAAAATTCTTCAGTCAACGTAGACGAAAAGATACATTTAAAATACTAATTTGTCAATTGCCCATTTCCCCCATTTAACATAGGCTAGACGCGTATAAGAACTTTTTTACTTTTGTTGTGTCATTGTCGTTAGTTAATTACAGTAACAGCTTCCACTAGACAGAGCGAATCAAAACATGATTATTGGAGCAGGGACATCTGGACTAGTTTAGGCTACTTTGGGGCAAGTATCCCTATTTTTTTATCGTTTATTTCGACCCGTGTTATCTAATTACTGTAGTTGTGATTTTTGTTCGATATTTAAAATTACATGCTGATGCTCACGTGCATTTGCTCATGTGCTTTTTTTGTTGTTGTTTAATAAAAATAAATCCAACTAAGGCATATTTGCTAATATTTCTGTGTAGTACTTTTGAAAGCGTAAAAACCATAGGAAACAAAGTTCAGAGGCAGAGCAATAAAGGAGACGTTTCCACATAACATTAAGCAACACAGGCTGAAAAAAAAACTTCAATGAAAAAACACAGAGCTAAAAGAGAAATTTAGAAATCTATTTAATGTAATTAAATGCAAATCAAATGACAAATACATAACGGCGGCCTAGACCTCAGAGAGGCTGAATTTCAGATAAATGATAAATCTCTTGAACGCCGAAGGTGGCAAAGGTAAATTAAATCACATACAACATTTTGCTATTGTTAGTAATCCTTGTGATATTGGCTAGATCGATCTTTTATCTATATTTAAACACAATAGCATTTAAATTATTACGTTTTAATTAATTTTAACCCGTATTTCAGCCATGTAGCTTATTTTAAAGCGTCCAGGCCTATATGTGACTCTACGGTTATCACATGCTAAATATTTATTCTACAGTAAGGAAATCCACATCCACCACATAAAGTTTGTAAAAAGCAGACCGAAAGCCGCCTCTCGTTTTGAACTTGAATGTAGTAAATAAATTGTTTTGACCCACCGCATGCATGAAAACCAGAAGAGCAGTCTGTAACTCACTGTTTATGTGCTTAAAGGGCTGTTGGGGCAATTACAGTGTATCATAAAGGTTTACTATTTTAGCACTTGATCTCCTTTTCGATACCTTGTTGCTTTTTGGTTTTATATAGGCTACGTGGCTCACAAGGCTTTGCGGCGATGTCAGCGCTAACGAAGTCAGTGGTCATAAACCTAACGCAGCTCTCGTGAAATTTGGGTTTTATTCGTTTATATTTTCAAAAACGACTGATCGGGTTTATGCAGATTTGACTTTAAAAAAAATCTAGTAGCTTGAAAAAGATATGGGACACAGGGGTTACGTGCGCACAAGAGGGAGGAGTCATCGGTGCTCGTTGCGATTTAATTGGCTGTTAGCTCACACTGAGTTGTATAGTTATCAGTAATTATATTCAGCATGTTTTGCACAAGAAATGTCATCCAGAAAGGGCAATCTTCTTCCACCGTCAAATTATACCACAAAGATGTCATGCTCCGATAGTCCATCTGGAAATTCGTTTCTGGTAGACTCCTTGATCCACGGAAGGGCCGAGGGAAGTGGACACTACTACCAAAACAGCGGAGTCTACTTGCAGCCGAGCTCCGAGTATTCTTACGGACTGTCTAACTGTGGCTATTTCTCTGGACTCAAACGGAACGAGAGCAATTCGCAAAATGTAGTACCTGCGTGTGGGCCATATCAAGGCATGGAAACATGGCTGGAGACGTCGAGGTCCTGTCGCATTGAACAGCCTAACAGCCAAATTACCCCACGGTCGTTCTCGCCCACCATAAAAGAGGAAAACTCTTACTGCTTATACGAGTCTGAGAAGTGTCCAAAAGACACCATTACAGAGGACATATCGTACTCCCGGCTGACGCCAAACTCTTGTCCATCTAGCAACAATAACGGCTGCGTTCCGGTACCTGGTTACTTCCGTCTCTCTCAGACATGCACCACATCTAAAGGTTTTCCAGACAACCAGACTGTGGCGACTCATGCTGCTGCTCAACGCTCTACCCGTTTTGACAGCTCTCTTTCAGCCATAGGAGCTGAAGCGGGCAGGGAGGAGAACGACGAACCTCCCATATGCGCCCCGGCAAGAAACAAGGAGCTAAGGGGGTCCACTGGCACCACTTCATCTCCCGAACCACCGGACAGTCCGGAGAAGGCGGTCACTGTTACAAAAGGTTAGTTTTGTTGTCGCCCAGTCCAAAGGATTCGGGCGTCCTTTGGGCGCGTAAAAACAATCAAGCCTTTGCGCGCGCGATATACATGTAGCCTATGGAACTGCTTTTGCATGTAGTATTACAGTAATATTTTAGATTTTATTCCAAACACCCTATAAGGCTTTAGACTGGGAAGATTTGGCAGCACAATCATGTGCGAAAACATTTTATATAAAAAAAAGAAAGAAAAAAAAACATTCAGTTTAAGTCCTTACATCTGTAGTCGTCTTTGTAATCCTTTAAATAACACAGCATTCCTTCGTGGCAAATGCAATGTGCACTGACCATTTTCGTGCTTTTAAAGCTCACTTTTTTAAATAACAGCATAAAGACTATTTAAAATAAACTGCCCACAAGAACTCATTTATCAGCTCAATAAGCCAAATTTGGTTAATATGAAATATTTTAATTAACCGGTTACATGCAAACCTTCACATAGCAAAAAAGGCAGTAATAGCAATTGACGTGTGCTTCAGTATTCTAAAGTTGTCTAAAAAAATATGATTGCATTAAAAAAAGAGAAGAGGGCCTATTCCTCAAGACCCAAGGCTATCCCCACTTCGTGCACGTCTATATATGTATATGAATTTAGCAAGCCTATTTTTCATCAAGTTGTTCACGACCTCTTGAGATTATAATCATGCTTTTTTTATTTAATGTTAATTTTCTGGCATAGGCGGAGAGTTTGTTTAGTTGCAAACTAAAATATTATTCTACTCTTCTCACATGAAACGAGCCTCCTCGGTGCTGCAACAAACAAAAACAAAATAATTACATTGAGTAATCAGATACAATACCATTAATATGACTACACACATTAGTATCACAAGAGTCATATTTTACATGTCCAGTGGTTATATGAGAATGCATTTACGTATGTAAATTACTGTATGGATATTACACGTTGTTGATAGTATTATTGGTTTAGTGCTAAGACAATATTCATTAGGCGTATCACTGCATCCCTTTTTGTGAATTTGTCGCCGCGGTCAGACGTTTTTAAACTAATATTGCGTCAAATTTTCAGCAGGAGATTCCAAAAGTGACAATACAGCTAACTGGCTGACGGCGAAGAGTGGCCGTAAGAAGCGTTGCCCCTACACCAAACATCAGACTCTTGAGCTGGAGAAAGAGTTCCTCTTCAACATGTACTTGACACGAGAGCGTCGCCTCGAGATCAGCCGCAGCGTTCACCTCACGGACAGACAAGTCAAAATCTGGTTTCAAAACCGACGGATGAAGCTGAAGAAGATGAGCCGAGAAAACCGAATCCGAGAGTTGTCGGCTAACTTCAGTTTTTCATGAAGCCTCCTCGCTTTATAGATCTCTGGCGCCCTCCTCCATCAGCTGCAGCGGTAGCCCACTTACAACAAACCGTCTCCGTAGGTGTGTGTGCATATATGACTTGTGCAAGATACTATTGATAACTTATTGTGTGTCGTATACTGTTGACGTTTTTATCTGTTTATGTATAATTTTATTTGACAACCCAGTCGTCATAACATGTCATGGTTATTTATAAACTGTCAAGAGTACCTCACTGTAAAAGCAAGAGTGGAAAATATCGAATGCTCAAGGTGTTCATTGTACATAGCATTCAGACTATATTGTACATTTATTGTATATAACTGCGGTATTTGCATGTTGTAATAATAACTATTATGAAACCATTTTTAAATAATAACGACACGTTTCTTCTAAGTACGACATTGTCAGGTATTTGCTATTCTAGGCATAAGTGAAAAAAAAAAATCCGGTTCTTAAATTACAGAAACTTCTAAACATGACGGGGCTTCTTGTATTATTTCAACATCATTCAAATGTCACCTTTTTAAAAACCTAGGCTAAAGAGATGTAAAGTAATTATTCACACATGGCAGAAAATAAATAAAGGCATGTACTTAAAATCACGTTAGCCTACTTTTAAAGACAATTATTGTAGTTCAAAACACTTGATTTACTGAGCTTTTTTATAACGGGGATTTTGGAGAAGCAATACATTTAACTTTGCTGACTGTAAAATGAAATTATTTCTATAATTATCTACACAGTCAGTACTGGTCCCGTGATAAGTCACGCAAAAATGATTGTAATCATTCCTATACAAATTCTATTCCCGTCTTTCGGGTTATATTTCCAATTTCCTTTCATGTCAATGAAAAGTCAACACATTTTATGAGACAGCATTGGTTAGATCACAGCAGTGTGGGGAGAAACTCACATTTATTGTACTTGTTTGTTTGTACACAAAATAAATAGATGGAAAAAAAAATACGACGTTGCCTTCTTATCTTCGCAAGCAAGAAACAAAGACAACTGCTAAGTGATTTAGGTAGTTTCATGTTGTTGGGCTCTATTTTTACATCCCCACAACACGAAACTGTCTTAATTGCCTCGCAGTGAGATTCAGCACAACAACAAGACAAACATGTTGCGGCGAATTCTTAAAGTGTTTCCAGAAGTACATTTTACCATGAAAAAAACCCCCAGAAATTCTCAGCAACATATATTTTAACGACACAATTCTAACGTGTGAACTGCACGACATGAGCGAAATATTCAGGGCTGTATAAAAAGTAAATGTTGGAGGGCAGGTGTAGTTAGCAAGGCCTCGGTTACGATCAATGCACTTTGGCCAAAGCCGCGTGCGCATCCGAGACTGAGAGCACGCCCACACTGCCGGATGCGTCTGCTGGGCCGGAGGGAAAAAAACACAAAAGCTTTATTGGCCATATTCAGGCCAGACAGCCAAGTTACAACCCGAAGAAAAACAGAGTAATAGCCCCTGTTATAAACAAAGTCTGTTGAAGTGCCCAGAGATCCACTCTTCCGAGGACAAGATCACAGCAATGCTCATTGACCAGAAGGAGAGAACGCTCTAGTCGATTTTGTAATTATTTTATTATTTTTTTGTTATATTAGGATTCAATATTAAAACATTACTGTATTTACTCCTGCTTTATGTTACCTAACAGTATATCTTAAACGTTATAATAACGTTATCTTTTATATTCCGAATAAAACATGCCGTGCAACTCTACTTTTAATCACTGCAAAAATATATTTACAAACACAACCTTTTAATTCTTCATGCAGTCACTATTTCAGTGAATGTGTGGGATATTGCAAAGCCAAGTTTTTTTTTCTGTCCTGTATCAGCCCTTTCAAGAATAATAACAATAGAATATCATAACAACATTGTGATTGTGACATATTATTGCTATAAATTGCTATCATGTTTATAATCATATTTTTTGTAGTGTTGATCAAACACATTTAAATATGCATTAAATCTTTTTTCACTCTTTTAATCTGTATGGTTTAATAGTTTTAATTGTTGTAAAGTTTTAATGCGTAAAGCTTACTTTAAACATAAAACAAACGGTCTATTTTGTAGAAGTCTCTAAGTCCGGTAAGGCTTTTCAGTATTTTTTTTCCTCCCCTACAGTTAGTTTTGTTTTCAGCTTAGTTCACGTTCAGATTTATTTTGACTTGTCTGCACATCACAATCTGCCTTGCTTAGGAGCAGACTGGAGATTTGAGCGCGTTGATACTGAATGACTGGTCACTTAGCAGGTCATATCTCAACCATCCAGTGGCACTTATTGCCATATAAAGTATACATACGGCTCACGTAAAGACCCTTTTTATGTCTGAACTATTTTATGTCTTCTTGTGCACGACTAGGCCGCGCGCAATACGCGCATTCATCACAGATATGCTATTTTCTGGGTCTGCGAAATGTATGAAAAAAGGGGTATCTGGACTGTATGATTGGACAGCTAGATGCCTATACAATGAAATGGCACACTCATTTAGTCTACGCGTTTTTATTATTGTAAACAGTACACCTACTCCATAAAAAACTGGATACGGAAATTCTACAATAACGCTTCTCAAATAACCATTCTTGTTATGCTTGGTTATTAGATGCTGAAGCTTAACAACATGAATAAAATCAAATCCACCTTCATAAAAGCATATGGCTATACCATTAAAAATATGACTTGTAAAATGGAGCCCATTTAACCGTGTGCACTGGTTAGGCTTCCCCCTTATCTCCCACGTTCTCTCCCACAGTCACGTGTCTAGCACATCCAATCCAATCTCTGCAGTGATTCAACTTATCAGAGGTCTGTAGTTCACCGCGAAGTCAAGTAGTTAGTTACTTGATTTCAACGGATTCTGCTTTTGTGTCAGTTTCATTGTGGGTGTATCCGTTCGCCTGGGCTCTCTTTGCTTGTTTTTGTTATGTCGACATTGGGGACACTGAGTTACTACGCTGACTCACACATTCCACACGAGAATGACGATCATTTGGCACCGAGGTTCTCATCTGGACCCGTGGTCCAGCAGCAGGCTCGGGAGCTGACGCTACTTGAATATGGCGAACAGGAGCAGTACACTTTCCAAGCCAAATCATCTATTTTTGGTGCGTCATGGAGTCCCGTGCCCGTGCAGCCCCCAGGCACATCCATCGCCTACCACCCGTACATTCATCACCCCTGCTCAACAGGAGAAACCGACGGAGCATCCGTGCGTTCCTGGGCGTTAGAACCGCTGCCCGCCCTGCCTTTCACGGGATTATCCACAGATGCGCATCACGATATAAAACTTGAACCACTGGTCGGGAGTGGTGAGTGCACCACGCACACGTTGCTTGTGGCCGAGACTGAAAACAATACGAGCCAAGCAGAGAGGAAGATACCAGACGATGCGCTTTCCAACGGATCACAGGACGAGAAAGCTCCAGCAGGGACCAAGGTGGATATAGACCCGAGTAAGTAAAGCCAAGTTTATATCAGAACGCGTTTGAATATGAAGCTACTTTCACCTTAACAGATGATTTCATTAGGCGTCGTTTTTTATATAGCCTGGTATAAAAAAATAGAATCTATAAAAGCTGGTCTTTTGTGAGAGACGTCAACAATGGCCTGTTTATTGTAGTTAAATAATCCTAAATTACGCAGCATTTTTAGTATAGGTCATAAGGAAGGCTAAAGGTTTTCTAACTAGGCCTTTCTTTTTTGTTCTGTGGGTGGCAAAAATCAGCATCTGATTGCATATATGACTGTTTCCATGGAATCTGACCACCAGTATATAAAAAAAAAATACATGCAATATGCGATGACATATAACAAGACTGCTGTGCCACATATTGCATTCGATTAAATGTTACGTAAAATATTTTTTCAATTGTTGCCATAAAACATACAATCAGGATTTCTGAGCTTTTTTCCCCCTGATAGACAGCAAGGCCCTTGTTTATCCCTCATTCAGTGCTGCCAAAATTGCCAGTAGCTAGGAAGGAAATTATAGCTTGCACATAAAATTTTCGATCATATAAAACCCACCCCGCAGCCCAGATGCATGCGATCCGTTATTGTGCTTTCCAATTTCAGCATATCAAATTTGTATCGTAGCATTTATATGAGACTCTTCTTTCTTCTCGCGTGCCGATCATAAAATGGCCGCAGTATTTTTTTCAAGTGGCAACATGACTAGCTCTCTCTCTCCGACCCTTCTTGCAGATAACCCTGCGTCCAACTGGCTGCATGCGAAGTCCACTAGGAAAAAGCGCTGTCCATACACTAAGCACCAAACTCTTGAGCTGGAGAAAGAATTTCTGTTTAATATGTACCTCTCACGCGACCGTAGATATGAGGTGGCAAGACTCCTAAATCTCACCGAGAGACAAGTCAAAATTTGGTTCCAAAACCGTAGGATGAAGATGAAGAAATGCAATAAAGATCGTCCAAAAGACATTTAAAAGTGGGAAGCTGTAAATGCGCACTGCATTGGGATGAAGTTATTTGGTTCGTGCGAAGATGTTTTTGAATGATCTTTTTCCTCATGCACAACCACAGTAGATTATTATTGATAGCCTACATTTTGTAATGTTAGATGTACATTGCACAAACCTTTGATCTAAGGGTATGCTTGTATAAATCATTGTGTCTTTGTATACAGCTTGTTGGTGATAGTTCTCTTATTTGGTTAGCTTGTTGTAGGTCTAGCATTTCGCATTCTGTACATTCTGAATATGTTAAATTTGTATTTTTTTAATGTTTAAAGCACCAGTTCATGATTTCAGGGAAATGGGTTCTGCGATGTGAAATGCTGATGATGTGCATGAATTTAAGATTTTTTTTTATTATTATTAAAAAATGACTTGTAGCGTAATGTATCAATGTTTAATGTGACTACCTAGATGTATTTGAACTACCTATGTATTAAGATTAATTTATGTTGTGTTGTTCGTCATTGACATATTTCAGTGGATTTTGTAACATTCACGTGCTTGTAATGTTATACGTGAACACATAAAATGCATACGCCAATACCTCAAATCAACAGTGTTAGTCGTTTTCAAATTGAATTCCACTTGTGTACATAAATCAATTTATGATAAATAAATAACAATTCGTTAAGACTCTCAATGCCAATGCAAAAATATACGAAAACATTTTTTTCCTTTGGTTTCAAGGGTCACCCTCGTGTCTAACGAAGTGCAAATCTGCGATATTGCAATAAGTTGTCACTTAATAAATGCATTCGTGTATTTCTGTGCAATACAGCACATGAAGTTCCAGACTCGTGAAAGACTCAACATAAATAAATCGTTTCTGAACGAGGTTGACAATGACTGCAGTCCCATGGTATTTTTACGCTATATAACGCCCTCCAAACAGTTTTACACTACTCGTGTTCTCGCGCTCATTCTATCGTTATCTCGCAACCCACTGTTTAGTGTCCTGTTAACGGCCCGGATGCCGTTTATCCGAATAAATAAAGCTTAGTTTGATGCTCGTAGACAGGCCCGCGCATTCTATTTGTGCCTTGCCCCTGCAAGCGATATTAGTGGCTGCGCGGCAATAAACCACAATCACAGTCTTAACTGTTTATGGGGTGCAAAGCGATTGAAGGCGGAACTGGAACGACTTTTTGGACCCACAACGCCTATATTACAATTACAATTACAGTAGCACGTAATATATTTAATAAAATATATATAAAAAAACTATTTATTTTATTCGTATTCGCTTTTATTATTATTAGTTTCCTATTTAGTAAACACACAAAACATGGAAAAATAAAATAAATTAAAAAGAAGAAAAACTCGGTTGCAGACCAAATCTTCAAAGGCTCTACCCCAGACTGCATCGTAAAACGGGGCTCGGCCCCGCTGTCTGTTTTTTCTCAGCTAATTACTTTATTACTCCTCAGCAACAATTAAAACGTTGCAGAACTGATCACCCATTTGTTGCCTCGTCATGCATAAAGTGACAACGGAAACACAACCTATTGACGCATTGTACTTTTTCTTGCATCCAATATCACTGCTACTTTGCATTTCGGTCATTTAAACTTCAACATGTGGAAGAAATCGAAGTGTTGTTTTAAAGCCTACATTAGGCTACCTGAATGTTGTAGATAGCGCATTCGTTTTTTAACCTTAAAGACGAATCACAAATGTGCACCGGTTTTGGCTAAATGGCGTAACTTGGAATTCTAAATATTTCGGTTTTAGCAAAGGCGCTCCCCCAATGCTTCCCTTAGTAGACGTCTGACCCATTTAACGCACCTGATTCATCAGCAAATCAGCTCATTAATAAAGTGCTTAATGATCTGAATCTGGTGTGTCTGATAAGAGTGAGACATCCAAATTAGGCAGTGTTGTGGGGCCTCTGAGCAGAATTAAGAATTGATTTTAACAGGCCATTAGTACCAGTAGTATCCAGCAGGTGGAGACAGCGGTTTGTTTGAAACGATCAAGTGGCAAATTGGATTCTGAACCACAGAAAGATCACTTAAAAAGTGCCAGCCACAAACAAAACCTATTTACTGATGCGAATATTTCAGCTAATGCATCAAGAATGATGAATGCAAACAATTGCCAGTTAGAATATGATTCCTGGTTAGGCTTGTGGAAGCTGAACTGTCCTTTCAATTGGTTTTTACTGGTTAGAACTTAGTTTGAGCCTAAATGCAAAACTTTCACGTTCAGTTGATAATGATGCAAATGGTTCTTAGGTTTAATTTTACAAATGTGTAAAACAGGCATAAATGACTGACATTTGGAAAACATATCGCATCTAAGTTCATCATTGGATTTTTCTTGAATGCAGTGTTGACCTGTGATATGTCTGCCTATTATAACCTTACTTCAAATTACAACCAGATGTGTTTTCACCACCTCTGATTCCAAGAATACATCTGGATCGAACAAAAAGTCACATAGACTTTTTAAATTAAGTGTTTGTAATATGCTTCTTAAGGGCCAACTTGTTGCAGATTTAAGCTCAAATGTGCTCCAACACACCTGCCTGAGTCATCCTAAACCCCCTGGTTAGTTCAATTTTGCAGGAGGTGCATATTGCCACCCAGGAGCAGCACCGGTTTACATACCTAGAAGTATGTGTACACTAATGCTCAAGGTAAGACAGGTGGTTCTTGTTCATTCTAGAACTTCGCTTCACTCCTCTTCTGAGTCAATATGGTTCAAATGAGCTGTGCCTTCAATTCAAAGCACCTATGAAGTAGAACTTAAAAGCAAGTAGAGGTATCAGGTCCTAAACATTGATCAGAGGGGTGTACTGGATGTTGTATGCATCCAAATGGATAATGGGAATGCTAGAATGTGGCAGAGTATACTACAAGCAAGAAAAAACTTAATACATAATCATAATCATACAAAGAACAAAGTGGGCTTGACTGCTTTGAGTGACAGTGATAGATCACCTAAACATAAAATGATGTCATCATTTACTTACCCCCATGTAATTCCAAACCTGAATAGCTTTCTTTTAGAAAAAGAAAGGTTCAAACAACATTAACTTTCATTACATGACTTTAAAAAGCAGGGTGAGTAATGATGACAACATTTTAAAATATTCAAGTGCACCAGAGCAACTAATTATGCGCAATCTTTCAATATTTTACAGGCTAGACAAGATTTATGCATGGAAAATAGACTGTAGCTGAGTTAACATCACAGGTAAAAATTCCTCAATTGCAAACTTTAGCGTATGATTAAAAAGTAATTGATAGTTCAGTTTTAACCATTTGTAATGCCTTCATATTGTTTATATTGTATCGTAGATCAAAGTGGGGTGGGCACTCTTTAAGTAGCACCTTATGGTCTTACGAGTGGTCTGGGGCCCTTGTTAATCCACAAGCGTTTCTATGTGGTAGCTTACATATATAACGACACTTTTGGGAAAGAGGCCGGAGTGATAAAGTACCACTTACCTACTACTTGGGTCCCACTTAGCCTAGTTTTTTGGGAAACCAGACAGTTGTTAGTCATTTTCCTCTTTCACTAAAAAGGGTAAAATCCATTTACGCATCACGTTCCCATCTATATATTTAACTTGTCACACAGGTATGCATGCATCGGAAGCAATATGTAAAGATAAAAATACATTGCTCTGAGCCGGACTGACTTTGCAAAGAATGCGTCGTCCAACTAATGTTGTACTTTAACTTATGATCCATATTTTTCTGTCAAACATCAGTAGTAGCTCCAGTCCATTGATGCACTTGGCCTAGTTGCATTCCTCACAGCCCCGTTTTCACTGCAGTAAAAATTAAATGGATTTTGACTACTCTGACTAAGGTCCATATAACTGCACACATTTTTATTTTGTATTTTTTTTTAGGGCATCTGCCATTACTATTTAGCCATTGTGCTCCTTTGGATGGGAACAGATGCACCCAGTGTTGGACATCCACTAGCCTGTGTAGAGAACTAGGTTGCATGCTATACAGACTTTATAGGCTAAAAAAGAAAAAAAAAAAACAGATTTAAACCTGCAATGGAGGAAGAAGAGAAATTAAAAGGAGCACCTTTTAAAACTCCTTTGTTAAAAATATTTATTTTTTTGCACATCTGTAAAGCTAGGCTTATTAATAATGTACAATTCTATATTGCAACCATTCTGTAGCATGGCAGCCAAATGCATAATGCATAAGGGTAGAAAGTGCATAGTGCTTCATTAATCACTAGACTGAGATTAGAAAGACTGGAAGTTTTTTATCTTCATTTTTTTTCAGCTATGTTGGGGAGAAATATTCCCAAACAACCTATACGTGTTAATTTAGGAAAGACGTCTTAGTACAATAATGCATAAATGGTAAAATTATGAAACAATTGGTGTACATTAAAAACAACTTGCAAGGCTTCTAAGTTAAAATCCGTGACGTTACAGGGAAACACAGCTTACAGAATGAGGTCGGATAGCAGAAAGGGGGCGATGTTGAGCCTCCACTTGCAGTATAAACGCTATTTTTAAACCATATCTCGTTCAAAGTCAGTTGATGATAATAATAACAATAATCCGGCAGTAAAGCATATTTTAAATAAAGGCTGTTCTGTACAAGTGACTATTTTAGCAATGTTACTATAGATGGGATCAGACTAACCTATACAGGCCGTTATACTTACTTTAGTAGCTAATATGGTTATTTTCGGAAGAAATTCGTTGTCGAGGCAAACAATCCTGAAACATTTATTAATCATAAATCGTCAAGTATAAAGTTGCTAAAATAATAGAGGTCCATTTCTAAAGGTAACACTTCATATACAATTTCAAATACGAGTGTTGAAGACAAATACTTTTCGAAACCACATAAAATTAAAACTTTTTGTTGCTACTCCTTTAATCCAATTAGCCTATCCTGCACACAAACGAGAAGACGGCGTGCCCTCGAGGATCAGACATGGTTTCTATAGCCGACGTTATGGTCAACACGTAATACTAGAGCCGCGCACTATTGGATCACATTACCCTGATAATTTACAGTAAACTGACCCTGACTGACAACTTTCCAGACGACCACAGAGGTGCCATACAAATAAACCGATAGTTTGATCTCCAATTATTTTTACTCACCTTTTGCGTAAAATAAATAAATAAATACACACTACTGATGAATTCATGTTTGTAAAATCATAGTTAAATCATCGATTCGATGTGTGTAATGGAAACAGATCCTGAAATGGTTCGGATATGACGTTACTAATCTTTGCTAGTGCAGTTCAGGAGACGTCCCACCACAATAAAATAGCCTATATTTATATCCAGTGCCCTAGGCGTTGATTATTGGCTTACGAATTAATCCTGCTTTAATGTATTGTTTTAGCATTAAGAAAATAAACTATAACATGTTTGTTAATGTCATATAGTACAGGCTACTCTCGCAACGTCATATCCTGAATAAAACTGCATGATTCTCTCCAGGGGCAGGGGTATAGTGCATATGCCCGGAAATGACATACACCTCTAGCACAACAATAGGAGCTTGGAGCTCGTTTACGACCCAGTGCAATGTGTGTGGGTAGAGGGTCATCCATCAAACGCCACTGTTGCTAGAGCTACTGCCGCTGCTGCCTTCTCAGACATCATAAACACCCCATATACGCCTCACTCGCACTAATTTACAAAGAGGGATTCGAACAGATCAATCCCTGGCCTTTTTTTTTACATGAACGAATGGGTTTGGGAACGTGGTTGATCGAAGCAGAAGTATTTACAGTATCCCGAGATCAAGTCCATTCAGTTGACCATATCTCATTCACATATTGCTATTATATTCTGGAATATTTTATTTTGTAAGTGCTATCTTACTCAATTCATTACGCAAATTCGCTACTAAACAAACCTCCGGATTTACGCGTAAATCCTTCACCTCTGTAACAAAAAAACAAAGTAGTTGATTCGTATAAAATGTAAGACAATATAACAAAATCCCAAAAGAAAAGACCCAACATAAATATTTAATTCCACATTAAAAATAAAATAGAGAATTACAGTTTACAATGAACATATTTTACCAGTGATGTTCATAAAATGAAACCGCATTTTAGAATATATTGTAAAAACAAAACAAATCTTTACAACTACATCAAATTATTGTAATTAGAATAATTATTAATATGATTATTGTTATTTTTAACACCTATAATTTCATGCAAATTAAATCTATTTCATATATAGCCTATATGTACTTAATCTATTAACGCATTAGTTTTGAATACAGCATATTGATCGCTTCATTTGTTTGATGATCCAACGAGCCAAGTTTTCATTCTTAACTTGTGTTTTATGACCGTCAGCATTCATAATTTATTCTAACAGACGGTCAGCGGGTCTGTCCACTGAGCCTGACATATCCAAAAAGACATAGTGCTGGAACATACTCAGCACGTGGACAAAAATGATGCAAACTGCCAAATAAAGAAAGAATTATTACATATTTATATCTTTTTGAAAAACAACAAGACGTATTTTGCATTTTTATATATTGAGTTGTCCTTCGAGAAACCTCGGATATAAAAATGTAGCTAAACAGTTTCTAGTTAATATTTGAACGCCAGTCCTAAATGTGGACTTAAATTTCAAAGTGTTATTTTTCGATTGCACGGATGCATTTATTCGACATACGTTGAATTAATAACTAAATAACATACTCAACAACAAACTCTCGACCTTAAGAATATTATCTAAGCAAATACAAAAAAGACTGTGTTGTAAAGCCTTCCATTAAATCTTTTATCGAATTAATTTCAAATTATACAAACATCAAAACACATTTCCGATTATATCTTACAGGCACATAAACATAACATTCATGTACACGCATTATTATATTTACAAAGACTTTTTTTTTTTAACAAAGAATTTACTTCAAATGCCAGTTTACAAAAACAAACAAAAAACAGACTTTTCATTCAAAGCACGGCAATATATTTTGATACTCACATATCCATTCTGTCAGGCCTATCTAACGAGAATAAATGCAATACATTGTAAATATGAATTAATAGACAGATTAACATATAATTAATATGACAATTAACAGTATCCATAAAGACACATCCTTGATCAATTTCGATGTTCATCTCGTGGGAAACGACGAAGAATTTTCGTTCGTGGTGGAACTGTGTAGGAAGAAGTGGGTATTTTTGAAGAATGCCGACACCCACGTTCATCTAAACACAATAGCTCCTGTGTAGCTGCAAACGCACATGGTTTCTCTCTTAAAATCAATATGAAATCCTATTCATTCCCAGACCTTCGATAAAGGCTGACTTTCCAAAAACGAAAATATAAAACAACGGGGTTTTTTGGTCCGAAATAAGCTGGTCCACTCGAAGAACATCCGGTTTGAAATTATGATCAAGGTCAATCCTCTCTAATCGGAAAATATCACTTTTTCTAATTTAATTCATAAAACTGGGAAACTCTCAACCGTGAGTACTACGTTGTTCTCTTCTTCCTGGCCACATATGATCTAAGGGAGTGTTAGATGGTTTAAATGTGTTCTTAGGGCACTAAGCTGTCAGACCTTTTGGCGTGTAAGATTGATAGCGTGCAGGCTTCCAGGGCTCTTTGTTTGGAATATAAGCAATAAAGTGCTCGAGGCCTACACCTACTTAGCTACAGACTTCTGAGGACAACATAGAAGACACATTCTTGAACGTTAAAGACTAATGAATATACGCTTTTATTTTATATTAATGCATTTATTGTATGTGGTGTTAGCGTGAGAAATGATTTAGTAACGACTAGTAAAGATCGATTCGGGTAAAACGTGCAGCATGTTCATTTTTACATAATACACTTAACGTACAATTATAAGTTTCATTTTCACAAATTCTGCGCACAGTATTATTTATATTAGCATTATTTATGTCAATTGGACTATTAATAGAAGAACGTAATCTGGATTGTTTCTGAATGAATATAGTTCAAAGCTGCAGTAATTTAAAAAGGACTGCGATATATATTAAACTAAAACAACACTCATACACATGCAAGTGTAATGTGCCAGTGCGCGTGTGAATACGCGGGCGCGTAGGGGCTTTCAAAGAATTTGTCTGCGCGCAGTGTGCGCGCGCGCGCGCTCTCGCGCGCTTTTGCGCGTGAACTGGCAAACGAGAGCGCGCATTCTCTAAGAAAGTAGTAAAAAGCCAGACTCGGGATTAATGGGTTTCCTCGATCGTGGCTATTGGTGTGTTTATGTGTCCAGTTGATCTGTTTGGAGATCTTCAGCAGAGGGCCGGTCAAACAATAAAGGGAGAACAGCAGACGGACTCACTGTCACTCTCACTGTTTCAGGTACTGGCTATACTTACATTCTACGGAGCAGTGGGCAAACTGAACATAAATGCGCAAATAAACTAGCCCGTCCCAGAGAGTGAGGCGTTCCTCTTGGACTTTTTTCGATCAATCACACAGACAGTGGCTTCTTTTGATTAAACCCCAAATTGTCATTGGACAGAGGTAATCATGTGACAAGCAATACGGTCCAATTTCAACCTTGTCTCCATGAAAGCAATAGTTTAATGGCACCGCGGTCCCCATACGGCCGTAATCAGCAAAATAGTTTTTTTAACCCGGCACGATATTTCATTTTATCTTCCTTGGGTCACAAATTTGTGAGCGGCGAATTTGGAAGACTTGGAGGAGATGAATTACGAATTCGAGCGAGAGACGGGTTTTATCAATAGTCAGCCGTCGCTCGCTGAGTGCCTGACATCTTTTCCCCCTGTCGGTGATGCATTTCAAAGTTCATCAATCAAGAGCTCGACGCTTTCACACTCGACACTGATTCCTCCTCCTTTTGAGCAGACCATTCCAAGCCTGAACCCCGGCAGCCACCCTCGCCACAGCCGGCCCAAGCAGAACCCTAATGGCTCATGCCCGCTGCCTGCCGCATCCTTACCCCCAGAGTACCCTTGGATGAAGGAGAAAAAAGCATCCAAGAAAAACCAGACAACTTCGACAGCAACAACCACCACCGACCCTGGTCCACTATACTTCTCCCCTCAAGGTATTTGGATTTAATGCAATTGTATTGTTTTCTAGTTTATTTTAAACGAAATGCAAATTCTTATTTTTATTAGTATTAATTTCAATAGCTGTGTTGCGCAAGGCCATGTTGCTTGAAAGTGCAAGCCAGTTTGTTATCCTCATGGGTCATTCGAACTTAACGCGAATAAGTTAATATCTAAAGGTTTTTTGCTAGTTTTTGGATGCGCGGGATCAGCCCTGAACAATTCCTAAACTCTGTGTTAGCTACTTGCAGTGTAGGGCATGAATTTTAATATTTGACAGTAATGAAGAATGATAGATTGCTATTACTCAACTCGGCAGCTGGCGTGTTCATTAATCTTCACTCGGACCTCTCCGCACTCACACCAGACACATCAGTATATTCTGGCATAGGGGATGAGGACACAAATTATTCAAGTGTCGTGGCTCCATTCCCACAAACAATTTATGCTCCCTGAGAAACGCAATATATTTGACATGTTTGTGGGGTCAGCTTTAAGCCCCATGGCGGCGTTGTAAAAATCAAGAGTTATAATTAGAGGCGTATCAATAATGTATAACGCTGTGATCCCTTCATAGGCTCGCCCGAGATTTCTGATGGTGGCAACGGGGCGACTCGCCGACTCAGAACGGCGTACACCAACACGCAGCTGCTGGAGCTGGAGAAGGAGTTCCACTTCAACAAGTATCTCTGCCGGCCAAGGCGCGTGGAAATTGCTGCTCTCCTGGACCTCACCGAGCGGCAAGTCAAAGTTTGGTTTCAAAACCGGAGAATGAAACACAAACGGCAAACGCAGTGTAAAGAGAACCATCACGGCGATGGAAAACCACCGAGCCTGGAGGAGGCAGGCGGACGGGGTGATGGGAAATCTTTTTTCGAACAAGTGGCAAACAATGTATCAGGGGCGCTTTTGGAAAGAGAGGGTTATCCATTTCAGCAAAATACCTTAACTTCTCAACAGTCACAGAATGGACACAATAGTGATTCCCAAAGCGCAACTGCCTCGCCTTTAGGTAGCAATGACAAACATCTGAAACATTTTCCCAACCCGTCACCCACTGTTCCTATCTGCGCCTCAACAATGGCCCCGGATTGCGCATCTGCTCAGGACAATAGCAGTCCCTCGTCCCTGGACGTCTCTTTACAGGACTTCAACGTTTTCTCCAATGATTCCTGCTTACACCTCTCAGATGCCGTGTCCCCAAGTCTGTCAGAATCTGTCGACAGCCCCATCGGTTTATCTACGGAGGCCTTTGATTTCTTCTCTGAGACGCTTACAACAATCGACCTGCAACACTTGAGCTACTAACTCTAGCTGAAGTTTCATTATAGGGACGTCAATATCTTTCTCACATTGATGGTCTGTGTGTTTAATTGTGACTTTAAAAATAGGCCTAGACCATTAATCAATGAGGTAAGTTTTTCAATAATCGAGTGATAATTTTTGTTTACAGAGAAAATATGGCAGGAAAAAAAAGTGATATTTTTCACGTTTTATTTTTGTATCGTTCGCCGGCAAAGCGCCATATTTTCATAGAATAAATTTGTACTTGTTATTGAAAATAACAGCTGTGTTATTTATTTCCTCGGTATCAAGAAATAACAGGTTGATATTAAACGAGATTATAGTCTAGGCTATTTAAAGTGTCTATTACTGTAGGCTATAGTTTTGCTGATTTCTTATGATAATTTGCATTTACGAAAATTATTGATTTTTATCAGCATTTTTCAAGGGACAAAAATAACCGCCAAATGTGTGTTTATCATCGCTAATCAAAACTAATATCAGTTATACCGAAAACTATTTGTGCGCAAAATTAATACGCAGTTAGGTATGTAATTGCGTGTTATGTTCTTTTTATTAATCTTTGTTAATTTCCCTGTAGACTAGTTGGTGTTAAATTTAGCTTTTTTAACAGTGTGAAATCAACCCATGGGAAGTTTATATGCCATCAAATTTGTAGACTAAAACAGAATGCCTCAAAAAGGAGATTGATGGCTTGATGCTGCGTACACAAATAACTCCCTTACTGTATCTGACGACACAGGGAGTCTCCTGGCCGAGAGTTGTAACGTTTTGGAGTTCAGCAATTAAATTTTATTGCCTATTAAACCTTCGACAGGGGGTTGGTGTTGAGGCAGCACTCCACGTAATTCAATCCGCCGCTGAGAATGAGAAGGGGTTGTCATACAACATTTGAACATTAATTATTTAGTTTATATAATTTATTAGAATTATCAGCTTATCTGCGGTTTACAAATTTAATTTACATTTGATGAATGCAACTGTGTCCCGAATCGGATCAGTGCATCTAAATACAAGAGTTATCAAATGAAGTTGTATCGTTTTATCAGCAGTCAACGCTGCGAGGAGTTATCTGACGGTACGAACTAAAACTTCATTCTGCTCGTGTTTTGTCAATATAAAATTCTATATAATCTGATCTCTGAATAAACAGCTAATAAACGTTTACCTCGGCCTCCTCTGAACTCTATGGGCCTGTGTGGCCTTATGGGCGAACTCGATCCCCGCTCTTTGTTAAAAACAACTCAGGCTAAAAACTCAATTTGAATCTTTTCAGTCGAGCCAAGATCTTGGCAAACGCTTTTCACCTTTTGCACAATAAAAAGCCTATCAACACCAGTTTTATAGCCTTTAAGTTTAACAAGCACATTTGTATTTTAGGTAGCCTACATTTGTTTTAAAATTATTATTATTAATATTTATTTTGAATAGTATTTTGGCATTCGTATTTGTCCCACATTAGATGCAAGTACAAATAATTGCAAAATAAAATAAATCGTTTGACCATCATTAGTTATTAGCTTACCCGTGGCTGGTTTATCGAGTTTCATAACCTAATTATTGTGACCCGAGCCACTTCTGTTAACGGGTTATAGCCAACACAGTATGAAGTGCAAGTTGTAGGGAATTCTATTGTGAGGATATCAACAGAACTGAATTTATAAAAGACGACTTGTGTGGCATATCTAGAAGAGTGTTCGGTGAAACCTAGCTTCGGAGAAATCTAGCTAGGATCATTTCCAAACATCTGACGCCACGTTGCAATCGCTGTGTAAGTGTCGAAATGGAAATGAGGCCTAGCGGCCAAGAGCTCACACACCGCTGAGGCATCTGTTAGAGACAGAATGATCCGAGTCCTTGTATTAGATCAGGCAAACTTTACACTCACACAAGGCAGGATTGATACACTACAACTACCGAAGAACTATTGTGTAGTTTAACCGTGGTACAAGAGGTTTTCAGTTAGTATGAAAGTGGTTTTAAATGCTCTTATCTTCCATTTAGTTTATGTTATGTAGAATTTTCAATCATTCATACAAAAAAATGTGTACAGAAAAACTGCTTTTACAAAGCAAAGCTCAAAATCTAAAGGCGTTGCGCCAAATCGAGCCTGAACAAATAGTTTGACTGACGTCCTTTGACGAAAACAAACACGTGATCGGCATTCTTTGACCAGGTTAAAGACTGAGTTGAGAGTTGGCACAAAGAAGTGATCAACATCCAACTGGCTAACCAAAAGAGATTTTTTGCATCATGCAGGGAAAGCCTTAGAATTACATTATTCTTTACAGTATTACTTTTTACAATTTTAAAATTAATCTTCTATTACAATTTTGAAAACGCCTGAATAAAACTAAAAATGTATAACTGTAACCCTCTCATTTTTACATTCTACAAATATACATTTTTGGAATTCTGTATACCACTTTTGAGGCAGAACCCCATTTTTAAAGCTGTGTTTGTAGAATAGAATTCTGTATAAACCAAATGTGCCTTTCCACAGTAATTATGCATCACAATAACTCACATGAGTCATTACTAGGACCTGGGCATCCTTGCAGATACATTTGCTAAAATGTTATTGCTTGGGCGCTTCAAGTATAATTATCTGCTTACTTATTAAAGACTGCCATAAAGTTTGACGGCCTCATAACTTTCATGATTCTACCCAAATTGAACAATCAACTTTGCCTTAATGCAAACTGATGTAAAACCATTTGGTATGCATAATATGCACATGTAATTTGGGGCTCCTGCAACAATGTTATTTTCTCAAGTGTTTTGCAGCCTAAGTTTATGGCTTTGGTTAGGGAGCCTGACATATTTTTGGTCATCCCAGCATCTTCAAGGATCAATGAACAATCTGTGCAAAGTAAAAATCCTGTCACGACAGCTATAAAACGCTTAAAGAGGCCTATATGCACAGTTAGGCCACAGACTCAGTCTGTAATGTCTATGCAGACATTTAAAGTCAGTGCAGTCAGCCTACAACTGGTTTCCATGGAAACCTTCCATTTAATCTTGGTGGTCCCTTTTGTCATTCCTATGCAGGTGGGCTTCATGCAGATATTCTGAGGGTAGAGTGAAATTAGAGCAGAAACGCTAAATTTAAACTGCAAGATGCATGAAAAATGCAAACTATATATATATATATGAATTTTAATTGTGCAGTTATGTTACGCTTGGGAATTCTTTATTTAAAAAACACATTCTGTTAACATTTACCCACCCACAAATACTGACTCTCTTTTGTGAAAAACATAACATGTTACAAAAAAACTGTTGTTTAGGGCTCCGCTGATTTTCATTGTGTGGACAAAAACATGGTCTTTCCGTGTGCTTCTGAAAAAAAGGTCTTTAGGATATAGAATGGCATGAGGGTGCAATAATTATGACAGGATTTCCATTTTTAAGTGAAATATCCCTTTAAGGGTTTTAACCTTTTAAGGATCTAAATCAAACTGAATGGCTCAAGTAGAAGGCCGACCACAGCAACACCACAGAATACAACTGAACAAATTAGCTCTATGAAGCATGATATTATCTCATAGATCATGTTTATGGAATTCCTGAGGTATGCAATTATTCTTCTTCTAGTTGCACTTACGTGGTCTGCTTCTTAAACATCTCTTTTCATCTAACATAAAGTGTTCTTTTCTCCTGCGGCTGCAACCGAGGCTTCACTGTGTAATGTTAAATCAAATGACTAGCACAGGTTCACGCAGAAACACTGCAAAAGCCTCATGAATATGCCAAGAGTAATTAATAACCTGGCTAGGAGAAACAGGTACAGGTTACAAATGTACATTTCTGATGTACCTTGTGATTGATGCATTCTATGGTTGACATTAGATATTACACATTAACTCAAGGTTCAATCCGAGGGAGGGCTGTTTTTTTCTCTCCAGAAACAGGTGGTGAAAGTGGTGTCAAAAGACAGTTTAAATGTTTAAATGTAAGCTAATTCTAAGTCTTTTAAAAACAACACCTGAGCAGCCTAATCCCTTAAAGGCCAAGGGGCAAAAACACCCTCTCATCCATCACAAAGTTGAACTTCACAGATATCTCTGCACCCTACAGGCAGTGTGAATTACAGTGGCAAGAGCGTGCCCTCAGATGTTCTAACTTCATGTTCGGAGGCTGTTCAGGTGGTCTGATTCAGATATGACTTACCTGTCACATGTCATAGTATTTGCTGGTGACCTCACCCATCTCAGGTATGTTTTCAAGTCTAGCATGTCTTCACGTAGTTGCCATAAACCTTACATTTCAGTATTGTTTTGGGCCAACGAAGCAATTCTTCTCCACCAGCTCTCTGAAAGTAAACCAAAGCAAAGGAAAATGTTACAAGATCATGTCACAAGGCTCGCAAGAAAAAAAAGGAATGATTCAGAATGTGGCAGTCAGTGGTTTCCATATGCACAAGTATGACAGTGCTGGCCACCACAGAGTCATGTCGACCAAAAATGATTCAAACATGGTTTTACCCTAGAGAAAACAACAAAGTGTAATGCTAAGAGTCTGGGATGAAGAGAAGTGCAATATGTCTAACTTAATGAAGATGATGATCATTGCTTATGATGATACTGATGTAAAACTGCATTAAAACACTCACACACATTCCTCCCTTTGTGGGTTGGGGCCAGAAGCTGAAATGTGTGAACTGAGGTGAGTCCAGATCAAACAGGCACGGCTGAGGAGCATGAGATATGGAGCTGCTCCCCTCTCCTTCAAAAGGTCAAAGGGCACTTCACCTCTCTTTCCCCCTCCACACCAGATGGATCTGTGGCCAGGTCAAACGAGGTTCAAGCAGTGCTCAAGCCGAGCGTACAAGCAGGCAGGATGTCAGTGTTGAATATCAGCCAATACTTTCATAAAGTAAAATTATGAAAAATTACAACATTACGAATAGTAATAGGCTTGTTCAAAATCTGTTCATAACATGCAAAATAACTTGCCGTATTACTTACTTACTAAAATATTTTAGACTCAAAAAACAAATTCCACTCCTTATCATATTCTAGGAGAGGTATTTTGAGAAGGTGACAGAGTGCAGGTCTCCTGGCAGGGATCTCTTCTCTGCAGTAATCTCTGTGAAACAGCAGAGGAGCACAGAGAGAGCGCGCAGAGCCAGATGGAGATGGATAGCTATGTGTTTTCCTATGAAAGCTGTGCATCACCCCCATTCTTCACCTGTCTCCCTCCTCAGGATAAGTGGGCCCCACTCCAAACAGCAGGCCCGTCTAAAAGGGCAAAAAGGTCTTTAGATCCTCTCGCTAAAATCCTCTAATGCACCAGCAGTGAATATAATGTACAGAGGGCAGATAAAAAAAAAAAACAGAACATTCAGCAGTCACTTACCACAGTCTGGAAATGACGACTGCCTCTTTTGGCTAGGGAAGTAGTGAAGCTAGATTCAGATTAGATTAGATCATATCATATCTTTCCCATCTGTTTTTTTACGCTCTCGAGCTACCAAAAACACCAAAAGTAAAGGTATAAAAGTGAATTCGACTAATAATACATAATATAATAATTCACATAATATAATTATGTAAAGTGTTTCGTTCCTGTCAAATCGTGCACGTGAAGCTGGATGAGGAAACGTGTGATTCCCCAGTGCACTGTTTGGGGTGAGCGCTCTAATCAAACGGTTCTGCTGGAGCAGGCGTGATGAATAACACACTGTCTAACTTGTATAGTGGTTTCTGCAGGGCAGGCTATTGCTTCTTCCGTATTTCATAGTCCACTTGTAACTTCCGTGTTTCGAAGGCTATCTTGCTGGGTCAAGCGGTTTATCACAATGAGGTCCGTCCCGGAAGACTTAACGTCGCTCATTTCAGGTACAATCGCAATATTTGGTGATAACAGTCGATAAAGCGTTTGTTTAGGTCTCGAGCGCAGACAGGGTATAATAGTTTTTTTTCTTCTCCGGTTATAATATCTACATTTATTTCTGTCCGTACTTGGCTGAAAAGAGGAAGTTTAGTTTACCGACAGAGTATTTCCATGAAACTTAGAGCATAAAGTGGTCTTTGTTTACTTTTTTCTCCCTAAAGACGAGGCTGGGTGCGAATAGATGTTTTGCATTTCAACCTAAACACTAAGTTAACAATAGGTATGAAAGTAGTAGAGTGTATGTTGTTAAGATTCAACTGCTTATTAAATAACTATTCTTATTATTTTGCAGTATTTTGTTTTTTTTAAGCTTGAGACTAAACATACCTGTGGGAGACTCCAGCTTAAGATGCTAGCGCTGTTTGAACACAGTAACGTTAAATAGTAGCCAGCTAACGTTATGCTAATTAGATGGAGTAACAGCTACAATGTTACAAAAAGCAGGTTGATAGTAGTTGTTCCTGGACAAAGGCCAGTTTAAGATGTATTTTCCAGCAGGGATGCAGCCTTGCCAGTAAACTAACCACAGTGTCATTAGTCCGGAGGAGTCGAAAGTTATGTTCCTCAAACATGCACCTGTTTGCACAAACCTGAGGAATTTAAGAAAAGAAACTACGCTTATAAAACGGTGTTTGTTTTTAGATCTGGAAACGTTTTTAACCGATGTCCTTAAGGGGGAGAATCTGAGCAAGAAAGCAAAAGAGAAAAAGGATGCCTTTATCAAGCGCATTAAAGATGTGAAAACGAGGTACGGCAGAATGTATTCATGCAACAGCTGTTCCCTGATATGTTTGTGACTGTGCTGATGAAGTTATTTGTTTTCCAGCTACTCTCAAGAGTTCAAGGACAAACGTAAGTTTTGATGTGTTTGTGTTTCGTGCGTGTGTTTGGGGGAGGGGCTATAATTCAAGCACGGTGAAGTTAACTAGTGTGTGTGCTTCAGTATCGTAGCAAGCATTCATTCTGAACTTGAAAACTTGAACTATTCGTGTGTAAACATCTTTGAATGACAAACACACACACACACGTGTTTCTTTTCTGACTGGGAAGTGCTTTAAAAATAACCGTCGACGCAATTGTTGAGTTTTTTTTACCGTTTCCTACTACAAATTTAAGGTTGAGATGTGGGTAAAGGGCTGAGGTGGGTTTAACACTTTACAGAGGCACAACTACCACATCACGGTGTGAACAGGAAGTTCTTTGCTCAAATTAGACATGATGGCACAAACATATGAATACTTTTTGTTTTGCTTTGCCATAATCTTTAATATTATATTGCGAGGGAATGTGATCCTAACAGGCTTATAGTGTTACAGGAGATCTGTATGGTCCACATTGAGGGTATATTTCAGCCAAAAATGCTAATTTGCTGAAAAAGTAGTCACCCTCAGGGCTTCAAAACTGACCCTGTTTACACATCGTAACAGATTTGGAGAAGTTTAGACTTGCATCACTTGCTCCCCAATGGATGTTCCTCTGCAGTGAATGGGTGCCGTTAGAGTGAGAGCTGATAAAAACATCACAATAATCCACAAGTAATTGATGCCAGTCCATCGGTTAATGTCTTGCATGGCAAAAGCAGCATCGGTGAGGCTGTTTTATTTCAAGCTGTTGCTTAATATTTCTAAAACTCCAATAGAAACAGTTCTAATACGTTCTAAACGTGAGTTCTGGGTGTGAGAGAATGACAGGTGATAGACTTTTTCCACTTATTAGTATTTATGATGGTTTATAGTTTCTTAGGATGCCATAACGATTGATTGATTTCTTACGAACGCACAGCTTTTTAATTCACAAGTTGTTAAGTAATGGACAGAAGTTGTGTGGATTATTGTCATGTTTTCATCGGCTGTTTGAACTTTTTCTGATGCCACTTCTGACTGCTGTGGAAGTGTCTTCAAATCTGTTATCGGACTCAACTCATCTGCACATTGAATGGCACATTTTCAACAAATAATCATTTTTTAGGAGACATTTGCTAACCCAAATCACTACAAAGCAAGCGCTACTCAAAGTTTTCTGCCACTGGAGACCAATGGTTCAAAAATGCTTCACCTCCCAGGCACCATTTTCAAATTCCTGTGCTGTTAGATATCACATCTGCAAGCAACATATATAATATCTGAATCGGAGAGGCTTAATGTATCTTATTGGTGGACATTTGAAAATGTGGCCTTTTTGAGAATTACGATCAAGACTCTGTTTTGCAGGAGATGAAGAGTTTCCAGAGCCTGATGAAGCAGACACCAACGACGGAGGATCACTGCAGTCAGAGCAGACTGACAGAGATGAGGAAGGCGCTTATGACGGTGAGTGGAAAATTGTGTGATTTATTTAAAAGTGTTACCAGAGAAGAGAAGCATGGAGCATCTGCAGTTGTTTGAGAAGAACTTGTGGGACGGGAATGTCAGGTGTTGTTCTGTACTCTTGATTCCTCTCTCGGAAGTCAAAAGAAAAGTATTATGAAAGAATCGCTGCAGACTATTCTGTACACAGAACGCTTGTACAGAATTCACATAAATTAAGAAACAAAAAGCAATTCTCTCTCCGCTTATGTATGAATCACTTATCATCTTTTCTGCAGCCTCCGCTGTCATAACACAGTATCATTGTGGCAGTCCTTTGTCATGTCCTGTCTTGGATTTTTTAGTAGTGGTAGAAGAACACAAAAGCTGAATGAGGTGCTTGAAGTCTGATGTAACCCGGCAACAGGCTCAGGAACGGTTTGAAGGCACAGACGTCAAGGGTTTAGCTCTCTTTTGTCTCTGAGCAAATGGTTTATGGTCTGCAGCCCAGACAATGCCGCCCACAGCCAATGTCAATTCAGGCTTCTGTTTTATTAGCGTCTGCTAAATGAATGCATTTGGTAGAATTTACAATTAAGGAAATCCAGTTCATCTGACTCATTTCGAATCCTGCATTATAGCTTAGCAATGCATTCAGAAACTTACATAATCGGGAGGGTAGGATGCAGGCGGAGAGTGGTTTGTGTGTATGTATACGGTAGGAAGAGGTTTACTGCTGTAGTGCAGTCATGTGTTTTATAGGTCCTTTTGCCCTGCGCTTGCCAGAGAGAACAGCTGCTTAGCTCCAAGATCGGATTGAAGCCTGTTAGTGCACACTGCAGAGCCTAGGCGAATCAAAACGGCATTTGGACACTGACCAAAAAGTTATTTGAGACTATTTGTTTTGGACAAATGTACTAGAGCAAGTGAAGTTATGAGCTTGTTCAACCACAATGCCACTATTTGGTTAAAGACATGGAGATTGTAATTTTATGCGAGAAAGCCAGGCACATCTCAGGCTGTATTTGTTGAGAGCGCTTGGCCTCTGTCACAGTGCTGTGATGTTGTTATGTATCAGCGCATTAGAAAGAAGATCATTTTATAGCTGAAGTTGCGTTGCAACTGTTTATTTACAGCCTTTTGCAACCACATTCAATGCATTTGAGGGTAGCAGTGTAACATGGATAAAGATCATTCAAAGGGAGTTTATAGTAAATATTTTTTTAAAAATGACTTAATTATGGGTTTGTCTAATGGCGTTATGACTAAAGACTCTTTTATTGAGCAAGGACAAATTGATCAGAAATGGCAGTAGAGACTATATTTCCATTTTAAATAAATACTGTATATTTATTTTTACTTTTTCACTTTTTAATCAGATACATGCAGTCTTGGCGAATAACAAATCTTTAAACAGTAATAATTTATTTAATACATTTATTTAATAATTAATCATTTTATTTTATTATTTATTTCAAATTTTCACTAAGGAAGTAGCAAAAATCAAAGTGATTCTCTATGCCATTTTCTATTTTCAAAAATGTCATCTTTTTTAACTGTTGCTCTAAAAAGACTTTTCTTAGCTAGTGCTTCTACCAGATTTAAGAGAACCCCGCTCCAACTCTGAGGGTGTTCAGTTTGCTTTCACAGTTAGCGTGTGTCATGCTCCCTTGACAGCACTTTATACATAATTGCAAACATTCCACAATTGCTTGTGTCATTCATAACACAGCTCTGCTCGCTCACACTCATTCAGCAATGCAATGGTAGTGTGTACACTAGAGAAGGGAGGGCAGTGTAAACGAGAGGGGAGGTTTGCTTTGAAAACAGACCATGCATCTGTTTCACATACTGCTGTACCTGACAGATCGGTGCATGAAACTCTATCCAGGTTTCAATCTCTGCTAACTTAAGTCTTGCTTGATGTCAACCTTTGATTTTTACACTGAAAGTCATAGCTTTCTGGCAAATATATTTCATTTGTTGTGAAGGCAGATTCTCATCTTAGTGGGTTTTTTACCAGCACAGTTCTGAATAAGTAAAAAAGGCTGAGCTAAAATATAATAATTTTCTGTTTGCTGAAATCAGGAGTTCAGCAGTCTCCTCCGGTGGCAGCTCAGGACCTTCAGTCTGTTTTAAAGAGTGGCTATCTGGAGAAGCGCAGAAAGGGTAGGTAACTACATTGACAAACAGGTTGCTCATCAAAAATGTAAAAAAATCAAATAACCTCCCTTTAACTTCTCATAGATCACAGCTTTTTTGGCAATGAATGGCAGAAGAGATGGTGCGCTTTAAGCAACAACATATTTTACTACTATGGCAGCGAGAAAGGTGGGAAAGCTACTGAATGTAGTCCTCAATTCATTTTCTTTTTTCTGACATTGGATCATTTAATAATCTTCACTAGATAAACAGCAGAAGGGAGAGTTTAATATTGTCGGATATGTGGTCAAAATGAACAACACCCTGCGTAAAGATGCAAAGCGGGATTGCTGCTTTGAGATCTCTGCTCCAGACAAGCGTGTATATCAGGTTGGTCACCTCTCATAACGTGTCTCAAACATGCAGTGTTCATTCATATCCTCAGATCGTTATCATTTACATTATCACTACCTTTTTGCTGCAGTTCTGTGCTGCCTCCGAGAAAGATGCAAAAGAGTGGGTGGAGCACATTGACTTTCTGATTAAAGGTAGGACTGAGCATCAGAAAAACAGTGTCACTTCTTAACATGGCTTAGCCGGCTATGAAAAAACACGTGATGTTTTGCACGTGTTTTCACTATCAGACATGGGTGGAGTCATTCCTGAAGATGAAGAAGAGTATGATGACTGCTTATCTATGAACCAAACAACCAGCCATCCTGAACCTATTGATGATGACATTTATGAAGAACTCCCAGGTTTGCACCTCAGTTTCTCTTTAAAAAGACAAAAACCAAACAAAAATTAATAGTTTAATGACAGAACTAATATATATATATATATATATATATATATATATATATTACAGTTCAGTGCATCCAAAATAAAACATTGCAAAATAAGTTGCATATATATATATATATATATATATATATATATACATACACATAATAAATACAGTACTCAATAGAAGTGGATCAAACCCTTTTTTGTCCTAAAATCAAAAACAATACCAATTCTTGTTTTAGGACAACTTCGATGAAAGGTTTTGATCCACTTCGAAGGTTAACTACTGTATACACTGCAAAACTTTTTATTTTGGATGTGATTAAGTGTGATTTAATCGTTTGACAGCACTATATTATTATATTTTATGTTATGTTATGTTACATTGTAACATATTTTCTTATATTATCCATTTGTTCTCCAAACTATCTACTCTGCTCTGCTCTGACTGGCACATCTATTCTCTCCCTCTCAGAGGAAGAAACACCCCAACCTGTTAAACCAGCAGTGACCCTGGCCAGCAAACCCCCACCACCATCTACCCCTGTGACAGGTAATTACCACTAGGTCACCAGGCCTGTCCAACCCTTCCCTGCCCTACTGTCCCATAACACCACACTGACTCCCACATCTGCCTGGGTGGCTATCATTTGTCTGTCCAACTTTCTTTTTTTTTTTTATCTTAAAAAAAGGGGGGGGGGGGAGCGTGTATCCATTCCTTTGGATTTGGAAGGTTAACTGGTGAAGTCACACCGATGACAGGAGTAGGAAGATAGTCTGGACCACAGGAAGGGCCTTTAGAAAGAAAGTTTTTTGCAACGTTAAATAATTGTTAATATACTTAATTGAGCAGATTTGTGTTTAATAGTAAGACTAACGCTAAACAATACTCTTACCGTCATCTCAGTAATTATTTAAAAAAAGCTATATTGGTTTTTCTGTGTCTGTGTGGGGAAGCATGTATCCTGCTGGGTGCTGGGCACTGGGCAGGGGTTGGTAGGCTCTGGCAGGAAGCTGACTCCATTGGTGCACTGTGGCCCACCATGGCCCTCTGCTCCAGGCTCACAGCACAGGAAGTCCTGCTGACAGAAGCGATGGCTGAGGCAGGATCTCGTGACAGATGCTCAGAGGAGGAGGCCAGCTAGAGCACTACTGAGAGCCATAATGGAGGAGAAAAATACCAGCTTCACAGACCCTGAAAAGCAAGATTGTCATATGAATTTTAATTATTAGTGTTTGTTGTCATTTTAATTTTGATTAGGGGGTGTTTTGAATAATGTTTTAAAATCCTGGAAGTGAATCCAATGATGCTGATTCCAAGTGCAGCAGGTGTAATACTAATGCCTGACTGGTTTAGGATGCAGCCCTAAAACCTTAAAGCAGCAGTGGGTAATGTTATATTTAGACAAAAATTTGAATAGTCTGCCAAATCAGCATAGCTGGGAATCTGCCAGCAAAAATGCCTGTTGAAAGATATTTCCCTTTAGGAGTTGTTTTTATTTTTCTTTATATAAAAGCCAAACACCCACACTAACGATCCTGTCTTTGGGCAGACAATGTAGATTAGTAAATATATTGTAAATCTGTATATATAATGCTCTGAACCAAAAGCAGAGAGCAAGGGTTAACAATTGCATTGTTTTGGCTGTTCTTTGGAAAGGGACTGTAAATTTGCAGAAAATGATAAAAAATCAGCTTGTAATACAAGTTATTTACAACATTGAGAAGTCTTTCATAAGAGAGTTCTTCAGTATGCATCTGAAATGGCAGGAGCCACAATTTAGCAATTTATACTCTCTGCTGCCCACTACTGGATCTTTCTGAGCCAGAAAAACACTGGGGTCTTCAACCAAGAACCCAGGGGCACCACTATGGTGTTTCGGCCCTCAGAATCATCCTAACCTTCCCCCCTTCGCCCAGCAAGAACCCCTTGTTGGATAAAGGACTTATGATGTCTTTTTGCAAAACAGTTGTCTTGAGAACAAACAATAATAGTAAAAGTAAAAATGCATTAATTTGATTCAAAGTGACAGTAAAGACATTATAATGTTACAAAAGATTTCTGTTTCAAATAAACGTTCTTTTGAAATGTATTTACAACAATGAATTAAGCGCAGTTTCCACAAGCACAGCTGTTCAACATTAATAAATAAAAACAAATGTTTCTTGAGCACCAAGCATATGACAATGATTTCTGAAAGCTCATGTGACACTGAAGTAATGATGCTGAAAATCCAACCTTATAAATTCAGGAATAAAGTACATTTAAAAAAAGTATTACATTAGAAAACAGTTGTTCTAAGTTTCATATTGTTATCATTAAATTTCACATTTTTGATCAAATAAATTCTCTGTGAGCTATTAGCTATTTTATAAATATCACTGAAAGCAAACTTTTAAATGATGGCGTACATACATAGAGAATGAGATTTTCTTTGACGAACAGATGTTCAGACGTTCAGAAACCAAACCAACAATCCCCATTTTAACAGCCCTTCATAAACATTTTGTGATGCGCATGTTAAGAGTGCATCGGGTCCAGAGCGACGCCTTTAAAAACACAAAATGCTATCATAAATGCTCTTTGCTTTGTTCTTTAATAATTCAATGCCATTTTTAAACGATCTTCTATTCTCCCCCTGCAGCAGTGAACAAGAGCACAGACTACGCCAACTACTTCCAGGGCTTGTGGGATTGTGCTGGAGAGCATCCCGATGAGCTGTCCTTCAAGCGAGGAGACACCATCTACATCCTCAGCAAGGTAAGACGGGAGCCACGGCCTGGAAACTTCCAGACTTGCCGCAGTTGTCACAACCCCACGTGACGGAGGACAGAAATAATACAGCATGAGGTCATGTTTATTACCCAGCCCTCTCAGACGTCAGCAGGAAAAGATGAATTTGCAAAAACAATCAGTTCAATAAATACAACGTGACGTCTGGATAACACATTTGAGTCAGATGCTGAAAGGTTAGTTTTGGGCCTGTTTTTTTGCACGAGTGTGGAAGTGAAGTACGCCCTCTCCATGTGCACGGTGATGGGATTAGTCTTGTCACAACGGAAACCGTTTTAGCGCTCTTGGCCCTGAGCAGAGCAGTCTGGCAGCCAGTGGCATTCTGTCACCTCTCTCCACGTCTGCCCAGTGCGTGTGCGCGTAAGAGCTCTTTTGCGTGTGGGTATTTCAGCGTTGGAAGACGGCTCAATGCCATGTTCAGTGATGGCAGCTGTAAGCAGACCTTTAGCATCTCATCCAGTCACTATTAATGGCTGTAATGGTAGTCTGTGTTCTCAGGAAACACTGAATCCACCTCTCTATTTGTACCAGGTGCTGCGGAGAAGTGCGTTTGGTTAAAAACTTCCCGTACCTGTCAGCTCCGATGCGTGGGCCGGCTGTGCAGATCTGGGAACTGCCCGTGGGGTTTGTACCTGGCTAACAGAATTAGCTCGATACCTCTCAGGGCTACTTAAAACAGGTCAGGCTGCTCCGTTCCCAGAAACAAACTCGGTATCTTGCGGTTTTTCTACTTAGCACCTTTGCCCTTCAGAGAAAGAACTGGAAAGCTGTCGTGTTTGTGCTTTCTCCTGTAGGAGAAATTAGGTTTTGGGGTATCGACATTATGCTGGTGTTTTTGAATAATGGTAGAGAACATTGTGGGTCAAGGACGTACTATATAAGGGTCCATGATCTAGTTTAAAGCTAGTGACAAATTCTTTTTACTCATGTTGGCTTCTTATAAAAACTCTAATACCAGTTTTTAGGAAAAGTTTGTAATGTGGCAAAAACATAAAGTTTGTTGCTTTTCTATTTAACCTGGAGGCAGCTTAATACTTTTTTAACAGTTACAGACTGGCAGGAGACACAATATATAGAAAGCACAGAGAAAAAAATCTAAAAATGATTGTTATTAGTTCTAAATAATACCAGAAATGGAGGTCTGACAGAATTTAGATTTTTGCATTTTTGAGTTATTTATTCATTTAATTTAAAAACCATTTTAAATTAAATCAAAAAAAAAAAATAAAACATTTTTAAATCAGGACAATTATATTATCTTGAGATTTCCGATTTTTCAAAAATGATCTAAATTAAATTACATTTTTATTTGTATTTTTTAAATAAATGAGTAGCTAGAAGCAATAAAATATACCCTCATTGACTGTGTATGGGTCATTACTGTCATGAGTTACAGGTAAAAATAATAACATGTTTTTCTTACAGTCTGAAAACATGTTTGTAAATTACACTAATTATCCTAGATAGATTACAAAATATTTTAAAGGTAAAATGTATTATATAAATGTGAAAAATGACTCTTTCATAGGTATAACGTTCTCTAGGAGTTTTACAAGCTGAGCTAACCTTGCCTTATCTTAAAAAGTTGAACTATGCGATTCATGACCTTGACACACATCATGAAGATCTGCAGGGGTCCTCTCTTAGATACCTCTTACTGTTTTGTTGTGATCTGCTTGTTGATTGTCTTTAAAAACATTACGCAGTGAAGCATTTTTTTCTTAATATTCCAAGAAAGGTTAAATAAGGTTTAACCCAATGTACTTAAATGGATGGTTCAATCAAAAATGAAATATGTCATATACTCATCTGTAGTTCTAAACCTGTATGGCTTTCTTTCTTATCCAGAGCACAGAAGAATACATTTTAAATAATGTTTGTATCCAAACTGTTGTGGTGACAGTTGACTTCCACTGTATGGACATAAAGCACAAAGACGTTTCTCAAATTATTTACGTTCCACAGAAGAAGCAAAGTCATGTCATTTGACAGAATTTAAGTTTTTAAGTGAACTATTCATTTCATCTTTTTTTTGCCTTCTTAAAAAAAATGACCTTATTAAATCAGGACAGTTGTATTATCTTGAGATTTCAGAATTTTCAAAAATGATTTAGATGAAGTTTAATACAGAAATTATTAGAATGATCAATTATGTGTGAATTTTACATATTTATTTATTCGCAAGGAGCAAATAAAGTGTGCCCTCATTGACCCTGTGTATGGGAGTTTGATTCTAGTATTTCAGTCTCGTGAGGGCTCAGCCTGTTATTGAAACATGAGTTGATGTGTGTCAGAATAATATTTATAACTTTAAGAGAAAGAGTGATTCGAAATCTTGCTTGACTCACATTTGTAATAAACACATTTCCATTCCAAGTAAATTCAGGAATAATAATATTTGCCGTACGCTGGGATAGCGAACTATACCAAATATTATACATCTCCACAACAGCCGCAGAATAGAGCAAAATCATTTAATAGTTCATGAAATAAATCTTTTGGTGGTGGTGGTGTTTTTAAATGAATGGTAATTCAAATAATCTCTGATGTCGTTCTGCTGCATCTATTTTAAGAAAAATTTGATTTTCTGGTGACCTGACAGCTTCATCTGAGCTTTCTAGTAAGGGTGAGATAAACGCCCCTAAAAAAAAAAAGAAAAAAGGCCTAGCAATGTCTATGTGTGACATCATCTACCGTGATCCATTAAGTAATGGTGAAAGTTTAGGTCTCCAGAAGTGATTACACAGGAAAGAAGCTGACACAAAGAACTGCTGAATGCAGCTTTCCATAATTCTACCCAATTTATTTATATTCGTTTTACTAGAGCCACAGAAATGTGCAGCAGCAAGATAATGTATCTTCAGGAGAAATAGAGATGACATCCCAATTTCACCAGTAGCTAAAAATCCATAATTTGTAATGGATATATAAAGCATGCCAATGGGGAAATTATCTCATTCTGTTAAAAGTCAGCAGGCTGTCAGAAAATGACAGAATATGGTCTGTATGGGATCCAGAGGGGGGGACTGCGTTTTCCAGAGCAAGTCTGCCATCTAGTGGCTAGAATGAGTGCGGCGACATATTTTTAATAGCCCAAAGAAAATGAAAGACATAATTGTGTTTTTTATTTCTCTAAAATTCAGATTTTGAATATATGTATATATTTCATATACGCTCTTCCTTTATCTATTTGTTTATTTTTACTGATTGTAGCTTTTTAATCAACATCTTCTAAATGCTTCAAGTTGGTTGGAATGGAATTGAAATAGTAAACGCATAGTCTTTTTCCAAATAAAATACAACAACGTTAAATCACAGGGCCCTTTTTAAAACAAAAAACCTGCACCATTAAATCCCATTTTTATGAAATATGCATGAAATGTACTGCGCCGCGTAAAAGGGATAAGCCTCAATCCTGGATGTTGCCAAACAATGCTGGGAAAGTACTACTCGACACAGTTCAATGATGCTGTGTCGTATTTGTGCCATTTTATGGGCACTGCATGGCTTGGTTTACCATGAATATTGCAGGCTCTCTTTTGTAGCCCCTTCCCCCTTCCTTCAGCCAGGCTTGCGGATGACCGTAAAGCCGGTGTGGGTTTAGTGTCCAGCTGTGGCTCACAGGCCATTCAGAGCAGTCTGGGGAAGAAGCCAGTGGGGCTATTAGTGGCCTACCTCCTTCCCCTTGGCCATGCAGCAGCTGCAAGTCTAACACCCCCCACCCCCCCTCCATTTACCCCCCTGTCCAGACCTGCCTCATCGGCTCTGAAAGGGTATTGACCATCAGACCAGGGGGAGGTGTCAGGGTCCTAAATCACACACACCACACTCTCTTCTTTTTAAAGCAGGCCAGTGTGTGCTGTAAATGATGCTTGGTCAAAATAGTGTGTCACATGGTCCGTCTGGGGTCTGGAAGCATTGTAAAGACCCATGCCATTTCAGGGGCATAATATACAGGGTTTAAATTATTCACCTTACTTCAGGATATTTCAAAGGTCATTTTAGTCCGCTAAACGCTAATTTAGGAAGTCTGCGTGACCTTGCACGTCGGCTTCCTTAGATGGCTGCTGGATAGTCGTGTGTGGGCATGTAGGAGGAGTGTGAGGTCTGCATTGCTTTCCTGTTGCAGACTTACTTGTCACACTCACCTTCTAATCTGACCCTCTTGCACGCGCACATATTCGCACACACTCGGCACCAGGCGCTGCTCTGTCAATGAGGTGTGTTTGTATCAAAGGACAGCTACAGGAAGCTTCTGCTTCACCCCTTCACATGTGCACTTCCTGTCTCGTTTCACACAGCCTGGACAACTGCCCTATTTGTGTGTGAGTCTTGGACTTTAACACGTTTCACTTTCATCTCTGTTTTAAAAACAGTTGTTTACGAAATTGCAATATTGTTCAAATGTTTTTAGTAAGATTTTTTAAATTTTAACATGTAATTAATAGCATTTTTGCAAAGGACTCCATTCTTAAAACATAAAGAATGCTCTTTATGTGTGTATGTATATATATATATACACATTTAGACTAATTTATAATATATGAAAAAATTGCATATTATTTACATATAATTATATTTAAATGAGTATAGAAATGTATTTAAGTATATAAATGTACAAATATTGTATAAAACAACATTAATTACATGTTTAATTTAACAAATGTTTGAAAATGTTTAAAGCTATGAAATAAATGTATTATTAATAATTAAGCATCACAAGTAAACATATTCATTAATTAGAAATAACTATTAATCATTATCATTTATATGTATATAACCAATCTAAATAAACATGAATATATAATTTCTAATTAATTAATATTTTTCTAATTTATTTAATAACTTCTAACAATAACATCTAATAACATCTTTAAAATGTAAAAATATGTAATTTTTATTTTTTATACAATATTTTGTACATGTATTTTCTTTATTATTTGAATATAATTATATATAATGTGTGTGTATCTATATCAATATCTATATTTATTCATGTATATTATTTGTTTGTAATAAATAAATCAATAAATGTATATGTTAAAATACTAACTATAATCTAAAGAAATATGCTAAGAACACAAAAGCACGGTATGAACTGAAATTTGTATTAATTAAATTGTTGAAGAATATATAAGTCTTGAAATTTCTGTAATAAATTAATTTCATATATCGATGCTCCCAGTTTCTGTTGAGTCTGAAAGCAAGGAGCTTAAAAAACACACGATCTACAGTCCTGACTTCTTTTAAGAACATATAAATAGAATATATTCAAAATCTAAGCTTTAGAGATAACTAATGATTTACTAAAATCTACGGTAAGTTTTTGGTTTTGTGAGGAGGACAGTGCACACCGAGGACAGTTGGCGTTGGAGAGACGTGTGTGTGTGTGTCTGCGGCAGCTGTCAGCAGCTGCATAACCAGACCTGTTTTATAGACAGATACGTGCACGCAGCCAGTAAGAGGTTTGTTGGCCGGAGCTGAGCACTATACATTATACAGCAGGAATCACTTAGGCTGCCGGGGTCAAGTAGGGGCCCACAAACTTCATATTTAACTTCAGATGGGGTATGATTCAAACCTCATTGCTCTTTCCGAACCATACAGAGGCCGAGTTTTTTCTCCGACAGTAAGGTGAAGGATGAAGGTAGATGAGCTGTGAGTGTCTTGTCAGCTTTAGGAAGATCAAAGACTTGAATGTCAAAAAGAAAAAAAAGCTATAAGTGTCAGGCAAAGTACACTGGATTGAGATGTTTCGTGCTTTCACTGTAGCTGACCGTTCTTTTTAAGTACAACAAATGAGTGTTTATGTGGGAACATTCAAAAACACGCAGAGCTAAGGTTGCAGATATGCAACATGGGCCCCCGATGAGTGAGGGCCCTATTATACTGCCCTACAAAGGCAAAGCACAGGAACTACACCAAACTAATTGAGTTGATGGTTTTACTTTATCGTTTACATCGAGCCAAACCTTTCACCTTTGCAAAGTATAGGATATTTGATTTAATTTATGATATGAACATTTTGATGCCAAGGACTCCCAGATATGATGAATGCCTGGATTCCTTCCTAAAATTTAAGGCAGCTGTATTTCAAGTATAAATTGGCTTAAATTCAGTGCGATCCTAAAAAAGCAATAAAATAATTGTTTCTGAGATTACAGTACCGTATGCATTTATGTTACAAAATATTTATTTTATTGAATAAACGCTGTTCTTTTGAATTTTGTATACATTAAAGAATTTGTTTCCACAAAAATATTAAACAGTGCGACTTTTTGACCAATGATGCTAAAAATGTTTCATTGAACATCAAATTAGCTTATTAGAAGGATTTTAGTTGTGATAATATTTCACAATTATACTGTTTTACCTGTTTATATGTATAATATATGTTTATATTATATAGAAGCAGCCTTTTTCAAATATTAAAAAAACAACCCATACTTTTGATTAGTTGTGTGTATAATGGTCTTTTATATATATGTGTGTGTGTGTGTGTTAAATTGGTTATATAATTGAAAATACAATTTTTTTTGCAAGTTGATAGTGTAACATTAACATACTAATACAGTTTTTTTTACATTTAATATATTAAATTACATATTTATTTATTCATTGATTTACTTCCTTATAATTATTATTTACCAAAGCTGTATTCAGTTTTGTCCTCTAACTGTAAAAGTCTAGTGCTTTCAGTTGACCAAAAATAATTTGATATCTGACCATATTTAGAAAGCAGGATAGAAATATTACAGAATTTGTGTATTATGCACATTAAAAAGTAAATTTTCTGGTTGACCCTCCAGCACCCACTTGACATGGTTCGGGGGGGACCTCAGACCCTGTGTATGTAGCTCCTCCAAAGGTCTGCTGCATCTACAGTTCATTTGAGTCCAGTCTCTTCCTGCTTACCTCTATTCTCCTTTTTGATATGAAATCTCAGTGTAGCGTTATAGATCTGCCTCAGTGTAACCCCAAAGTTTAGAAGGCATCTGTGAGAAACAGAGAAGTTTCGTGGATGGGGAGAAAACGCAGGGTTTAGTGGCTTTGAAGTGAATGGCACTGTGTGATCTGTTTGTAATTATGGAATAAAGAAAGAGAGACGGATGGATGGATCTTATCTGCTCCTTATCTTTATGGCTATCTCTTCCATGAGCTGGAGAAGAGCTGATCTGTCTCTGTACGGTAAGAAAAGGACTCTGTCCTCGGGCTCGCAGATCTGTTAGGCTTCATACGAAATATATCGCCCATTTACATTCTCTTGTGTAATCTTTATAGGTCCTGTGGGCCTTGTGTCCTTGAATTGGCCTTGGAAAGACAGACAGGAGGTTGGGAGGGAGACAGAATGGGGGGTGGGGATGTTCGGATAGAGACAGTATGAGAAGAAAATGGAGTAAAAACCTGAAGATGAGCGGGTAAATGAACTATATATTGACAGATTTCATTCCCCTGAGTGATGACCTATGAGATTTGACCTTGCTGATTGTGTCAGTGCACTGATTGGACTCAACAGTGAGTGAGTTTAATGAATGTTGGTTATCGTTTTGTTGTTGTTTTTTTAACAGGAGTACGACGTGTTTGGCTGGTGGGTTGGGGAGATGAAAGGGGCCATTGGAATCGTTCCTAAAGAGTATCTTCTCGAGCTGTACATGCTGTGAGGGGTCTGAGGTGAGTAAATGATCCTGGAAAAATAGCTGATAAAAGTCGTTTGTGTGTGTGTATGTATATTAGTGCATAGATTGTGTATATATATACATATATATATATATATAGTCCTGTCAAAAAAATGAATCACATCCAATATAACACAAATTTTTGTTTGCAATTGTTTATGCATTGTTTATTTTCAATGCATATATAAATACAAATACTTGAATGCATATATTTAAGAAAAATGTTATGTTCATATATTTATATATAATGTAAATATATAAATACACACATGTAAATATTTTGAAAAAGAATATATATATATATATATAATAAATAAAAACAGCACACAAACATATATTATGTAAACAAAAATGTTTTGTAGTACATTTTACAAAACTTGTTCTATATGAAGATTACATTTTTAATTTACTGTGTTATGTATGTGTCCCTTTTTAATATTTATAACATTTACATGCTGTGTAAAAATTTTGAAAATTTTTGTTTTAATTGTACATTTATGTTAATGTCTAGGAACCTCTGATGGCCTGCTGTTGTAGCTTCATGTTCCAGAAGTCGTTCTCTCTACTGTGTGTCTATTATTTTGTGTGATATGTAAAGCAAACCGCCAGTTCAAAATCTCATTGTAAAATATATGAAGGATGTAAAGCTTATTTTTCGCTAATTATTAAATTATCACCTGCTGACTGAGTGAATGTAAGCCTCTTTTTTGTCTTTTTCGTTTAATTGTAGGTCAAATAAAGCTTGAGTGTTGACAGAACGTTCTGGAGTCTTTTTAGCAGTTTGTATTCTGGCCACCAGGTGGCAGCAGCGTATAGCGTTCTTTCAGTGAGATTGCGTCAAATAATTTCAGAGCAGATGTGGTATGTCTTTATTGGAGACTTCGTGTGATGCCTCCACAGGGACAGACACGAGACAGGTTATGGCAAGCAGTTTTAACATTTGATCTAAAAAAACGCACTAGTATCCATTTCCATGTTTCTGGTACTTATAATTTACCTGTTGTCCAACAAAAAAGAATACTCACATGTTTTTACTCCAGATTCAAATGCTTGAAATAACTTTATCAGTATATTATATTAACAATAAACAGAAACCATGCCATTTCAATATAAAGGCTGTCAATTGGCATTGGATTTTAAATACACTTTATTCTTATAAAAAAAACAGAGATGGCTTTAAGAGCACAGATAAACTCATACATGTCAATTACATGTATTTTTTTCCCAAACAAATAAAAAAAAAATTGTCTGAAAGCTGTAAGGTTTGGATTTTGTGTGCCCTGTAAAGAGCTTTATTGTCTGCAGCACCTATGTGCCCAGTGTCCACAGAATATTAATATAAAAACATTCAATGTCTGTAGCACCAGTGCAATATGCAAACAAAAAACAATGTAATAACCACTGATCTATATATAATGACTGGATCGCTCATTGCCTTCTAAACTGCCGTCAGGCAGTGAAGCCACCGGAAGTGTTCGATCCGCCATCTTACTATTCCCTACTGACAGAGGGCTCCAACGTCTGCGCTACAGGGATTGGTAGTTTCAGTTCAAAAATGACCCGCTGTGCAGCCTACAAGTGTGACACGAAGTTCTCTAAAGGATGTGGCAAAACTGCACACAGGTTAAATTCAGGTTTTAGTAATTTGTTTAAATTTGTATTTTTTGTACGAGGCAAGAGAAGTGTGTCCTCATAAAATAATATAAATAAAGAGGTATAAATGCACAAATCACTTACACAAAATTATTACACGTCCAATAGCGACACCATCAGACATTTTAGGTGGAGGCATCGTCTTTAAAAAGATGTTCATAGTGCCATATAAGTACAAACACTCATCAATGCACCGTTACTTACGTTAACCCGTGTATCATATGAATGTACTAAATGTGTATTTATTTTGTAAATCACTAACGCAAAATCAGCTCATAATCGAATTTGATTAATCTGCAATTATAAACGCGACATTGCGTAGCTTGTCAGTGATCTATGGCTCTGTGTATTAATCGTTACTGATGATATTCGCATAACAATCGCATAGGATTTATCGTGCAGCCTCACTAAAAACATCTATCACTTGTCTGTGGCGCGGCTTAATTGAAGGACATTCAGTACCTGTGGTGGAGCTTCTTCTTTCTTCATTTAAAGGGCGGAGAACAAACTAAATGACTGCATTACTGCCACCTGCTATTAACCAAGACCAGCGACATACTATTTCTGTGGAGGAAGGAATCAGATATGAAAACGCTGACCTGTTAGGTGATGTTTTCGCATTAAAGACGCATTATTTCCTATTCACTCAATAGAATGTTTGCGAATACTAGGAAACGGCAATATGGCGGCACGGTGGCTTCACTTCTATGATGTCATGAGCTATCCAGTTCTCTATTTAGATCAGTGGTAATAACCCTAATATGATATTCATTGTTTTTACTGGATGCAAAATACAGAAAAATAATAGATAATAAAATTCATGTCTTATCTCCATTCGGGCACAAGAGGTCGCTTGATGACCAACTAGCACATTTGGTTAGCACGTTTACGAAATTAGCTTACAAAATTGACAACAATACGTTTTCCATGTGTTTGTGCACAAATTAATGTCTATTTTCTATGTGGCTTCCTCCAAAAAATAATAAATAAATAAATGACATCCATCTCTTTGTTTCTGTTTCCTGTATAATCTCTCTCCCATAGTCTATGTTGCTGGTTCATTAATATTCAACATACGATTAGCATACTGGGCAGAAAAAGTTCTAGTATCTGTTAAGTTCAGGATATCTCTGGTCTAAAAAGTTACTAGTAACTAAAAAGTAAGAACTAGTTTTATTTTGTCTTAACAAGGAGAGTATAATTAAGTACTAGTAGCTAATGAATAAACACTAGTATTTAATGGAAAAGATACTAGTATCTAAAAAATAAGTACTAGTAACATGGAAAAAGATACAAGATACAAGTGCGGATTGTAGATTAAATGTTAAAACGGCTTGCCATAGACCGGTTTCTACACAGACCGTAAGTGCTGTTTGTACATACAATCACGATGTTGCAGTATGTAACGAACTGATGGGAAACAAAATCTCTGACCTTTTTATGCAGAACATAACAAACAAATCAAATAGCAGTTATTCAGATGTGGAATTAATTATCTGCTGTAGGAGAACTGTTTGGCATATCGGATCGTATCTTCATGGACCGCTGCTTTGACATCCACAAATATCTAGGCACTGAAGTGAGAAACTTAATTAAAACACATGTCAGGCCGTTACCTTCTCTGCCAGGAAGAATGTATCCAAACCAAGTGTTACTATTTGCATATTAACTTGCTCAGTCAAGCTTCACACAATAAATACTAAAGACATTTTAATTTGATCATTACATACACTGTATTATCTATAAGTTGATAAACAATTAGACTTGGGACTGATTTTAAAGTTGAGCAGCGTGAAACAGTTTCAGTCAAACGTTGGCACCATGTTTTACTTGTTGTTGTTTTTTAAACGTCTTTAGCTAGAGAGAAGAATACTAGAGTTTCACAAAGAGCTTTTGTCATATTTAATACCAAAATTTGTCAGAATAATATTGTCATTTTAAGGTCCATTTCTCAATATTAAGTAACAATTAACAACACTTGCATCAATAAACTCCTAATCACTAAGAGTTAATAAGGAAATTATTAGTAGGATGCAGTATATCTGCTTTATACTTACTATAACTGTCAATATGCTAGTAATGCACAACTAGTTAGTAGGACAGCTCCCATCCTGCTTCTGAACTGTTCAACCTGTTGCCCTCAGGAAGGTGCAGGTGCATCAAAACCAGGACAAATAGACTAGCTATTACCACCCCCACATGCACACACCTTCACGTGAAGGAGTCAAGGAGACGTACGGCTTCATGTGCAAACTGTTTATTAACAGACACAGAGCAGAAACAGACAGGCTTTAGATCGTTACTGGCAGACAAGGATGGAGGAGGCAGAGCAAGAAAGTGATCAAAGTTTGTGTGAGAGTCAACAACAATAAATACAGTCCGAGGGGCGAGACAAAGGCGTAAACCCGGGAAAGGCAGAGGTCGGCAACAATAAATATAAATAGACACACGAATCACGGGTGGAAAAACTAACAGAGAGACAGTGCAAATGGACCGGCAACCTCCGGGTTATATACACATACAACTAGGTAAGTGGGTGGAGCCAATAATGAAACACCATGACAACAAACAAGGGGGGCGGAGACATGAACGAGAACCGTAACAACATATGAGATGGGCGGTGACAAGAGTACATTGAAAAAGAGCCCATGAATGAAAACAGACACAAAACATACACACAGTTTGCAGGGAGCTGGATTGCCATTAGCAGGCTGGCACATCCAGCTGATCACGCACTGGACTTTGTGCAATATACATTCAATTGTGAATTATCATTTATTTACTTCCAAATGTGCAATACCTCAACAGCCAAATTTGAATATCCACCTTGAATGAAGTAATCAACGTGCAATATTATATATTTTTTTTACAATTGCAGTGCAATTCCACCTGTAAATAGCTCTCATTCTACCACAGAACTTTGCATTTTGAATTACAGTAGGCTGCTAACTTTTGTTTTCTTCAAAATTTATATATCATTTGTAATAATGTGACATGAATATGAATGAAAAAATAAACTTTTTATCTTAGCATGTTTGTTTTGCATTATAGCAGAACAAATTCAGCTAAATACATTTCATATTACATTATATTCTTAACATATTATAATTTCTGATATACTGTTTCTTTACTCTTAAGCTTTGTTTCCTGATAATTTGTTGAAACGGTGAAATCTGGAACACTGTGACTTTTCTGATTGAACTCGTCCAGTCTGTTAAAGAATCAGCACTAATGAAGGAGCTCAGGGTGGAGAGGATGTTTCCACCGAGCCTTGTGTGTGTTAAATTCACATCACATGTCAGCTCACTCCTCTCTGTCAGGGAAGGAGAGAGAGGAAGAGGACAGGATGCTAGTTGTGAGAGGGGTGGAGGTAAGACACCTGTCGAGGGAGGTGGGGATTCATTAGTATTCATTATACATTTCCCACCAGTTTCTGAGCGGAGCGGAGAGAGAGGAGGGGCACTGTCTGTCTCCTCCACAGAGTTACACACAGACGGCTGAAACAGAGAGGTATGTGATGTCATAGAGGAAGCCAAACAAAGCGTCCAACTGCATGAAAATCAGAACAAGATTTTGGTGCAGACATTGAATTTCCTCCTCTGTGAGTTACTTAATAACCACTTCAATACTTTAAGGGATAGTTCAAACTAAAATGAAAATTCTGTCATCGTTTACACTCCTTTTAGGACTTTTAGGACTTTATTTATTTTGGTAAACATAAATGAATATATTTTAAAAAATTTTATTTTTATTTTTTTTTTATTTTTTGCCAAATAATGAATTACAATGGGGACTAAACAGTTTTATTAAAGCTAATAAAGCTGATTAAATATACTTAAATCACACACACACACACACAAATATATGTGTTTGTGTGTGTTTGTATAATGTCATTATTTGAAATGAAGCTGAAATAATAAAATCTAAGTACTAGATGCAAAATAATAAAGAAGTTATACCTTGGCAGCTAAATGAAATAAAATAAGATTAAACTGAAGTAGCAAAATTACTATAATTTTATTCTTTTTTTTTAAAACTAACTTTTCTTAATTTTGTGTGTGTTTTGTGTGTTTGCAAATAAGAAAACCCAATAGAGTATGAATAATAAAAGCTTACTAAAACTAAACTGTAAACAAAGATTTAAAAAAATTCAAATAACAAAATGCACATGACAGAATTACAAAAACTGAAATGAAAGCGAAAAATATAAAAAAATATAAGCTAATTCAAAATATTAATGAACAGTATTTTGTAAACTATAATAGTATATAAGTAATACTAAAATAAAACTGGGAGCAAAACAGCTTTACTTGATAAAATAAAATAAAACTCCACATGCGAAAGAAAGAAAGTCATCCAGGTTTGTAAATACGTGCGTAAATGAGTCAGCTTTTCTTTTAGGATGTCCTGTCAGCATAAAGGTAAATCTGAACAACTCACTTAAGTGTAACAAAATAGCTACAAAATGAAAGTAGAACATTAACATGTAGGTTATGCTCTAGAATACTGAAAGATTCGTTTCCATTCAGGTCCTGTATTGAGTGGCTGGGAGGTTTGCGGCAGCAGATGGCTGTCCCGCTGTGTGCCTGATTGAAACACAGAAGCTGGAGCCTTCTCATAAAAACATCACCAGCTCCTGTCAGCTCCAGCCATGGGACAAATCAGCCTTCCTGCGGCTCTGCTGCGGGGAACATGACTCTGTTCAGAGGAAAAAGCGAGGCCTGGCCAAGGGCACAAAGGGTCCTTACGTTTTAGGACTGCCTGGCTGTCAGTGTTTACAAGTCCTGTGCTTGTGTACCCACAGATGATAGTCGTGAAAATCAAAGCTGGAGGTGCAGATGGCAGGTCAGTGTGTGGAAAGCATCTGCAAACTGCACTGTTAATATTGAAGAATTGATTTTACAAGCTGATTCACATAGACTGGTCACTATTGATCACATGTTCGATCGCATTTTGTCATTAATCACTTTCCCCCATGTCATTCCAAATAGTAAAAGCTTCAATTGTCTTCAGAACACAATTTAAGATGTTTTGGATGAAAATCAGGAGGCTTGTGACTGTCCCATTGACTCCCATCAGTGGTTCAATCTGAATCATATGATGCAGCGAGAATAATTTTTTACGACTTTATTTAACAATTCTTCTCCTCAGCATATCATCTAGTAGCACTATTTTGGATATGTCAACAGGACAGTCACAAGCCATGCTATTCAAACAATAAGTACTATTTTGCGTCTCTTTAATGTGTTCACTGTAGCACTTCAAAGCCCTTCCATTTCAACAGTGGAAAGACATCAATCGCACAATTCGCACACAGTTAATTTACTCCCCTTTCTGATTTGTTTGCCAGACAAGATTCTGCATTATGATTGGTCAGATTGGCTGTCTGTCAAACATTTGGCAAAAGGTCATTTGGATCACTTTTAACGGAACATTTAAAATGCTCATTATTAGATTACTGTTACTTTTTATGCACTACATGAACACAAAATGTTTTTAAGTTCATAAGGCAGTAAATATTTCACAATTAATTGATTCTCTCTAATTCTTTTTTTTCCCCCAATGTTCTAACTGTGTCATACCCTTTAGCTTGGACTGACAATATAGAATGTAAATCCCACATCAATTATTTTCCATGCTTCTGAATTTGGGCGGAAAAAAGATTTAGGTTTAAAACATCTTACGTAAAAAAAATAATTACCTTACCTTCTAAAAGTAATCCAAAAAGTAGTCCAAATGCATTACATAAAATGAGTAGCATTCTCAGTGCTGACTGATTACATGTAATAGATTACATAACCAGATTTCAAAATAATTAATACTTGTAATTGGATTATATATTACATACAAATGTTCATAATCAGATAACAGTTGATTTTTATGGATGACATGATTACATATTTTTCATTAAATGTCAATAATTCATAATCTATTGATTATCCATTTTGTTTTGACTATATTTACAATTTAGAATTGCCATGACATGTAAATAATTTTAGAAACTTCTGAATTTGGGGAAAAAAGCAATGTTGGGTTTGAAACAAGTTTGACAAAATGTGATCACAATAAATTAGCTAGAATAAGTAACATAGATTATGTTATTGTTAATAAGAACAGTTTTCATCATGTACAGTGGGTATAGAAGTATTCAGACCCCCTTCAATTTTTCACTCTTTGTTATATTGCAGCCATTTGCTAAAATCATTTGTTAATTTTTTTCGTCATTTATGTGCACACAGCTCCCCATATTGACAGAAAAACACAGAATTGTTTACATTTATGCAGATTTATTAAAAAGAAAAAATGAAATGTCACAAGTATTCAGACCCTTTGCTCAGTATTTAGCAGAAGCAGAAAACAGCCATGAGTCTTTTTGGGAAAGATGCAACAAGTTTTTCCACACCTGGATTTGAGGATTTGAGCCATTCCTCCTTGCAGATCCTCTCCAGTTCTGTCAGGTTGGATGGTAAATGTTGGTGGACAGCCATCTTTTTAGGTCTCTCCAGAGATGCTCAATTGGGTTTAAGTCTGGGCTCTGGCTGGGCCATTCAAGAACAGTCATAGAGTAGCTGTGAAGCCACTCCTTCTTTATTTTAGCTGTGTGTTTAGGGTCATTGTCTTGTTGGAAGGTAAACCTTCTGGCCCAGTCTGAGGTCCTGAGCACTCTGGAGAAGGTTTTTGTCCAGGATATCCAAGGAATCTTATTTCTCACCATCATGGAGTCCATTAGGTGTGTTTTTTTTAGCAAACTCCATGCAGGCTTTCATGTGTCTTGCACCGAGGAGAGTTTTCAGTCAGGCCACTCTGCCATAAAGCCACGACTGGTGGAGGACTGCAGTGATGGCTGACTTTATACAACTTTCTCCCATCTCTCGACTGCATCTTTGGCGCTCAGTCACAGTGATCTTTTGGTTCTTCTTTACCTCTCTCACCGAGGCTCTTCTCCCCTGATAGCTCAGTTTGGCCGGACAGCCAGCTCTAGAAAGGGTTCTGATTGTCCCAAACATCTTCCATTTAAGGATTATGGAGGCCACTGTGCTCTTAGAAACCTTAAGTGCAGCAGAATTTGTTTTTGTAACCTTGGCCAGATCTGGGCCACAATTCTGTCTCTGAGCTCTTCAGGCAGTTCCTTTGACCTCATGATTCTCATTTGCTCTGGCATGCATTGTGAGCTGTAAGGTCTTATATAGACAGGTGTGTGGCTTTCCTAATCAAGTCCAATCAGTATAATCAAACACAGCTGGACTCAAATGAAGGTATAGAACCATCTCAAGGATGATCAGAAGAAATGGACAGCACCTGAGTTAAATATATGAGTGTCACAGCAATGCTTAGGACCATGTGATATTTCAGTTTTTCTTTTTTAATAAATCTGCAAAAATGTCAACAGTTCTGGGTTTTTCTGTCAATATGGGGTGCCTTGTGTACAGTAATGAGGAAAAAATATGAACTTAATTTATTTTAGCAAATGGCTGCAATATAACAAGAGTGAAAAATTTAAGGGGGTCTGAATACTTTCTGTACCCACTGTAGTCAGTAACAGACTGCAATTTTAGTTGGATAATCATCTAATGGTTTTAAAGATTTTACTCCAAAATGAAATTTTTGTCATTAATTAGTTAGTAATTCATGTTGTTCCTGTAACCTGTAAGAGCTACGTTCTTATTCAGAAAACAAATTAAGATATTTTTGATGAAATCAGAGAGCCATCAGACCCTTCATAGACAGTAAAAAGATACAATAGTAAATACATTGGTAAACAGTCAACTTCAGCTTTGTGATGCTTGTAATTTTGCACAAAGAAAATAAAAATAACACCATTTATTCAACCATTCTTCTTTGCTGAATTGCAGCTTTTGGAGAGTAAATTATGTCATTTTTGTTTTCTTTGGGCAAAAAAAGTATTCTCGTAATGTTACAAAACTGAAGACGAGACACTGATGTCACATGGACTGTTTTACCAATGTATTTTTCTTTCATTTTTGGACCTTGATCTTTCCAGTTGTATTGTTGTCTGTGGAGGGTATGATAGCTCTCTGATTTAACCAAAAATATCTTAAATTGCATTCAGCCAATGAGTCACTACTGCTTGTTTCAAAATGCTTGGAGAACGTTTAAATATCAGTTTTCTCAATGTTTCGTGAATGTTGACACAAACAAAAAACCTTCAGAGTACATTCAAAAAGACTCTTTTCATAACCTAATTCAGACATTATCAAAGTGTTTTTAGAACGTATATTCGCTACCTGCAAGGTTCTAGTTTTTACCATGGTGATGGGTAGCATTTGTGGTTGAACAAAGCAGGGTGGAGTGTCTTTGTCTCTTGTGCTGATGATATAGTGAGCTGGAGGCTCAGAGCAGAATGATATGGAGCCAACCCTCTGTCCTCTGGGTGACATTCAAAGGCTTCATAAATCCTGCTCTTTATGGGGCCAGTTTGCCATAAATCCCACAACCTAATTGGAGATGTAATGAATTACCATAATTAGTCATAGGCGGTTTTACATTAAATGGGAGGTGTGTGTGCCGCAGGGAGCAGTCCATCATGGGGGACGGAAATCTGTGTTCATGGACAGCAGAGATTTGGTTGGAAGTTTCCCCAGCTGTCTAATCAGAGATCAGACGTGTTGTTTCCTGCTGTCTGATTTTAAGCTTCCAACCCAAAAGGGTTATTAGGACATAATCTTGTGTGTGTGTGTGTGTTCTCTCAGAGAGATTCCTTGATCATAATTCGTAAGATTAGAATGCTGCAAACATCCTGCAGACAGGGGGCAATCTTGCCATCTTCTCAGCTTTCCACAAAATTTGTCTGTGATGAAAGAGCTACCGTGCTGGCTGTCATCGAGGGCCGTTTTGCTAAATATTACCGTTTGATTTTATAGGCTAATAAATGATTTGGTTAATGGATCTGCACTCCTTCCCCTGCTCTGCTCCGGACAGCTGCATATCCTTTATTACAATTTGTTGGAAAAATATAGGTTTCATAAGTAAATGCCACAGAACAATTAATCTGGAGCGCATTAAATTCTAGTAATGATGCTAAAACGCTAATAATTAAAACAGGCAACTGGAAAAGAAGTTTGATGAGTCAAGCTGAAAGTAATGCAGAGAGTGCAAAGTGGAGAGCAGGTGCCCTTCTGGTTTAACTGCTCAATTTGGTAATGATGCCGTTTATATGAGCTTACACTGTAAAAGAAAATGACCGTTCACAGACGGATTATGTCGTTATTTGTGTGATATGGATTACGGTATTAAAGACATATTTATCACAGCAAAAGCACAACAACAAAAAACAATATCAAAATATTAGGATTATTAAATTGCATTTTTGTCTATTTAAACTTAGATTTGTAAGTGTCTTCCAGTACATTTGTATTAATATTATATTATCTACAAGTATAGTTTTTTTTTTCATACAGGTTTGAAATAATGCGAGGGTGAATAAATGATGACTTTTTTGAGTGAACTTTCAGTTTAAATAACAATATAGTATATTTAAAGTATATATATTCTGGCTTTTTAGGTGTATTTATAATTTATTACCATATAATTGAAGAACATTGTGGCATTTTAATACCTCTTTGCTGATTTATCCAGAACTATTCACACCTTACTTTCACTTCTTTTTTTTCTCTCAATTTCATTTTTCCTCATTCATACACACACTTACAGAAAGGCACACCTCACTAACTCGCTTGGAAATAACAGGGGCTTATTTATGTGGTATCCCCAGGCGTTCCTCAGGGAAATATACTACTTTTCCAACTGGCCTCCTGTCAGCATCCCATTAAGGCCCTGTCTTCATTTTATGCCTCTAAATCTGATGCAGACACCACTGAAATGTAAGCAAATATTAATTGGGGTCAGTCGCAGCAGATGCAACTCATGCAGGCGTCTAATGTAAAGTACCTTTGTAGACCCGTGGCATTACAGAGCAGGGTGCTGACGCCTCACATTTTCCACGTATGCTGGCTATGGCTACGATGATTCATAATGGCCGAAGTGCTCGGCCTTCATATTTTACCAGTCAAGTGTTTTATCAATTAAAGCAAATGCTGTAATGGTACCCTAGTGCCACAGAGAAGTTAGCTTTAGACCTGTGTGACTGATTTGAACTGACCTGATTGTTAAGTTGCACAGTCACAAAAGGGCATTTGTTTTACTGTATACTGCCTAGATGTGATAAAAGCAGATAATCCTTGACATGCAAATCTGTAAAATCAATTTATTGAAATTGTTGTTAGTAACGTAATCTATTACACATTTTATGTAATCTAATTAAACTACTTTTGATTACTGTTGTATTACTTTTGATGATTAAGTACTCCATTCCGAGTATATACATACATGAGCCTGACCTCCAACAAAAAACGACCATATAAGCACCTTGTTACGACCTCTATTCATGTTTTAAAGTTAAGCGGATGTAAAAATAATGACATGGTCATATTGCGTATTTCTTCGTCATGACGTATGACTGTCATTACCAATCAAATGCGTTTCTTTGGATTTGAACCCATGATTACATATCATCGTATAACGAAATGTGCTATCAGCTGAGCTACAAGAAACCCGAATTCTGACGCAGATTAAAGAGTACAAATATTCATATGAAAATGTCCTGTTGCTGATAGTGGCACAATTGTATTTTACGCTCTGATGGGTCATATTTCAGGGACTGTACTGGTTGGAGAACAGGTTGACATACACTGGTATTATTTTCCAGTATTTTCAATGCTGTCTCATGACCAATTCGTACGTATTTTATTAGGTGGCTAATTCGTATAACGTTGTACCGTTTTTAATTATACCCTAGTGAGGGGTACACTGTAAAAAAATCCATCAAATTTACCAACTCAATCTCACGAGCAATTCGAACATATTCATACGAGGTGCCAAATTTGTGCCAATTCATTCTAATTCGTACGACCTCACTCTTATGATTTCGTACAATTTGTCTAAAACTACGTGATGGGTAGGTTTAGGGGCGGGGTTATGTTTAGGTCATTTGTACAAATTCATACGAATTCGCCACCTCGTAAAATACGTACGAATTGCCGTGAGATCAGGTAGAATTTACGGTGAAAAACTGCCAGCTGTGGTTGCCGGATTTCTACGAGAAATATTATATGGTAACGTTTTTGGTTTTACTGATTTTACTGACTAACTGAAGTTAAATTTACAGTTAAATACCGCAATTTCATTAACTGATATACTGTTAAAACACCAACCTATTAAAGTGCTGATAAGTACACTGATAACCACCAAATGCATGTGGTGATGAGAAAGTCACATGATTCATAGCCCATCACAAACAAATAGTAACATATACAGAAGGTGCTCAGTGTCATTCACACAAACTTTAATCACCATCATGGTGGGACTCATTAAAGTGAAATATGCAGTAAACATTACTTTAACAACATTGGATGTAACATACAACCCTAATAAACATAACTGATTTTGAAGAAAAAACATTAAATTCTAACAAAATTTTAAATGGAATGCAGGGAAATTTTTTCCTGTATAATTAACAGGAATTTACCGTTAACCAATTTTATTTCTGTTAAAATCACAGCCACTTTTTACAGTGTAGGTTTAAGGGCAAAGTTAGGTGTAGGCCATTCTGCAAACTCATACAAATTGTGCAACTCGTAAAATATGTACGATTCAGCAAAAATTATAGGAATTTGTATAATGAGGTTGTACGAATTTGTATGAATCTCGTCTGCTGGTCACATATTTCCAAAGGGGCATGTGCCAGCTGAGCAATTACCAGTTATTTGAATTTGAATGCTGACGGATAGCTCTCTTAATGCATTTTAGACCTCTTCATTTATAGGGCATGTGAACTGCTTTAGCTTTGAACCTGCTGCTGGTAAATGTTTAGTTACCATGTGTACAGTGCCATTATTTAGCACCCAAAATATTTATATTGCCCCTCTTCCTTCTGCATTTGCTGTGACTTCAAAGGAATGACTCAAACCTGACTTCCTCCATCTACAGTATCAGGGTGATCTCAGAAACAGGTTTTATTGTCTGCATTCAGTTGCTTTGTGTTAAGACAGGACAGCAGAGGAAAACGATGGGTAATTCATTAAAAGCACTGTGCCCTGCAGACCCCGAATTATTGTCGTCATGCCACTTGTTAATTTGGCTGTGGTGATTGCAGAATATAGCCAGGTAACAGAAAGATCCCACCAAAGACTTTTCAAAAGCTTCTAGAAAAGAAATGTGACTAGTACTGGAGCTCCTAAGCAAATATCATGGCTTGAGATATTTCTTTAACATAAAACACAGTGGATCCTCTATGGATCAAATAAACCTCTTAAACTCTAAATAGCGGTAAATATTTTTAATAAATAAGTTTATTATTACCTATTATTATTACACTGCAAAAAAATTAAATTTTCTTTATCAGTGTTTTTTGTCTTTTTCTTAAAAAAAATAAATAATTCTGTTGATACTGAGAATAGCACAAAAATATTAACAATATTTGTTTTGAGCGTAAATATAACATTTATTGCGGTTCATGCTTACAAAGTTGGCAAAAAAAAAAAAGATTCAGGATACGTTATCTTTATTTAGTATTTTGAATTAGCTTTTATTTTTTTAGTTTTAGTTTATGTAATTTTTTAAAATATGCTTTTATTTTTATTTATTTTAAGTATATTCATTTTTAGTATTTCTTTATTGTAGCCTATTTAGTATTTATTTATAGCTTATTTATTTATAGCTGTATTTAATTTATTATACTTACAAACATTTTTCAATTAGTTTCCAAGAGGTTTTTTTATGTTTTTGTTTAACTTTTTCCAATTTCTGAAAATGTTACTTTTATTTTTTAGTAAATAAAATATTTAGAATTTTTTTTTTTTTTTTTTGATGAAAACAAGACAAAACTACTGATTAAGAAAAAGATTTCAGCTGTATTTGCTTTGGTCTTTCCCCTTAAATTGTCTCTTTGTAATTGGTAGTGTCACAAATAAAGTAAGACTTTATTAAAAACGGTTGGAGATATAACTTTCTCAGCAGGGTGGGTGTCATCATCCTAGTGCGTGGTGTCATGTTTAAGACCCCCCAGTATTTGAAAGGCTAATAGAGAGAGAAAGCAAATAGCATTGAGAGAGAATGCCTGTGCGTGTGTGTAAGAATGAAGCCGTGCTTGGCCATCGGAGGTGATATACGTGCCAAATTTTCTCCCAGAATAAATCAGGGCCATCAGCATGACAAGCGTTTTTCCACCTGCTATAAACATCTCTCCCACATGCTCGTCCGTCCCAGCGTTGCAGAATATTTACTGAGCTGCTCCCCTGTTTACTGCAATGGCACACCTGACTCTGATTGCCAGAAAAGTGTCCAGCTTGGCATGCTAACGCTTGTTAGCGCATGACTGATGGTCCTGTGTGTTCATAGTGTGAGCTAGCCAATGAGAAGACAAATCAGCCATCTGATACTATAGTCATCCGAGACCAAAGGCAGCTGCCAAACTCTGTCTGAAACGGTCGATGTTACAGCATCCAGACACAGGCACGCACACATTTAGCCATCAAGCTCAGTGTTGTGATTCACAATCCAGCTGGGATTTGGGTGCGGGAAGTGAGTGTTTAGGATAAGTTAGGAACGCGGTTCTTGATCAGATTGGAAACGCTGAGCTTAAAAATGTCATTGAGGAATGGCTGGACGTTCATAGCTCGGCCGTGTTCCTCTGAGGACCTGCCAAAGTGTCCCTGAGGTGATTTAGCACCTCAAGCCCAAGAGGGTGCTCACATTTGTCAGGGGTTTCTGGAGAGGTGACTTATGCCATGGAGAGGTCACGGACATGTTGCGTTTTTTGATATAATACTGCAAATGCTTCTCAGATGTCTGACTGAGTCATGAGAAGTCAAGCAGATCATTTCCCTCCAACAACACTGCTGTTTAAACACTGCTCCTTCATTTTTCATCATTGAAACATTTAACACATAAAGAAAGTAATAGTGCCTTTTTAAATACATATAATGAATGTACATACACATCACACAAAGATCAGTTATATCTGTAGTCTAATAAAAGCAGTTTTGTTTTAGATGAAACTGGTCATCTCATGATGGCTGCCAGGATTAAATCACATTGACAGCTACTTGTTTTATGTCAGTAATCATCCCGTTACTGTTTCAGTCTCACAATACATTAGTCGTAGCTGACACTGAAAAGCACATTTCTACATTGGTATTGGTTATTAAATGTTTTCTTATAGTTGATGCTACATCCACACCATAAGGTGTCAGTATATGTTCAAGACCTCTGCCATGTCAGCCAGTGTGACCTTAACAAAAATATCATTCAATGGTCGATATTAAGAGATTTTTAAGTTTATCAGTGTCAGTCAGCATTAGATGTATTAGTCCATAGATTTTTATTTGTGCATCCTTATTGTTAGGGCTGTCACTAGTGATTATTTTGGTAATTTAGCAATTGAACGATTGTTTGTGCAAACGATAGTCTTTAAAGTTACTTAAAATAAACAAATAATAGCAACAGGGCAATAATAATTGGTTCAAATAAAATATCAAAAGCAAGTAATTGTATGGTTTTATTGAACAAAACTGTTAAAATAGATAAAATAATATAATCATAGCTTATGCATTATGTATTATATCAAACGACGTATTCTGTTTAATATCAAATATTATATCAAATTAAGGCCCCTTATGATTGTTTTTACACTACACAGTTGTTCACACCCACAACCACAATCAAGATAAAGATTTAGTTAATATCAAAGAATAGCAAATCTAAATAGCAACATCAAAACATGCATGAATGGTTAGGTTTAACAATGATTTACCTTTTTTAGGTAAAATAGTCAATCATAGTTCAATATCAGTTCGGTACCAACAATCATTTTAAAATTGAGACATTTAGAATTGTACTTTATGTCGTTTTCACATGCCTTCATGTCATCTGCATGGATTGCATCACCTTATGGATGCAGCTTCAATAACACTACTATGAAATATGTGCATACTGTATATTTATAATAAACCTAACAAATGAAAATTAGATTTCTCCAAAATGGTCTCTTTACCACTCTAGATTGCTACTGACACCAGCATGAATCTCACAGTAGTCACATTCAACACCACGGGTCCAAAGTGTGTGGATATAATTTCTCCCCCACATGTACGACGTCACATCAGGTCACACTGAAGGAATTCCTTCTGAAACAATTACCTGAGTGTTAAGCCCTGGTTGTATGGGTATTATACGAGTAGCAGGTGTGGTAATTTGAGTCATTTGTGGCAGCGTAATGATGAATGGTGTCAGGAGTAAACAATCAGACCGAGGGAAGTGGATCTACTGCAGAGTAAGGAGAATTTAGTTTCATCATAAAAGAATTCTCCCTTCCTCTATTTCACTCCGACACTTTTATGCTTTTTTTATTTTCTAGCTTATTGCGGCCGTGGGCCACGTGCTGATTTATACGGTCTGGCAGGGATACAAGGGACCCTCAAGAGACCAGGCCCTCCCTCCCAAAGCTCCATGTTCTCTCTCTCTCACACACACATAGAGCTCACCCACTGGGCACTTCCCCTTTCTTCCTCTAACAAGATATTAGTTTGGTGCAGTTCTGGCACTGGTATCCATCACGCCGAGGGGCCTGTGTGAAACAGCCTTTAAATGCTGCACACATTTATTTAAAATGTGTCTGCGGAAATCGGCTAGGAACAGGTTACAATGATGCCATTTTAAGGTGGTTTCCTCTAAGGGGCTCTTTGTCTCAATAAGTGCAATACAATGGGCCATAGATGAATAACTACAGGTTAGAAGTGAGTTAAAATGTTTTGTAATGAATGTGATTTAAGTTGAATGTGCAAAGCAAAATCCGTATCTGCTTTTTATTAATCAAAGCAGAGTGCTGATAAAACAATGTGCAGAACACAAGTAGAGTAGTTGTCCTGTGTATTTTTGGTGGACTTTTTTTTAGGTGACTTTGCAGGTTTGTATTTCTATGAGCAATTATTTACTGTAGCAACTGGTAAAAAAAACATATTTATAATTTGAATGTCTCGTTTTGAATGAAATGGATCTGGATCGGCTATGTTTGTCACTGTCACATGTACCACCAGCACAAGACTAGACTTTAATGAATGTGGCTTCACTGCCATTCACAGCTCCTCTCCCTTGGCCTCATGGAATAAACCTTAGTCAGGACAAATGCTGAATTTTATGCAGATGAAAATGAGACTGTGAGATAGTGTTGTAGTCAAAACCGCCTAAACAGAGACCAAGTCAACACCAGGTTGTGTTAAGTTCAAGACAAAACCAATACTTTGAGGGCTTGAGAGGAAGACAGGGTGGGACTAAATCAGGACCAAATCACATGATGCTATAATAGAAAATCAAGATCTCATGTAAGTAAGTTTTCAGACATTTTGGGGAATTTTTTAGCCTGGCTTCCGTGACTCTAAAGCTCATACGAGCTTAGTCTGGTCAAGCTATTTTACTATCCGCCTTCTGGGAGGCGGGCTTAACCGGAGTCCATCAGATGCCTCTGTATACTACTGGACGAATCTACAACCAATCAGACCACTCATTCCGATCACGTATGCTCGTTTCCCATTGGTTCCCATTTTTTGGGGTATCTGAAATGCTCTAAAATGGCAGCTTTGCCAGACTAACTTTGCTCGCAAAATGAATGTAGGAATTTGTATTACTTTTGGTGATTTTTTATTAAATTCTTGACTAACAATTTTATAGTTTATTGAACACACTGTAAATTCAGACACTATTTTCACCTACTTGGTCATAGGGTATGTATGTGATTTTGATTTTGAAGGCAGTTTCGTAAACTCGTTTACTCATGTTAATCAATGTGTATTAAAATAAAATAAATGAGACTCTATCGCCTTTCTTCAGTATCTTTCATACAAATACATTTAAGGTACACACAATAGTACATAGGATGTTATATGTTCAAGGTTATATCAATCAATTATAATATGAAAGAATTTGAATATTGAGATTGCAATATAAAAGATATCTTTGGATTTGCCCTCTAGAAGTATTTGTGAGATGAGGGCAACCGTTTAATACCCAACCAAATGACACCGGCTCACGAGTCACTTCACAGCACTACACACACAGTAATTTCTTCATCTCCAGCAGAAATATGCTCTCCCGCCCGCAGTGATGGGGACCCCATCCGAGCGGAACCAGCCAAAGGTAGCCTGTCAAGGCTGATGAATGGGGGACATGCTGCATCCAGATTCATTTCCCTGCCGACAAGTGAGTGACGGGGAAGATGTCTGGCTTTGGCAGGGGTGGCATGGCGGGCTGTTTTTCAGATGGAGCTGAATGTTTAGACAGGACACATAGACAAATCCCCTCCCCTTCACCGCAGTCCAGATCTGATGGAAGACAATGAGTTATTGCAAGGTGATAGAGCGTATATATTGTATGAAAGACACAAGAAGCCTTTGAAGAGGATCTTGCTTGTAGATCACTGTACCCATGTCTGTATGTTTGTAATTAAATTTCAAAGCAAGTGACTGTGTGTTTTTGTTGGCATCCTATCACAACACTGTAGGACCTTCTATCGTGTATACCTGCTATCTTTTATCACAGGTATTTTTTTAGAGGTGGCACAGTTCAGTTGGTGCACTAGACATGATATGATATATTCAAAAATATATACAATGTTTTACTTAAAAATACATATTTTAT
>JAUYWG010000051.1:9494629-9514696 GCA_034779775.1 Enteromius afrohamiltoni
CACTGCCTGTACGACCACGAGTTAATCTTAATAAACAGCTTGCGCATGGATCAAAAGCCTCCTGAGACTATGTCACACCTGTGAATAGAATATAACAAATGTAAAAGAGTTGCTTTTGCGAGGGGCTACTGTACATCCACAACACTAGGTCGCAGTATTACATCTGAGATGACTGCTCTATAATCAAATGCCACATAAAAACCACAAACATAAAAATGGTGTACTATTGGTGTTTTCCCAAAGAATATTTGGTCTCAATAGCCAGATACTTTCATTTGAAGAGGACATTGGATGCAAAATGGTGTTTGCATATAAATGTGTCTTATGTTTTTTAATCCCTCAAATATGGTCTCATTTATCAATGGGCAGGGTGAGCAGTAACTTGTTAGCTTGTTAGAGACAAGCACCGAAATGGGTTGTTTTACAGACATTTCATAAAGACCCTAAAGAGATGCATACCAGCTTGTTGAAAATAAGCATCTGATTTCTCTTTCACCATAGTTTTCTTAACACCAAGCGAGGTGATTTTTCCTAAAAAAATCTGGAAATAACGGCAGTGGAATAGTGTATGTGCCCTATTCCTGGACCTGGTCTCTGCCCTGAGCCCATAATTGGACTGGTCTGTCTTCAGCAGGTGAACGGCGCTCTCATTTGAATATCAACCATGTCCACATGCTGGCGGCCATGACAGCTTCATTACCGCCATGTGTGAAAGTGACGGGAGGGGTAATGCATACGGTACACTCATGCCCACTGTGCTCTCTTCCTTCCCACCCACAATTTCTATCTCTCTCTCTCTCCTTCTCTCTCTCTCGCACACATCCCAGACAACTCGACAAACCCTGTGTGGTTTAATAAGACAGCTTCAGCAGTGTGTCCTCTCAACCCCAATTTGGTGTGCTCCCTGCCGCCCTCGCTGGTCTATGCTGAGTAGAGGAGGTCCAAAGGTGACTTTACCTGTCAGTCATGAAGCCGGGAGCCCTTTGTTTCCCCGATTATGAATTTATAATGAATATCACCCTCACCTCCGGACGACACAGTAATCTAATTAATGTAGCAAATGTGTCAGACGTGTTCTAGCAAACGGCATATGACATTAGCATAGCATAGCTTCCTTTAGCGGTCTGTAGAAGCAGATGGTGCACATGGCTTAGAGTTCAAGAATTGCTTTTCCAAAAAGTACTTTTTCAGTAAACTGAAAATGAAAATAGATTTTATGGTAAAGGGGGTGCTAACCACAAATGATAAAATATAAAGTAATAAGGTACAAAACGTATGTTCATATTAATTTCTGTGCGTAATTTGTTACTGTATAATTAAATATTTTGTTGACAACTTGCCTTGTCAACAAAAAGCAGCATGTCAGCATGACGTATACACTTATTACAAAATAGTATGCTTAAATGCAAAATGAAAGTAATTGTTTCAAACACCTAATTGCATCTTAATTGCAATTAAATAAAAATTTGAGAATTTATAGTAAACTAAAATATACTTCAATGTAATTTCTATTAAAACTTTCATTAATTTAAACATATTTGTAATTACACATTTGTTATGAAGTTGCCATTGTACATATATTAACTATACAAAACAAGTATGCTTCTTTAAACCTGTGTGTGTGTGCATATATATACTGTATATAAAATGTTTTTCAAGTTTAAAATGAAATTATTTAATTTAACTAAATAACTCAATTATATATATATATATATATATATACACACACACACACACACACATTTAAAGCAGTTAAAAGAAAAAATCCCTTGAACAAAAAAAAACAAACAAAAAAAACAATCAGCAATAAAGTTTGACAAAGATAGTTCCAAGTGCTGTTAAAAAAGTGTTAGTTTCTGTAAAGTTATGGACCCTTTTCACATTTCTGGGTTTCTCCGCAGCAGAAGTCATCATAGTTGGGTAAACTTGAATAGCAGTAAATGGGATGGTATCACACATGTATTTTTTGCATTCCCATTTGTTTAAATAGAAAAAGAAAAACTCCACAATCGTGTTTTTTATGACTTCTAATAGAAAAAGAAAGAAATAGAAAGAGACCGATAACGGCAGTAAAAAGAGAACACTGCCAGATTTACTGTCCCTCTCATAGACGCTGCATTAGAAACACCCTCGCATTAGCATCTTTTATATAATATAAAAAGCTAAGGTAATATAATACAAAGAATGGTGTTATAAATGTGCGCATTTAAAAAAAATACAAATAAGAAAAACTTTTAAGGATTTTCGATGCGAAAAGGGTCCATTATTACTATTATTTAAAATAATAGTAATAGCGTTTTGGTGTGCTTGTGTCCTTATCTGATGAATCAACATGATTCACTACCATATTAAACAACTGAAGGAGCTCACAGAAAAACAGATGCTTTAGGTGTTACAGTATAATTCAAATGTCACCTTTCAGGTGTTCTGACTGGCCTACTGAATAAATAATACACCTCATGAAGATGTCACAGCAAGGGCCAAGCACGTCATCTCAGAAGGTGAACAGAATGACAGGCTGCTGACATTAACCAACACAGCAGCCTGCGCTGGGACTCTGCCTGTCAACATGGTATTGCCCCCATACAACCGTGCCTTGTCTGTTTGACGCATGCACACCTCCAGTCTCTTTTACTGGTATTTGTGCGTCCGGTGGGAGTCTCAGGCCCGGTGCTGCCAGTACTGCTATCAGGCAGCTGAGTGTGTGCAGAGCCTATTAAGATGGTCTCCATCGTTAGAGAGACAGCAGCAGCTGGCCGTCAGGGTTCTTAGGGGAGCCGTGGCGAGTGATGTTCAGGGGGCAGGCGATTAGAGGAACATTTCAACCTGTTGGGCGACTCTGCACATATGAGCCTTTGCTTGCAGTGTGAGAGATAGAAGTAAGACGGCAGGAGACGGGGCAAGGGAATGTCTTTTTAGTGAAAGTGTCAGTGTGACTCTTTCTTTAAGGTTAAATTTATGTGCCACTAATGCCAAAAGTATGGTTTCCTCTTCAAATCCACAGCATGGGTGTTGTTGCCAGATCTGACTTAAAAAGGAAATCAAACTAATTAATGATTAACAGTCATTTTTTAATAGTCTCACATTTTTAACAAGAAAAGAATTGGGTATTGGTAAAACATCTATTTTAACTGAAATATTAGCATCATCATTTTAGCAGCCCCCAACCCATTTCACAAGCTACACATGATATAAGACATTTAGAAGTTTGTTTCATGCAGTGGTTTGCATTTAAATAACATCATCCAGTGTTTTTTCCTGTCTTAAAGTATCCCGTTACCCCATGACAAACCACTTCAGTTTGTAAATGAACTGTGTGAATGAATCATAGATTAATGATTCATGAATGGCTAATTCTGAATGTAAACAACTGTGAGAAAACATATGACGTTGGTAAAAATATTATCACAGAAAATGGTTACCAGGTTGCTAGCAGTGAACATTCTCAGAACGTTCTGACGAGTTATCAAACATTCTTCTAGCATTATGTTTATTTACAGTTTCGTTCCTTTAGTTAGAATGGGCTACTTTTTTGTAATTTTCCGCGAACATTCAAACGTAACATTCCCATAACGTTTGCAAAATGATAAACCTATATGGTAATATCTAGCGGCAGAAAAAAATATATTAGTATGATCATATGATTAGCTTGGCTAGCCTATGTCTGACGGGGCCTTACTAACCAGCCCCACCATGACCCTGTGTTGTGACCTAAAATATATATTTCCCTTTATGATTACAGATTTAATTTAGTTTATTTGATAATGCTTATGGCAGCTTATTTTAATGGCTATATTTTAAACCTCTTGCTTGTGGCGATAGACCTTTCTGTTCTGAAATGTCTCGATTATTTGATGTCCCGGTCAAAGCCCGTTAAAGTAGTGGATGATTTGAAAAAGGGAAAAAATACTGCTAGCTTTGAGGTCTTTCTCCCTTGGATTAAATGTTTATGATTTTGCATGTACGAAAGCGTCAGTCCCATTAAGAAAGACAGAGGAGCACTGGCGCCCTCTGCTGGTCGTGTGTGACCTCGCACGATTGTAAAATATTTATGAGACCGAACAATTTGTATGACATCTAGACAATGATCTTTTATGGCTAAGTATGGCAATAAAATTGTTTGAGTAGAGATTATTATTAGGATTTAGCTCTGCGAGGTCGAATTTAAATCACGTAATGTCTTAATGCTCTGTATTTGCTTATTAGGATGGGGTTATTGTGTTTAAGGGACTTCACACGCAAGCATAAATTCCCCCTCATAAACCTCTCAGCGCACATCTGTAGTTTTAACAACAAACTGTCCACACAGGCCACATTATGCTTTCATACATTCACTTGATTGCCAAGGAAGACATTAATGTGTGCGCAAATGTGGTTGAAATAAATGAATTTATTAGGTTATCTTCATCGATACAGAAAGTAAGAGTGCGAGACAAAACACTGTTGCAACAATGACTGTAACTTTTTTTTCTGTTCCTTTGTCTCTCTTTATGCGCTGTGGTTATGTTTGTCAGCAATGTCTTTATGTGTTATGCAGAAAATAGTCCATCACTCTGATTCACTGTTATCATCCTCTTCTTCCATGCTCTCTTCAGACTGAGAACCAAAGCGGTTGTTTCCCGAGCCGAAGCTGCGAATGGCCTCAGAGACAGAGTAGCGACTTCGGCCTTCGGCACAGGCCTCCATTTTTTTCACACTTAGTTGGGACTGTAGGAAGAGATGTAAGCAGCTGTCCGAAAGCAGCACTGGGTTGTGAACCACCCTTTGAAGATGTAAGCATATACAGTAACTGATTACAGAAACCGTAAGCGTTTCGTTTACTGTATTTTTTGAGTTTCAAGAGATGAAGTACTGAGATCTCAAGCTTAACGGATTCTTGCAGTCATGGTTTTATGTTTGTTGTTCTGTAGGGCTGTTTTTGAAATACTTACTCTTCTAGAAATTTCCTGAGCCCTTCCATACGGGCTCCGATCTCTCTGGCATTGTTGAGACTGAAGAATGGGTTTTTTGGAGGAAGTTTGGGTAGATGTGTTCTGCAATTCAGAGACAACAACAGCAATTTAGTTTTCAGCTGTCAAATAGAAAATTGCCTAATGGGTGAAACTTCAATATGGCTACAATACTGCTGCCTAATATGGCAACTAGCATACTAGTAAGCGTATTGGCTGTTTATTATACTTATAAAGTGCATATTAATGTCTGACCATATTCATATCCATACATCCCTAATCCTATTAAATACCTAAACTTAATTACTTTACTTAACTATTAGTAGCATTAATTAGGAGTTTATTAAGGCAAACGTCATAGTTAGTAGTTAGTTGATATTGGTCCCCAAATAAAAGTGTGAACACTAAACTAGTTTAATTACCAAAAACTACAACAAAATTTTTAAAATGAAAACAGAAAATATAAAAAATAAAAGCTTAATTTAATGAATATTTATAAATACTAAAATGGTATATAAATAACGCTAATAAATTGTATTTAAATTAACTATATTAGTCAATGTTGTGATGTTCAAATGTATACATTTTAATTAATTAAAAATGGAATTTGCACATATACAATCACTTTAGTACAACTGATGTTCATGATTTTAATTTCTCTATCAAAATTTTAAATGTCAGAGTGTGACACTCATATTAATTTATTTGTTATAATAAAAAATACATTAAATAAAATGATTATTTCATTCTTTGTTCAGTACACCTTCTATGATGATCATGTTGTTCATTTCTGTATCAAAATGTACAAAACCTATCCAGACAAGATAGTATATAAAAAGGATATCAATAAAATTGATATACAGAAGGTTTATGTTTAAAATGGAGATAATTACACTGTTTTACATAATTAATCCAATTACAAACCATTAACCATCAGTGAACAAATGCTGTAAATCTCAATAACAGGATGCAGTGGTTACATACATAAGCATGGCATTTTCCTGAAGCTTTTTTCTTAGCCACACAAACTCGCTGTATCTCCGCCGCACACAGGAACTCTTCTTAGTGAAAGCCAAACTGTTTGTCTGAATAAATATGAAAAATAAGAAAATGGTAGATGTTGAGGTTGCTGCCGTCTTTATACGTACTGTATCATGTGTTCTGATTGCACTTACATTTATACAGATTTCATAATCCATGTAAGCATGCCAGAAATCTTCCTTCTGGATGCGAGGGTCCCTCACCCACACGCCAGTGAATTCCTGCATAAGTCCAAGAACGCTGGAAAAGACCTCACGCATACGCTCACAAACTCACATTGGACAAGGAAACAGAGTCAGTAACTCAGAGGTTTAAAAAAATGGGAAGAGTAAAAAAGGGAAGTATTTTCATGAGACATTGGTCTTGTTGACCAACCAGGGCTGATTCATGGGAACTGTAGACTGGGGAAAAACATCCAAGCTCATTTTGTGTCTCTGACGGACAGCGGTGCTTCATTTTTACCAGCCACCAGAGACAGAGCAGACTAGCACTGCCATAAAAATAAAAGGAGCAGGAAAAAGCAGCTGGAAAAAATGGCAACCATAATCATAACGCCTGCATATTTAACTATAGTTACTCATGTACAGCTTTTCAAACTTTTAATATTACACTTATTATTACAGATAATATCAGGGTTAGTATATTTAGCTAAAATTAAAATTATATATAAATAAATATATATATATATATATATATATATAAAACACGTTCATTACTGGAAATAAAAAACGTTAACTGAAATAAAATGTTTTCAAAAATTATTGATTTATAAAAAAAAAAAACATAAATCAGATAAAAAGAAAAAAAAATGGAAAATCTGAATATTAAATTATTTCTGAAGGATCATGTGACTGGAGTAATATTGCTAAAAATTCAGCTTTGAAATCACAGGAATACATTACATTTTAAAATGTATTCAAATAGAAGTCATAATAATAAAAAAAAAATCAAAAGTTGTACTGATTTTGCTGTACTTTGAATGAATAAATGCAGGCCTGGTGAGCAGAAGAGGTTCTTGACTGGTAGTGCAAAACAAATTCTGAATATTATTATATAAATAAAATATAAATAACTTTAAAAAATGATCGGATTGACACTAAAATAACACTGACTGGTTATTTTAAAATGTAATTTTGAAAATGTAGCAATTTAAAAGGTTGCTTCATCCACGTTTATAATATACTGTACCAAAGGCAGCTACAGTCATTACAGATACATGATTTAAGACACAGACATGTCACAGAAGAACAATCACAACACTTCTGAGGTAATTTTATGTTTATTTAAAGCACCCAGAGATTGCTCGCTCAAGATTAAAGGTTAACAGTGATCTTTACAGAAAACAGGAAACCAGAAGATCGAAACTGCAGGACAAAACGGCTTTAACACAAAACCTCAAAACCCAAACGGCCTGATAACACTACTGCTATGAAACTGACACAGAAACATGATTGTAACGGCTACATTCTAGAATTGGTTTTGTGCAAATCTTACGGACCACACTACTCCCTCTCATATCACAGGATCCATCACAGTATAACTTGAATAAGTGCGTAACCAGGGGTTAATAGTACATCACAGTTCAGATCATAGTAACGAAGAAGACAGAACGATAAACATCACGAATGAACTTTCAAACAACAGACCAAAGATATAACAACATCTGATTAATAAACCACTTATGGATTCGTAAATCCATACACTACAGTAGAGCTCTAGTACTCCAGTCACATTTCTACAGGTTAGTGTGTTGGGAAGAGCTTCACATTGGAGTGTGGATTCACACACTCTGAATACACGGTACAACAAACAGTAAACCTATGCCACAGTGTTTGTGTGTTTTTAAAGCTGCCAGGAGGTACAGTAGTATCCACTGCTACATATTTCTCTCTCACTGCTCGTCTTCCCCGTGCCAGGTCAGCTTGTCCTCGTAAAAACGGATCACCATCTCTGGCCACCTTTTACTGGCCTCTCCGGCCGACAGTAAAGCCACCTCATCTGTGTTTTTCCTGAGATGAAATAAAGAAATGATGATCAGTATATATAATAAATACAGGACATATGAAAACTGCTAAAAGTAAAATTTAAATAATTAAATGCTGATTTGAAATATTAATATATATTTTAAACTAAAATATTTTTTATTATTAAATAAAGTTAATATAGGACCATAATGATACAACATTATATACCGCAAAACCATAAATGTAAATTAATTAATTATAAATAATCCTAGGCTTTCCTATTTTGTATTTGAAAAACTAATTTCTAAATATATTTACAAAATATCTTCATGGGACATGATCTTTACTTAATATCCTATTGATTTTTGACATAAAAGAAAAATGTATAAATTTGACCCATGCATTGTATTTTTTGCTATTTATACAAATATCTACCTTGTGATTTAAGTGACTTAAAACTGGTTTTGTGGACATATATCGATAGCTCGATAGATAGATATTTGTATTTTCTGGTTTCAGTTTTGGTTAAAGTTGCAGTAGTTTTGTTGCAGGCGTTTGCAATTTTTATTTATTTATTTTGAATGGGTATTGCTTTTGCGACATTTTTATTTCAGTTTCAAGTTATTTTACCACATTACGCTAAGCTAAATGATTATTATACATGTTGCTTTGGCCACTACCTGAATAGAATAAAACTAACTTTTATTTCAGTTACTGTTTATTGTATTTCAAATGTTGTTTTAGTTTTATACTAACCCTGATATTGTGGGAATTTCTGCACTTGGCAACAATGTGCTGCTATTTTGATCAGCTTGTTGCTATTCTAAACAGTTTGCCAGTACAGGCAACAAGCCAAGTTAACATTTAGGTGTGTATCAAAGCCTGATCTGAAGAAAAATAATCTATGCATTCATTACATCATTTAGAAATACAAAAAAATAGAATCAAAGCAATGAAAAGCAGTGTAGAGAATCTCCACATATGTAAAAATGTTACCACTTGATGAGGAACATGAGTTCTCCTTGTTGATCTGTGCATCCGATGATGCAGTCTGGTTCCGGGTTGCTGGACTGGCCTGCTGGGATATCAGCGTTGTGATCATCAACCTCCTCATTACCCCTCTCAATGAGCTCCTCCTGAGGCTGCTGGTGAGCCTGCATGATTCCAGACACAGAACTAAACCATCATAAAGTCTGACAGGAGGGATACATTATATATCACATAGCAAGAGCAATAAACCTGCAGTGTTGTAGAGGACGACTAAAACTCTGTATCAATGGTGTTTAATATTGTTCCCAGAGGGCCAGCCTGCACAGCTTAGCTCCACCTCCTCTAACAATCCTGAATGCCTTGATTAGCTGGTTTAGGTGTGTTTAATTATGGCTAAACTGTGGAAACCTGTTTTACAGAAGCAGGACTGGACCCTTTTGCTCTATACAATGCACTGACAGTTATTCATGTTATGACAAGCATCTTGTCTAACGTAATTAAATTTGACATTTGTTACTGTGTAGTGGTAATAGTCCTACAGGAGTGAAGGTAAATGGCACAGCAAGTGCACCGGTGCAATACACTAACCATATCGGCATCCAGCTCAGTCAACTCTTGCTTAGGCTTGACCTCCAGGTCTAGAGAGAGACACCCCTCTTGTTCAGTCTCTCCTGAGACAGCTAGGTTTCTGAGAAACTCCTCTATCAGTTCAGGACAGTCCAGGTTGTCCTCTGGCTCCCAGGTATTCTCTGCGCTGTGGAAAGTATGACAGACATGTCATATTCTGGTAAATATTCATAATATCCAACACGCAGGCAACCCTGGTTCCAGAAACTCACTCCGTGAAGCCTTTCCACTTTAGATAGTATTCAACTTTTCCATCGTTGACTCTTCTGCGGATGATTTTTTCCACCGCAAACTCTTGGACAACCGTTGTCTCTTCTGCTTTCCTGTTTTTCACATTCTGCTTTTTCCTCATGATTTCCTGTCAAACAACACTACATTTATACCTGACACTGTTTTCAATACAGTATTTCAAAGTATTGTGTTATGCGTAGCATTAAAATAACATAATTTGACATATGGAAACTAGTCAGTGATGACAATTTACAGTTTTCGTTATAATATAGGGCTTTAAGGGAAAACTTTACATTGCACATTACGTTAGGCTGCACAAAATTTACATAACTAATAAATCATTTTAAAATAAACGTTTAACACTGAGGTCGAAATGTATGTATTTGTTTCTTTGCTCTTAATAATGTCAAGCATTTGTCCACATAACATACACACGAGGAACAACCAGAAACGACTTGGATAAACAATGGCAACAATACGTCGCTGCCAGTGTAGTCATATATGCATGACGTATAATTTCCCACGAACTAAACTTTTTTAGTCGCCGACCGAGCAGGCTAATGTTATGAATGGTTGTTATATCAAATGCTATTCTTTAGTTTCTACGCCACGGGTGTGAATTTGGTGAGTGCGCGTGCCCACCTGGCGAAGCCTCGCGCGCTATTCTTTACTCCCACTGTTGCTGATTAACGCTCAGTCTGTACAAGCAACGCGCTGCATCCACACGGAAGATCACAACGCAGTTCAGTAATCGAGCATCGCTCACTGAGCAGCTTTCACGGTCATGGCTTTACTGTTGTGTTTACATAACTTTTCATGAATGAGTCAAATTAAACATGGCCGATTGGGAGAAGGGGAGGAAGTGGTTTCAAAGGGAAGAGGTCAGTTCAGGAAAGCCGGGGGAGGAATCCTTAAAGGCGCATCCCGAGAGCAAGACATGGCTGGATTTCTCTGTGCACAGAGTTTTCTTTCTTCGAGCGCAGGACGTGTTCAGTTGCGTTAGCCTTGTAATTACTAGCAGCTAATATTGTATTTGAAAAAAAAAAATGCATTAATTTTGCCACCTTTGCGGTTTTTAATGCCAGTTTTTGTGAGTCAAAAATCAACGTTAGGGATTTGTTGTATATTGCGACTGCTTCAGCGTTTCGGTTTGGGAAAGATAGAAAATATCGATACGTTTTCTTGATGTTACAAATGTAGTACTGTCGAAGGACACTGGAGGGCGCATGCGCCACTCATTCAGTGCAAGCCAACAGTTTGAGTTCAGGGATCTAGGTTTATCATGTCATGTAATAGTATAACCGTAAAAAAAAATCGGATTAAAAACGAGCTTTAGACCTTTCGGTTTTTAATAATACAAACAATAATGTTTTTGTTGTTTTCATTATTATATTAACTACAATAATAATGATTATTGTTGTTAATGTAATAATGATAGTATAATTATGGATGGATTTATTTATTACTTAAAAATTAGATCACAGAAATATTTACGGTCATTTATTGAGGTGAATGAATAAATATGTTTAAAGCAAAAATGCATTAATTATAATACATTTAATAATGATGATAATATTAATCAAAGAATGCATCTAAAACTCTGCACGGGGTTGTAAAGTGTTTTTACTTTACAGTTGTAAAAGACGGAGCTCTTTACTTCAGGACGCTTAAATGTAACTGACCACTGCTTTCGGTGCAGAAGCTAAGCCCCTCCCCTTTTAGAAATGATTGACAGTTTCCGCCTTCCAATCAGAGAGGCGTTTGAATCGGATTGGTTCACTTGTTCACCCAATAGATAGAAAGAAAGAAAGAAAGAAAGAAAGATAGATAGATAGCTGAGTTTCACAAACCTACCACAAACAATATATATAAAATTTTAAACTTTATTTATTTTACATTTGCTTGCTTAATATTTAATCTACCAAAATGACAAAATTAAGACAAAATCCGGACTTTCTAAACTTACATCTTTGATTTCAAACCAACACTTGCCTCGTCTATCTTCTGTGTCCACAAGAGGTCGCTATTATCCATTCATAAATCTTTTGTCATCTCCATTTGTGCAGTAGTTGTTCTTCATAAAAAGTTTCATTGTTACGAGATAACTTGTAAAATGTTTTATTACATTTGTTAAAGCACATTTTACATTCGCTAAGTTTACTTTATTTACTTTATAGCTTCTTGCTTAACTTTATAACTCCTCTTGACATTCTGTGAAACTTATTTCCAACTGTCGTTCAAGCAAGTTTTTTGGTCAATTGCTGCACATCAGTTAAGGTATTTTTTCCCACCTTTGTAATACAAATTATTATTATTATGTAAAATTCATTGATTTATTTATAGTTCTGTATTGCACTTAGCAAATGCATTTCATCATGTACAATGTGGAAAACCATGCTGTTACATCTTAAATTTGGTGTATATATATATATATATATATATATATATATATAAGATCATTGTCATATAAACATTAATTTATTAGTTCAGATCTGCATAATGTGCAGCCTTTTCCTTATTTTGAGCAGAAACAATCCTCTCTGTACATTCCATGTGTAGGAGGAGCTGAGGGCCCAGGTCCATAATGCTTGACAGATGGGCTATAGAATGAGAATTCTGTAGTGCTCAAGCGAAATCCCAGGTTTCTCTCTCTCTCAGTCCTCCAGTCTGCTCTCCGTCTCCAGCAGTGACAGTCCTGAGTGGGCCGCATGTGAATGCGTTCTTTAATGCAGCCATGTCTCCTGTCAGGGTAGAAATGCATCCAGATGGAGGGACCCCACTGTGCAGGCCTGGCCAGCACTCGAGGGGCAAGGAGGGCTGATGTGTGGGGTGGGGATCCGGTCTAACTGGACTCTTTCTCAGCGTGAGGGTTGCCGAGTTTTGGCACGCCACCGTCCCTCGGCTCAGGTTACAGGTACGCTCGTGCCGGCCGTGTCAGACATGTTGTTTTTTTGTGGCTTGTCAACCCCATGAACCCTGAACAGATTAGTTTGAGTTCAATTTAATGAAAGTGTTCTGTGAAGCTTAATTCATCCAGCACTTTGTGAAAGGGTCAGCTGATTTACACCAAGGAATTTGAACAGTTGACATTAAATACGATCACTTCATCTGTGCATCTCAGAGCTGACACTGACCAGATTTTCTATAATTATCAGGGGTTTTTTTCTTTCAGAATATTGAATTCCCACCCGAATATTCTTTGTAGTTTTTACAATTTAGTCCTGATGTTGGAACCTGCGGATCAAACAGAGGTTTATTTTGATTACTTTGTACTAAAAAGAACGGTGCGTTATTTTTTTTAGACACAGGAATAAAATATTTTCCACCTTATTTGAACAAATAATATTATTTATTATAATACTTTATATTCATTTGCTCCTACTTTGGCACAAATTAAATTACTTTTAGATTGCTTTTTAAATTTTGCTCAAATGTTCTCTCTAATTTCTGCAATTAATTTCTTAATAAGTAGCTGATGTAAGAGTATTTGCATTTTGCACTTTAAAAAAAGGAAGGTTTAATATTAAAAAAAATATGTAAAAATGAAATTGTAACAATATTTACACATGTAATAACACATGTAAAAAGCATTTTTTATCTTATATATTAACAAATATTATTATTGTTATTATTTATTATATACTCTCTCCTACGCACAAAATAAATGACCTTTCCCCAGCTATCTGTAATTATTACAACTTCAACCTTAAATTCAAACCTACTTGACGAACAGAGAAACAAATATTGCACTTTTCAGTGTAAGTAATTTCAGATTTATTTACGTTTTTTTAAATCAACACTTTATGTGAACCACCTTAAAATGACCAACAACAAAAAAATATCTTAGCACAGGATCTTTCATATTATTATTTGAACAGATATTATTGTTATTACTTATTACTGGCTCACTGCCTCTTTGGCTTATTTCCATTTTATCCAGTTACTCCTTCATTTATTTATTGAATTTTGTATGCGGTCGAAAGAGGCTTAAATTCAGCTTCTTGTTGCAAACTCACAATCGTGGATGTGATTCAACCTCAACACATGTCAAATTCGGCCACGGATGAATCAGAGAATCAAGCGAGCTGGGGAACCTCACTGAAAGCGTCTCGCAGTCTTTCCCAGCAGTGTGTTTGTCAAAACTGTGGGTTCTGTATGTTTTACCGGCTCGCCCATCGCACTCTGCCTCTCAGTATCAGCACTCAGATCACCATTATCAGCAAAGTGTCGGCTAAACTCAGAGCAGTCATCTGTCATTCTCCTTCTCTTGCTTTGAAAAGCCCAAACCTGACACCGGCTGACAGCCTCTGTTGTTTACCCAACTAGAAGGACACTGGCGGTTGTTCAGAGAACATGACACGGCATACTGGGCAGCAATATGGTGGACGGCTGGGCCCCCTCATCAGCCAGCTCTCAGCACCTCCGTCAAGACTCAAAACCCAACAGAGTATCAGATTCATGGGCCCATATTTAAGCAATCTGAGGTTCACATGATGATTTGGGTAAGGGACTGGGGGATCGAAACTGACATTCTGCTCTGGGAGAGATTGAGGAGTTGAGGAAAGACCACCTGGGTAACCTTTCATAGAGCTGTCCTCTGGTGCCAAAACACCCTGGAATAATATTCTCCCCCGTGCTCTGTTTCACAGTCGTGTACTAAGTGCTAAAACAGTTCCAAAGCGTTTGTGAGTGTGTTCGGTTTTAATAGTTCGATTAAAATAATAATTCAAAATGACTGAAAATTCATTTACTCACACTCGTATTGTTCATATTTGACATTCGTTGTTTTTAGAGAAAAAAAATAAATTTTGTTTTGAAGAAAGAACTTAATTCTATGGAAAAAGAAAAATCAGTGGAAGTCAATAAGAACCAAAACTGATTGCAGCATTCTTCAAAATAAAGAAATGCATACAGGTTTGGAATAACATGTCAGAAATTATATGTTTGGATGAAATATCACCTTAAACAGAACAAACACTTAATGCTATAATCCTAATAAATAATGCTAATACTTTACATAACACCATTATGTATAATACATTATAAAAGGTTATTGAATGGTACAATGTATTATTATTATTAGTAATGTGCTTAGTAATACATATATCTTGTGGTAGATAATTGTAACCACATTTAAAATGCATAGTGTAACAAATAATTGATGAGTGTTATAATGCATTATCTGGGGTTACAGTTATTCATGCAATTATGCAATACATTATTTTTAGGTGCATTACAAGGAGTAATTAATGCATTAAACCTACTTTTATAATGCATTATGCATAAAGGCTTTAAATAAAGTGTTACCTAAAGCATTTGTACATGACAGCATTTTATTTGGAAAAACGCAAAACATTGATCATATATTGCCTACGATGCTGAAAAGTGTGATATATAAATAATAAACATTTTGAAGAATATCTAGTCAACAACATACAAACAACATTGAAACCCATAGACTGTTAATAAATACAAAATACTATTACAAATATATTTATTTGCATTCCACAGAAAGAACAAAGTCATGCAGGTTTGGAATGACACGAGGGAGAACAAAAATGGCATTTTTTAAATGAATTTTCCTTTTAATATTCTCTCCATATGCTTGCATATGTGAGTGAGAATGAGAGTTGTTCTGATCACTGAGAACAAAAATGCCTCTTTGGCTTGTGTGCTGAATAGAAACAATAAAAGATTGTTCATTTGATGTTGTATAAAATCGTATAAAGGTTTCATGGTGGGGACTGCGGGTGCCTTTACATACTCGAATGGGGAATTCCAGTCCGTTCTGCCCACAACAACAGACCTGGTGGGAATTGGCAGCTGTCTCACTCTCTCTATTTTGATGTCTCTCTCTTGGTATTTCGTTCCTTAATATATATGTTGTGTGTGTGTGTGTGTGACAAGGCCTTTTGAGAGAGTGAGCAGACATCCTGTGTGTGACAGGGATCACTTTCAGCACAGCACTACACTCATTTCCCTCCTCAAGCCCACACACAATCCTTTCATTCACTCTAATTAAGACTGAACAAGTGCATGTGTGTGTTTCTATATCTAAAATGAAAAGATTCAGGTGTTGGTGCTACTTTAGTTTCAGTTTAGTTCTTGTCAGAGATCAGGAAAGCAAAAGGCAAAATGCTTTCCTGATTTGAATGCAAACAATTAACTGAAATTGTGTAAAATGATCACCTCCCTTATGTTTTCTTGTGTATGTCACTCGGTAGAAGCTTGCCAAGGAAAGCAGATGTCAAGACTGGCCCTTTGCATGACATGACTTCATCTTTAAAAACCATGAAGCGAACTATGCAAGGTAAAAGAAAATACGGGTATGCAATAAATACAGGTTTGCTTTTAGTCAGAACCACAAACCTTAATGTTTCATGCTGTGAATGTTAACCAAATACTCCGCAGTAGAGTTATTTGTGCATTTTTCATTTGTTTGTGTTCATGTCACAGTAACATTTATGTATGCGTGTATGAATGTGTTTTATTTGTATGTATTAAGTTTGTTCGACTTTTATTACAAATGTTTGATCTTTTTTTAATGAAGGCCACTGAAAAGTCTTTGCCATCATAGGAGTAAGAGAATGCTATCAACCCCAAACCTTTGAAAGGTAACGTCGTTTTTGCTCAGTTTAATTCTGAAGTATAAGTGAAGAAACTAGATCCGTAACTCTTTAAACTTCAGTCAACTCCTGGCTCTTTCTCTTAAGGAACAAATACCTACATCCTTCAAACAATGCTGAATAGATTTGGGAGAAAAAAGTGAACAGAATCAGTGGAAAAAGTGCAGTCATTGTTCACCGGCACCCATTACGTTTTCTCCAAGAGCCCTTTTAAAGCCTGTGATTACTTTTGTCGCTCTGCTCTGCTTTTGAAACCAGAATCTGGCAGCGGTGGTTTGAGCCGCGTGTAACACAGTCCAGCAGGCGACATGTTGACCTGTGACTCTGACAGGATATGCCATGAGAGGTAACAAGAGCGCTGGATATGCCTCGGGCCGCTGAGAGCCTGAGCTCTCACATGCATTATTCAAAGGCCCGCCTCAGGGGACAGCAGCACTAATGGTCTCCATGAGAATGTAGCTTATAGCAGGACTGCGGTCAGTTCATTTAGCATCACGGCACCTCTGGCATCCAGCTTCATGACAACATACATGGCTCAGATTGCTGGCCGCGTACAGCCAGGAAAAGCACTGGGACTTGAGAGTGAAGTTTCACTGTGAGAAACTGTGGTGAAATCAAAGTCTTGAGTATCGAGCAGTATTCTGTATCACCGGGAAGTACATACGTCTATGTCTGATCCAAAAAATAAACATATTTTACAAAAAAATAATGCATTTTGACTCGCTTGAAATTGTAATGTTGTTGTTTATGCCTGTCTTTATATATAATGATATATATTATACATTGCTTATGTCATTATCAGGTCTGTACATATTTGGACACAAGCACTATTTTTGGTAAAACTTTATTTTATGATTACACCTATTAGTTGGTTATTAGCATGCATATTACATGCATATAAGAATATTAGCCTTTTTTGTGCTAATTAATGCACATATTAATGCTTTATTCTACATCCCTAATCCTACCCAATACCTAAACTTAACAACTACCTTACTAACTGTTAAGAATTGATTGAGGGAAAAGTCAGTTAATTCTATAGTTTTACCTGTTTTATTTATTGTTTTTGTTGCTGACTAAACAGATAACTCTATTTTTCAAAAAAACTCAGAAATGCATTTTCATTATTCATTCCAATTAATCCCAATCCAGCTGCAGATGGGTAATTTTGATTAGGTTAAAAATACAGATAACTAACACAAAAAACACAATAAAAGAATATGAAAAGCAGTTCAGCGACATAAAAAGACAGGGATGTCCACGGAGGACAACAGTGGTGGGTGATTGGAAGATCCTCTAGTGAAGATAAACCCTTTCACAACATCCAGCCAAGAGCACTCTCCAGGAGGTAGACGTGTCACTGTCAAAGTCTATTAAGAGAAGGCTTCATGACAGCAAATACAGATGCTTCACCATGTTAACAAGGCCAGATTAGACTTTGCCAAAAAATATTTAAAAAAGCCATTCTCACTTCTGGAAAATCATTCTTCGGACATCTGAAATTAAGATCAAACTATATCAGAATGACAGGAAGAAAAAAGTATGGAGAAGGCTTGAAATAGATCATGATCCAAAGCATACAACATCATCTGTGAAACATGGAGCAGTGTGATGGCATGAGAATGCTTGGCTTCCAGTGGCACTGGGTTACTGGTGTTTATGGATGACGTGACAGGAGACGGAAGCAGCCAGAAGAATTCTGAAGTGAATACTGAACTAATGAAAATGGACAATCACCAAAACATACAGCAAAAGCAACTCAGGTTGACGACTGAGCATGCATTTCACTTGCTGAAGACAGAACTAAAGGCAGAAACACCAACAATCAAACAACAACTGTCAGCAAAGGCCTGGTAAAGCATGATAAAGTAGGAAACCCTATCTCTGGTGATGTCCACGAGTTCCAGATTCTAACAAACGAAACAAATATTTTTTTTTCATAATTATATTTACTTTTCCAATTACATTTGAGACTGTGTATAAATGTTTGTAATTCCTAAGCATTTTTTTGTTACATTTTTGTTCAACCCTAAAATTTGCGCTTAAATCATATCTTGATTATTTTATTTCAAATCCATTTTAGTGGTGTATAAAGGCAAAAGCACATAAACTCAGTAAGTGTCTGAATGCTGTATGTATTGGATATTTAATTTTTTTTGCACATATTTAATATATAACAATAGATTTTATATTGTTTTTACCGTTTTGTATAATTAAAAAAAAATATATATATATATAAATGTTTTCATTATTTTTGGGGCAAACCTATGTATATGTACAATATATATATTTTTTACACTTAGGTTTTGGCACACATCAAATAAGAGTTTTTTTGGTACATGCCAAATCTAAATTGTCACTATAAAACATACAGTAACTGTAGACTTATATTTCAGTATATATTTATATATTTTTGATCTAAGCACCTTCAAGCTAGCATTTCAGACCCACTTTTGCGTTCTGAGGAAGCAGCATTGTTTGTTTGTGTTTGCTGAGTTTGTATTTGTGATTTCAGTGAAAAAGCGGTACTCCAGTTGGAAATCAGTGGCTCTTCCATCTTACTCCAACAGGTGTTGATCTCCCGGCAGGCCCTGACAGGATGTTTCCGCAGCTTTCCACCAAACCCATTGGAGTGCACATCAGCCTGACGGATGGATGAATGACACCAGTGAAAAAGGAGCGCTATCCTCCGGGCTAACCCGCTTTAGGATGAGTGACAGGGTGCAGGCGGGAGAATAGACTGCCTTTGAACCTGAAAAAACTCTTTTTCCTCCCTTTCTCAACTCTTTTCTCCCCCTTTTCTGTTCTTCAAGGTGCAGATTCCCCCCAAACTCTGGCAGATTCTCTATTTTCTCTGTGGTGGCGTTTTGTTTCGACTGGCTAAGGGTGTGTGTGTGTGGTGGGCAGTGCAGGGTGTGAGGCGTGTTAAATGCTCTCCTTTCAGAGGCAGAATGTGTCAGTCAGCTCACAGGCCCTGTTTTGTTTGGAGCTGTCAACTCTTCTGGAAGAGGGAGAGGAAAAACCGGGGGAGTGAAGAGGGAGAGAGAAATCAGAGGGCAAGCGGAGAGGGACGTGTGGGTGTAGGGAGAGAGACAGCTGGTAGGCCTACAGGAGAGCCTGACCTCACCTCAAGAGCAAAGGGTCACTGGCAGGCCACTCACAATTATTCCACAAAGCTGAAATGAGATATTGAATGCTCAGCCCACAGCAGAATAACTCAAACAGCTAGAAGAGCAAATGGTTTACAAAGTATAGTACCTTGAAGGTGTTTTGTAAAAGAGAATATATGTATATGGCATACTTAAAGGGACAGTAGACTCACAAAATAATAATTCAGTCATCAGTTCTGTCTCCTCATTTGGTCCAAACCTGTATCGGCTTTCTGTACAGAATGTTAACACGTATATTATGCATAAAAGTAGTCTATAAGTTTCAAGTCTTCCCCATCACAATGATAGCTTTGTATATTTTTGTAAATAACAAAATTTAAGTCAATAATCACATTAGCTAATATGTCATAATTTTAAAAGGTTATTGTACATTTTGCTTCTAACTGTACATAATGTGCCCGATTTTAATACAATAGTTTTGCTGTATTGTATTGTATTGTATAGTATTGCAAGTTAATAATTATATTTA
>JAUYWG010000051.1:9518781-9536243 GCA_034779775.1 Enteromius afrohamiltoni
ATATATACATAAACTTCTGAAAAATCTTGCTTTTAAATAAAAAAAAATCTTTGCAAAACCTTGTGAAGAACATCCCAGTTTACCAAGTACAACAGGTAGCCCCGCCCCCAAACTCATGCCATTGGCTGAGCCAGTGTTGCCATGTCAAGCTGGTGATGCTCTAACAAAGGAAGAAAATGTTTTAATAACAAAATATATCCACAGTGTTTTGAGGTTAACAACTTATGGATATCTTACAGCCATCTCTGCATTTTAAACTGGGACAGATGAAAGCATTTTATTAAAAGAAAAAAAAAATCACTTCAGCTTTAAGCAAGAGCCATATAACATTTACTCTTAAACCTCCCATACTCTTGCCTTTGTTGAACTCAGCAGTGAGTTAGAAAAACGCCACATTCTCAAACGGAGTGTTTGTTTTGTGGTGACTTTCTTTTGTACGGGGGCCTCCTCCACTCTGGTTGGAGAGCTTCCCTTAAAGACTGCCAATCACAGTCAGGAGAATGAGGGATCACTGACAGATAAGAGGCGCAGGGTGGAAGGTGAGGGTCAGGCGAGTAACAGAGGACGGAGTGACAGAAAAAGAGAGAAGCAAGACTATGAAAATTAAATTCCTGCGGATTTCTTCAGTCCATTTCTTATTTTTCATCACCGTGTCCACAGTGCTTTTAAAGTGAGGATCAGGGGAGAGGGTTTGCTGACAGACCCTCTCTCTCACAGGGAGCGGGACAGACTGGTATGCATCTGCTCTGGCTCCGTGCCCCACTGAGTGTCAGCGTGCAGATGGAAGTGGTTATTTGTAATAATAAACCCTGGGAATGAGAGAGATGTGTGCCCTCACAGCCTGAGACATGCGTGACTCTGAAGCTCAAACACCAATGAGAACAACACAGCCCCAACACAATCAGGAATCTTGCTACTCTTTTGAATATACGCTTTCTGAATCAGGTCAGAATGGATGACGTGAGGCTTTGTGTGTACCGCAGTGTTTTATACATTTTGTACATTTGCCTCCATTTTCTTACATTGTCAATAAATGCCTCAATGGCATGATAGTGTTAGTTTGGGATCACGATTTATTACACAAAAATACATAAAAATGCAATTCATACAATGACTTAAAATACTGACTTAGAAGAGAATGTTTTTTTAAATAATGACTAACGTGTGCTCTTACTGAAAAGGAGTAATGAAAATATGGTTACATCACATAAAAGTAAATTATTAAGCTTTTGAAACCATATGAAAACAAAATGAATACAAAGACTTTATTTCAAAGCACTTGGCATACGTTTTCTATTTACTTACAAACCTTTAGTTCACTTCTCTAAATATTGTGACATAATTATTTGTTGGTTCTGCCAGATGACTTTGCACTGATTTTGCTGTTGTCTACATTAATGACATGCATAAACCCACCAAATGATGCTCGAGCGTTTTCCTGCCAGTCACTGTTGAGGTTCACTAAGGTCTCTTTAATTAACAGTAATTTCAGAGTCTTTAAACTGTCACCGCAACATTTTGGATAACAACATTGCATGCTCTGAACTGAATTTATTACAGTACACAACCCAGAGGCCAGAGGCAATATTTTGCATGAAATCATTCAAGTATTTCTTCACTTGCCTGGAATAATTTACGTCAAGAAGCATGTGACGGGAACGTACTCGGGGACAGGACTTGAGTGAGCCCTTTCATGAGCTGAACGTCCACAACATGTCGACCTTTCTCCTTCCACAAATAAATATTGCGCAAATGGCAAAAAATCTTGATATTTACACTAAATGCATGAAACGCACATAAACATTAATTTTCAAAGACTGCATGCTTAAACTCTCATTGCCCTCCCAGTGAAAACAAGGCAGGACGGGAGATTCTAAAGCACACAGGCTACAGTATGTCTTCATTTTGGGTGTTTCGTCCATCAAGTTTTAAACAAAACTCCAGCGACCTGTAATTAGAGCAACGACAACACAGTCTTACAACCAATTCGTACGTATTTTAAAAGGTGGCTAATTTGTAAGATTTTGTTGAATTTGTCTAAAATCCCAGTGATGGGTAGGTTTAACACGATTTTTAGCAGGATTTTGTACGATTTATTTAAGGGGTAGGTTTAGGGGTGGGTTAGGTGTGGTCATTCCTGTGAATTATACTTAAATGTCTACGAATTACCGTGAGATCGGTGTAAAAAAAAACAGACATTGCATTTATATAAACACACATTTTGATTGGTAATGACAGTCATAAACAACACTGTCATTTTCATAACTTTAAAACTTAAAAATAGGTCGTAATAAGGTGCTTGCATGCACAACTGACTCATAGGGTCATTTTTTTTTGGAGGACAGGCTCATATGAATTTTGTACGAGTGAGGTCATACGAATTCGCACAAATTAGTCACTGCGTAAAATATGTACCAATTGCCGTGAGATCGGGCTGGCATTGAATATCATCATAAGCTGCTTCCTTTGTGTGAGAGCAAAAATGCACTCCCTATTAAGCGATCGAATCAACCTTTCATTTGCCTTTGTGCTGATGTCACAAACACTTTCTCCCCTTTCACAGAAATCTGGTTAATTAACTTCTGTCCAGTCTGCCTTGTTGATTGGCTACTTAAGGACTCAAAGTCTTCACGCTCTGGTCAATACTGTGTGCATCAGAGCCCTGATTGGCTCTTCTTTTGTTAACGAGCTGGTCGGTGCGCTGACAGCCATGACAGCGATGTGGCGTGATGTCTTTGTGTGTTGAGAGAGGAGTGCGGTCCAGCCAGCTCACGCTGTCACTCTGCAGCTGCTGGCTGTCTCTGGGTGGATCGCTCCGTGCCCCAGACCCTCATACACTGTCTGTTGACCTTCCAGGCTCAGGGCTCTGTTCCTCTCTCACAGCTGTGCGCTTTGAACCCGAAATCGGTGTGTTAGGAGCAATCAGGGCCAGGCTCTGTTTTCAGTCCTTTCACCCTCAGGCCTCACAAGCTGTTCTGTGTGATCAGCCTTTTGGGGCAATGAGATTGGATATGCTGGTCAAGAATTAGAGAAACAGTCATTATACAGACAGCTTGTGGTTTGGCTCTGATCAGAAAGCCTTCATGGGCTGTTCTTTTTTCTCTCAGGCAGTCATTACTGTGTCAAGAAGAACAGGTCTTTAAAGATGAGAAATGTTTTATGTTCAGCGTTTGCTTCAAATGTGTTCTTATGTGAAATGTATATGTTCTTCTATACGGTTCTTTTTTGGGGAATAGGGTTATAATCATGCTGTGCTGTTTAAGGCATTCACGTTCTCATAGAGTTCTGTTTAATTTAATGCAAAGGACTTATTTAATACATCTGAATTGCTTTTACAGCTGTGCAATACTGTAAAATATATATTGGCCACACTTTGTATTAGGTGGCCTTAAGTATTATGCACTTACATAAAAATAAGTACAATGTACTTATTGTGCTCATATTGTATTGAAAAACACTTTTGCTGCTATAATAATTACAATAAAAAAATTATATAAGGACAATGTACAAAAACATGTTTGTACACAGTAAGTACACATTATATGTATTAAATTATTAATTTAAATGTAAGTAGTTAAGGCCACCTAATATAAGGCGGGACCTATAGATTAAAGAAGTAGTATTTTGGAAAATGACAGCGAGTACTGTAGATTAGCAACAAACCAGTTCAGTACCAAAAAAATCTGTCATTAATTAGTCACCATCATATTTTTTTTATGTTTTTATCTTATTTGTTTTTGCACATTAAAAGTATTCTCAAAACTCTCCAAAAAATTCTCAAAAAACGGGGTCTGCTTAGTGATGGTTCCTAGCAACCCATAGCTGTTATAAATTCACTGTAAACCACAGCTTCTTGGGGCTTATGGCTTTAATAACACAAATTTCCTTTAGGAATTTAATCACACTATCTTAACCAGTGTTTTTGCTCCTGACCTTCACTGATCCAAGCAAAAAGTGACTGCAGATAAACATTCTTTTTTTCTTTTTGGTAATTGGTATTTTTTAGCAGCACAGTTAAAAGTTTTGTTTGAGCTTTTTGAATTTACATCCAGGCCTATACTATTAGAGTGAGTATTAGAGTGTACTAACATTCTAATGAGAGTTAATTGACATGTAGGTGCAAAGCTACTTATCATCAACAGATTGTTCAAAAGGGACCATCAAAATAAAGTGTTATCCCTACTTTCAGCAAAACACCATTTTAAACTTTTCCAGCAGGTGTATAAACTGTGAATACTACAGATAGTCTATTTTGTGCTTGCTAAAACGGTAATTTACCACATTATCTTTTAAATGAATGAATAAGAGGAAAATCTCTAATGCATGTCGAATTTATACTCTGTTAAAACAGTTTTTGTCTGACCTTTTTTTGTCTTAAGCGCATGACAAAACTACAGCTCCATGTTTTTCCTCTGACAGTCTCTCCTCTGACTCACTAATTGATCAAGACAGTCGTCGGCTGCAAGCCATTCCTTCTCTCATGCGTTTTGAGAAAACTTTCCGTCCTCACGACAGCTTCCAGCAATATGGCAGAACTCCAGTCATCACATCGTCAGTGGATAGTCTTATTTCTGCTCTTTCTAAAGCCTGTAAACAAATAAGCCAGCAATAATAACAGTTCGACGGTCCATAGAGAAATTCAACATCTGTAAAATACCATCAAAGACTAAACTAATCAGTGTTTCAGTTCGATTTAGGGAACAAAATCCTTACCGGATGTGTAATCAAGAAACAGCATTGTGAAAACCACTATTCGTGCACGACATCCTCCTATTTTTTAACCTCTTTAAAACAGTGTTTTTAACAGTGTGTCTTGTTTACTTTTAAATAGTCAAGTAATCAGTGTCAATGACAAAATAGCACAATAGAGCCAAAAATGTTATACTTCACTTGTCAGCCCCTGCTTGAACATAGTAAGAAACTGCCAGCCGTTTTCTTGACTCTACAATATTTGCAATTAAGAGAGAATGACCTTTCTATGAGATAGAAAGGTTGCTGGGGATGAAAATTTGTCTTCATGTTAAGACTGCCACTGAGTTCTCAAAGCCGCAGCCTTTGGTCTGCTCGAGCAGCTGTCTGGAACTGACAAAACCAGAAATGGATTTACATTGTCCATACTACAGACTGTCTTTCTCAATTTGGGAGCCATCAAGAGGCAATCTGGAAACTGTTAGTCAGCGAGTCCTTGCAGTAATTGCTTGCAGCTGAGAATTCAGTCCTGTGTGAGTGAAGTAAAGGGGGTGGGGAGAGAGAAACCTGAGATGTAACAAGTGCAATTGATCCTTTTCTGAATTCCCTCTGTGAGGAGCCACATTTGGGCTCCACACAGCTCAGGAAACAGGCTTTCTGCAGCAGGAAATGAAGCAGTCGCGCACAGACAGACTTCTGTTTCTGTTCAAACACGCAAATACATATCGAACACGGAAAAGAAATGAAACATAAAGATTTAAGATGTCTTCACCAAGCATACGCACTAAATTGCTCTGTGTTATCTTCTAAAGACGTAGACATTTGCTTGCATAAACACACATGCTCAGATGGTCCTGGTTAACGCTGAGACTTAGGGGCTCCTACAGTTTGTTTCCCCTGTGTGTTCTAGTAAACAGCGTGACAGTATGTTTGATTAAGGCTGCACGCTGAAGAGTGCAGGTTTTGAGGACACAGTAGGGGTCTGCGCTCTCTCAGGGGCCTCTGTGTGTTTACTCTGATTGTTTTAAGGTCAGAGAGAGAGCAGAGAGACGTGCAGAGAGCTCAGGCATCCCGGTCCTTTGCCCGCAGACAGTTGAATGTATTGTACCGAAGGAACGTTGATGGAAAAACTGTATATGTGGTATACTGCTATGCTTCCCTGTTAAATTTATAGTAAAACAACTTACTGTAGTGAAAATATGGTGTAGATAATGTTTTTAGGCATTACAGGATAACATTTTTGTGTGCATTTTAAAGTTTTCGTAAACTGTCATCAGAAACTATGCAAGGATATGAACTTATTCTACTAGCACTAAACCTACCCTAATAGTCTAACAAGAATTAGTTGACATGTAGTTAAAATGTAGTTAAAACGTATGGTTAGTATGTCTAAATGGACTGAATGAAATGACGTGTAACCCGCTATTATACATATCTGATAATAATAAGGGAAAAATAAACTTTTACTAAATGTGAATTTTACCGCTTTTAACCATAAATTACTGTATAAGATTACTTATAAATCATACCTGTATCTTTTTCAATACAATACAGATTTTAACCATATTCCAGTTTGTCATAAGTCTTTCAAAATACAATAATTTTACAGTTAAACTTTGTTTTCGAAAGTCCATTAGAGATTCTGATAACAATAAGTAACTTTGTAATTATATGCCAGCTAACTCTCAAAGTATAAGTAGACTGCTGGGCTAGGTGTAGGGAGTTCATAAGCTGACATAATGACTTTAGTTGACATGGTTGCAAAGTTACGTGTGATAAGTAGAATGCCTGAAGTGCTACCTATTTTATCTGTTAACATATTTCCTGACATATCGCTTGAGACTAATATAAAAATTATAATTACATTTTTTTGGAACACTACTTGTACAAAATGCACAATTCTTAATATTAAGCCCAAAAATTATTTTCATGTCATTACTGATGAGTATTTTATGATCTTTGAATAATATCAGTCTTTATTTAAAGTGTACCTGCAATAGTTACACTTTAGCACTATCAAATATACTTCCGTATATATTTAGCTGGAATTTGAGTTGAGTTGTACTTTATTATCCTTTACAGGAATTTTTCTTGGACTCAGCTGCAACAATACACAACAACTTCCACATAAAACAACAACAACAACTGCTCTTATCAATTAAAATACCATTGCAGATACTACAATTTAATATTGAAGATCCTAATAGGTACAGGTACAAATGAGTTCTTATACTGGTTACTTCTACATAGTCGAACTCTATAGCTCTTTCCTGAAGGCAGTAGTTGATATGTTGAAAATAAAACATTTAGCACTACTTATGCACAATTAAAGTAATACAAAATACATGAAATACAAAATGATTTAAATTCAGCAGACTTTAGGTATACCAGTATAATATAGAAAAATGACCTTTGCAGGGTATTTTTACTAAGTATCACCCTAATAAAAAAAACTATTTTTAAACACTGTTTTAAACAGATCTCTAGGTAAACAAGAAGCAAAAGAAAGAAGACTGAGAAAGAAAGGAGTGAAAAGAGGGGAAAGAAGAATGAAGGCATCTTTCTTTTGTTGCACAGCCCTTTCTCTCTTTCTGTGTGTTGGAGGTCAGATAAGTGTGTTGTAGGGAGGATGGTGCACTAATGTAAATAACGCTGCTCTATCTACACATTCTCCAGCCTCTGCACCTCCCGTGAATCACTCTGAATCTTCTGCATGATCTCCCACCGCGAGCACAATCACCCCAACCCTGCGACCGAACATCTTTAGGAGGACATGCTTTAGGTTGCCTAGATGTTGCTCAGATCTCCTTGTTTGTCCAGCAAAGTGAGTTATATGTTGATGTCCGTTTGACAAAAAGGGGTGCTGGGGTGAGCTCTTAATCATGGAAACATCAGCTGAGGAGTGGAGATCCTCCCTTACTAGAGGAAAACACGTCTTTTTTGTCCTTTCTCTCACCATTTGCTTGCCAGGCAAAGAGATGATGAAATACCAGTGAAATGCTTCAGTTCAAAGTCATGTTTAGATGAAGTCTCAATTCATGGAGAACAAGACAGTACAGACTGGATTTAGAATAGCACACTTGCAAAAGAAGAGGCTATTTTTTGAAGGGAAACTTACAAACTGCTCTTTTTCATGTTATTTTTGGGTTTTGTGCTTTCCACAAACAAGCACACTGGCGCCGTTGTCCTGTGGCTGCCATCGCATCATCCAGGTGGATGCTGCACACTGGTGGTGGTTAAGGAGGATTTTTATATATTGATGTCTTCACATAGATGTGGATTTAATTATTTATTTACTGTATATTATGCTGCTGTCACAACTTCATGTGGTTTACATGATTTAAGCACAATAGACAAAAGAAAATTTTTTGTACCATAGTATCTGAAGTATGAGCTGTAAAAGTAAAACACTATTCTGAAAAAAGGGGTTTGGGGGCAGCAGCTCATTTGCATTTAAAGAGACATGCACAAAAACAGTGTTACCCTTTCAGTCGAATCACTTCGACGTTACATATGGGAACTCGCCAGAGAGACCAATTGCCTATGAGCCTTTTAGTAAAGGCCAATGAACATTGGTGTGCACTGATTGTGCTCAGGTGCACTCAATCACTGTGTGAGTATAAGAGGGCATGAGCACAGTGCACATGCAGCTTTTCGCTTCAGAGCCATTGGAGCTAGAGATCCAAGCATGCATGCCATGGCTACGCTGCAAGTGTACCAGACTAAGGCTCTGAAAGAGCTGAACGAGCATAGGCCTAACCAAGGGGCAATACGGGAACTCCACGCTGCGACAGACCTTGCTCTCAGGGTGACGAAAGTTACAGAGCGAGCCCTTGGTCAGGGGATGTCCACTGCGGTGGTCCAGGAATGCCATCTCTGGCTGAACCTGGCGCAGATGCCGGACACCGAGAAGGCTCGCTTTCACGATGCCCCCATCTCCCAGGCCAAGAACACCCGGAGGGGCAGGAAGCGCTCCTGAGAAAGGCAGCTCGGAGGTGATGAGGACTGCTCTTCTGCAGTGGTTGATTCAGACGGTACGCCTCGGCTATGCGATTCAGTTCGATTCGGTATTGCAGCATTCACTCTAGCTTAGTCTGCTTAGAGAGCCAAGCTGCTGTACTGCACGGAGATTGCTGTCCTACTGGCGATGGAAGCAATCGAGCCTGTCCCTCCAGATGTGATGAGGTCGGGGTTTTACAGCCCCTTTACTTTATCGTGCCCAAAAAGAGTGGTGGGTTGAGACCGATCCTGGATCTGAGAGCGCTGAATCGGTCTCTTCTCAAGATGCCATTCAAGATGCTCACTCTGAAGCGCATACTATCATGCATTCGGAGCCAGAATTGATTTGCAGCCATCGACCTGAAGGACGCGTATTTTTATCTATATTTTCATGTCTCGATTCTGCCACAGACCCCTTCTGCGGTTTTTGTTTGAGGGTTGAGCATATCATTACAGAGTTACCCTTTGGCCTGTCCCTCTCTCCCCGTGTCTTCACGAAGGTCACGGAGGGTGCCCTCTCCCTGCTGTGGCAGATGGGCATCCACATCCTCAACTATCTTGACGACTGGCTGATAATAGCTCACTCGAAGGATTTGTTGTGCATGTACAGGGACATAGTGCTACGGCATCTCATTCAGGTCAACCGAGAGAAGAGCAAACTCTCTCCAGTGCAGAGGATCTCTTATCTTAGCTGCAGCCACGGTTACGTCGCTGAGGCTGTTACATATGAGACCGCTTCAGAAATGGGCATGAGCGGTTGAAATCGCTGCATGCGATTTCCAGGGTTACTCAACCATGCAGCCGATCAGCTCTCACGGCAATACACCCACCCTGGAGAATGGCGCCTCCACCCCCAGGTAGTCCAGCTGATTTGGGATCACTTCGGAGAGGCCAAAATCGATCTCTTTGCCTCCCCCGACCCATTGCCGGCTGTTTTATTCCCTCCTCGAGTCCCCCAAGGCGCTCGGCAGGGATGCGCTGGCATGCAGCTGGTCTCCAGGGCTTAAGAAAGCCCTTCCCACAGTGAGCCTCCTTGCGCAGACCCTGTGCAAGATCAGGGAGGGCGAGGAACAAGTTCTGCTGGTAGCGCCTTACTGGCCCTCGCGGACTTGGTTTGCAGACCTCTCGTTCCTCGTGGCAGCCCTTCCCTGGAAAATTCCCTAGAGGAAGGACCTTCTTTCTCAGGGGTTGGGCACCATTTGGCACTCGCGTCCTGATCTATGGAACCTGCACGTCTGGCTCCTAGCAGCAGACTTCTCCAGCCTCTCCAGCACTGTCGTAGACACCATTTCTCAAGCGCAAGCTCCCTCTACAAGGCAAGCTTATGCTAAGAGATGGAGTCTGTTCAGCAACTGGTGTTCCTCTCGCGGAGAGGACCCACAGAGATGCACGATCGCAGTTGTGCTTTCCTTCCTGCAAGAGAAGTTGGAGCGCAGGCTGTCCCCTTCGACTCTTAAAGTGTATGTCACTGCCATAGCCACATATCACAATGCAGTGGAGGACGTGTCCCTCGGGAAGCACCAGCTCTTTTCAAGCGCATTTCAGTTCAGCTTTAATTTTCTCTCTCTACATTATTAAAATAATTTTATTATATAACATGCATTTATTATAAATAAAAATAAAGTCATGTTGAAATTATATATCATCAGTCTGTCTGGAATGACATGAAGTAACTGAACAAACTGAGACAGACTAAATCCAGATGAACTGTGGCAATGCCTCCAAGATGCTTCAGAAAACCTACCTGGAAAGCTACCTAAAAAACTAGGGGCAAGTAAGCTGAAATAACAAATATTTATTTGATTTAGTTAACAGAAGTTAATTGATAAATGAAAAATATTTTTTTGGGCATTAATTTTGAAAGCATCCTCATTTTACAGCATAGTTACAGCATTTTACATTAGTGTCTAAAACTTTATTTTTTTCACCAAATACTAGTGACCTAAGACTTTTGCACACTACTGTGTATATATATATATATATATATATATAAATTATTATTACATTCTTTAAAAACTATATAAAACACATATTGTTTTTGTCTTGTGGCTACATTTATAAAACTGTGAGTGTTATAAAGTTTATAAATTAGTCCTATTAAGTGGAATCTTTTTGTGCCACAAATCCTTTTTAACTGTGCTTAACTTGTAGGCCTGCTGAACACAGAACATCCCTTTAATTATGTATTTTATTTTTTAGTTTCCAACAAATCTTTTCAGGCAGATGGTCTTCTAATGTTCTCTATACTGAGTTATTTGGCAACGCTACCACATTGCTGCATGGAATAGAAACGCTGCCTTTTCATGCATGGTTAGTCAGCTCTTTCTTCATTGAGGCTGGAGTTGCTCTTTGATCATGCACATGCACTACTAAAACATATTGTCTCTTCTCTGTCCAAATGTTAACACAGGGACAGCCATATGTTAGACCCAGATAAATCAGCCTTATTGAGTGGCCAGTCTCACAAACCACACAGATTAGAGCATTAGAGAACTAATGAGGCTGCTGGGAGCCGAGGGCCGCTTCATGTTACCTTGAACTGCAACTCTGTGTGAAACACAAAACAGACATGCCTTGCGTTGAAAACAGTACAGCAGCTGCTGGTGGAAATTAAACACAACAGCTCCCTCTTTTTTGGTGTGTTCACCCAAATCCAAACAGCGCTTTTCACCTGAAAGCATTTGGGGACAACATAGAAACACAGCTGACGTATGTATGCTATATGGAGTTTATGTTTCAAACGTTCATATAGCTTCCACAGTATCAGGCTGTCAAAATGTTCTCTCTTCACAAATCACTTATTATGCATGTGATGAATACAGCGCTTATCTTATGTTTGTCTGTGGAGTATGGAGATCAATAAGTAAAATGCATTAGGGTCATTAAGTGCCCTTTGTCTCTCTGACCTTGTTAAAATATTCATATACAGAAGAAAGATTATCTCCTATAGACGACAGGAAACAGACCATCACCGGACCCCAGGTCTATATCTGGCCAATCACTGTCCATATAACTGAGCTTCTAACACGACCCACTAGACATCTGCAGACTCTGAGACTCCTTGGCTTTTATGCCCTTTATTTTCTATTGTCTTTTTTTCCTCCAAATATTTGTATAAAGCAAAGACACTACATACAAAAACATTGTTTCTGATATTTAGGCTTTTTGGCATTTCATAAAGTTCAGACTAGTGGAAAGAAAGTGTTTATTTATCACACTTTATGTATTTGCATCTACATTTCAGATACAATATGCATCTTTAAAGGCCATTTAAAAAGTTTAAAAAGTAATGCAAAAATCAAAAAATCTTCAGTAGAATAAAATTTTAATCCTATGGTGAAAACTTATTTATGACAGTTTATGGTCATTTCTGATTTACCTAAAGATCATATATCTATTTTTGAAATGTTTACAAATTAGTGCATATTTATATTAATTATATAATATAATTAAACCCTTTTTACCTCTGGTGTCTTAAATGATAAGAAAGTATTTAATCAAGTCATATTTATATAATTTATATTAACAATGTCCTAATACAGACATTGTTTTAGGGATAGTATAACCAAAAATTAAAATGTTCTTATCATTTATTAACCCTTTCTCCTGCTGAACAAACCAAATAGTTGCTGGTTGCCAGGAACTGAAATTGAAACAATGTTAAAAATATGGGTATTTTTTTACAGCTAAAACTGAATTTGTTGCACAATTGGTGAATTTTGGCCCCTGACGGAGTCTGGTTTCCCCAAAGATTTTTTTCTCCATTCTGTCACCGATGGAGTTTTGGTTCCTTGGCGCTGTCACCTCTGGGTTTTTCAGCTGGGGACACTTTATTTCCAGCGATTATCATCAGTTCAGACACTATTTAAACTGAACTGAGCTGGACAATGATTTTAAAAATGGAATGCATTTAATTGAATATTGAGTGGTCTTATTATTATACATAAATTAAGACTTTTGGAGTGAGCTATTCCATTAAAAAAAAAAAGAAAAGAAAAAAAAAGCAGTGTAAAGCAGTCCCACAAAAGGCAATAGTTTCATTATTCAGCTAAATGCCATTGTTACTTCAACTCAGTTCAAGAACTGTGTCAGAGTTGTTCAAAGTTTATCTGTTTTGAAACTAGTTCAATTCAGCTATATTAGCTCTATAGAAGGCTGTAGTATCATTATTTAACTAAAGTAAGTTTAATGTTTATTTAGTGTTTGTTCGGTTAAATAAAGTGTTGTAAAGTTTGTGTCGTAATCCAGCTCATTTCAGTCCACTTTTTTTTGCATCACAGACTATCATATAGTTTTAAATAATAATAACACGACATGGTTTCTGTCTGACTGCTAACGCATTATTTTCCCTTACCACTCATACATCAGCTAAACCAGATTACCCAACCTGAATTTAAATATTTTGAGTATGCCTAATAAAAGAATCTTTCATTTATGTGGAGTTTTAGAGAGATGCTAGATGGGTACATCTCAATCCACTTTTGTTCAGCTGTCTGGTTTTAAGCAGTGAATATATCTGCCTGAGAGAGGTTACCATTTGAATGGCAGAGGTCTTACACTTGTAGAGTTAACGCCTCGCTTGTTACTTTCTGAGGTAAAATACCCACCCGTCTATCACTCTGACAGCTCTGACAGCCATTCAGGGAACCCTGAGGTGCCCCAGTGCGCAATCAAAGGGCTTTTATTGAAAGAATCCAAAACTAGCCTGTCAGGACAGAGAGGCGGGGTCAGCTGTCATGGTGACATGGCCCTGCAGCTCTAAATTATCCTGAAAGAGAAAACTCCAAGATCTTGTGAGTAGATCATTTTGAAACCCAGAGTAATTCTTGTGCTGCTCTTATCTAAATGTTAAAAAGGAAGGATTTATTCATTAGAAAAGGGTTCTGCTTCAGTTGGTCGTCCTCCTCCTTTTTCATTTTATTCCGACTCCTCTTCCTCAAGGACAGTTGTACAGGAGGAACAGAAATTAGATCATAAATCAGAAGTTATGTTGTCAATTTTCCATTTTTACCACTGGAGGACACTGCTGTACAGCAAATGAAATTGATTTATTATTACAGAATAAAATGCTGTTTTGAACACTTTTTGCATGCATGATAAGAGTAGGATTGTATTGATGTTGTAAATTATATTTTTATGAAGCAGATTTTTGGTGACATATATATAAACATTGTCATTTAACAATAAAATGTTGTTAGTATTTTTTTTTTAAATGCTCATGTTTCATAATATATTTAGAGGATCTGAATTATTCAGCAAAATTTGTGAACTTTATCATTCAGAATTTAAGCTACAGTGCATGCTTTTCCTCTTTCAAAGATAATTATTTGTTTCTTTATTATAGGAGAAAAGCATATGCCCAGAGCAACAGTGAAACTGTCTAATGTTCTTCATTACTGGACGACAAAAAAGACACACTGGCAGATTCATCAGCAACATAAGAAGAGTTCTGCTGAGGCTTGCTCTAAATCATACAGATGGAAATAATAATAATACAATTTCTGTCATAATATAAGCAGCACTCTAATTTTGCAGGTGCTTTGGGGTCAGGGTTTGGAACTGTGTTTATATTATCACTACTAAGCTAATGTGTGAAGTGTTTCTTTCATCTGCAAATTCATCTGTCATTTCATACTCCACTATTGAAAATGCTTCAGGTGTCATCATCCTTGAGATGACAGCACAATTTGTGTAAGCCTCGTACACTCATCCTCACATTGTTGTGTGAATACAAGGCATATGCTGCAGTGGCAACTGTTATGTGTATAGGCCTTCTTTCATGTCTATGCTGAGCATTTTATACCACAAAATTAACCTCGCTGTATAGCATAGAATAAACCTTCCACTTTTCATGGTGTCATTTGGCATCTCTAGCTCCATCTGTGGTTGAAACATAAAATTAAAGGTGACTTTAATTCAAGAGGTGAAACTCAATAGAACGCTCCACAGCAACAGTTCTGCCCATGAGGTCACCGTGCCGCCGCCATTTTGGACTGACACCGACACAGAAAGGCCATAGAATAATATGAGCCAGCTGTGCTTGACGAACTTATAATGACACATAGGCTTATATTTATAGGGTGCACTTTGTAGGGAAGGATTTGGGGGATTTACTCTCCTCTGATTTATGCATTCCTGCCTCTGCTGAATTACTTTTATTCCTGGTGGGGATAAAATTATTTTCGAAACAGGCTATGATGTCCCGTTTTGAATCAAATGCGTCGCGAAATGTGCTTTGAAGTAACTTTTTTAAATCAAATGATTCACTTACTTGCCTAAAAAGACAGATTTTAATCAATCAATCAATTTTAATTACATTTTAAATTTGCAAAAGGATTTACAGAGCTTTAATTCCTCATTACATTTATCCCATAGATTAACCCCTTTGACGGATATACACTTAGTGTCACATTGTGTGTGTGAGAAAGCACGAGCTGAGATTCGAGATCTCAGATAAATAGTCTTTTAATCCACAAACGGGCAAACCGACCGGTAGATAAATGTGATCTGTCCCAACTGGGACGATAGATCACACGCTGCACAACATAAATCAACAATTAATAATCAGACCTAACTGAACAGAACTGAAATAGGGATGGCAATGAACTCAACAAACGAGACACAATTGATAATTAAACTGAAACTGAGTCACACAGAGACAGAGCACATAGGAAGAAGAAAACAAACAAAAACACAGTTCGGGGCGTTACAGTTCGCCCCCCCCCTCCCGGAAGCCACGTTCTCACAGTGCAGACAGACAGACAGGGCGTGAAAGAAAGTCTGGAGGATGTTATGGAGGTGGTTGGGTATCCAGGAGGAGGACGACTGGCAGAGTCCATGGTGGTGCAGACAGAGGGAGGAACCAGGGAGGAAACAGGAGGGGTTTGGAGCAGGTGGAATCCATCGGGACCCAGAGCCCAGCCATATCGTAGACCGACTGAGGAGCCAGAGGCGGAGAGCCGATGATCCAGGCTGATGCTGAGGACCCGGAGGGCCAAGGCGGAGCAGATGGCGCTGGTGTCCTATGCGGAGATGGGAATCTGGAAGGCCGCGGTGAAGCCGGAGCGACAGAGGACTGCGGTGGAGCTGGAGGCAGGGAGGAGCCTGACAGAGTCGGCAGAACAAGGCATAGCTGGAGGAGTGAAGTCCTGAGGCGGCGGATGGTTGACAACAGACCAAGGCGGAGCCGGAGGGACGATGGAGACTGGCAGAGCTGGTGGACAGACGGGCCAGAGAGAGAGAGAGAGGCTACAAAATCCAGTTTAGATTGCCTCTGCCACAATTTGAAGACGTTCTGCCCATGCTGGTGGCCCCCAAGCATGTTCTGGTTATGGAACGAGAAGTAGATACTCTCTTGAGTAGGAGGCCATTAATGTGGTCCTTGCACTCTCACCCTGCACGTTTATGAAGTGTATGGATCCTGCGCTGGCTCCTCTGCAACTCCAGAGCATCTGCATACTCAATTACATCGACGACTGGCTGTTTCTAGCACAGTCGGTGAGCGAAGTGACCAGACATCAAGATGTCATCCTCGCTCATATCAAATGGTTGGGCTTGAGACTGAATGCCAAGAAAAGTGTGCTTTCTTGTTGTGTTACTTATCTTGTTGTGGTGTGGGATTCGACCACGATTCAGGCTTGTATGACACCTGCTCAGATCGAGTCGATCCTCATGGCAGTTGTGAGAGTGAGAGAAGTTTCAGAGTCTGCTGGGTCTGATGGCAGCTGCGTCCAACGTGATACCTCTTGGCCTGCTGTACATAAGACCCCTACATTGGTGGCTGAGGACCAGGGGTTTTTCCCCGAGGGGAAACCTCCTTCACATGATCAAAGTGTCACGCCATGCGTGCCTAGACGCTGTGTCTCGTAACTACAATTCCGACATCCCTGCCTGCGCTCGCTTCATGAGATGGAAGCTGAAGTCAGCTTCACTCCACATGCTTTAATGCTTCCTGGCCAATGACGTCATCCGCATATGATGTCTTGCCCATCCACTGGTCTGATTACACATACTATTAGATTAGACTAAGACTACAAGATTAATAGTATTAGATGTAAAATAGAAACTGTGCAACTGTCAGCTCAGTATCCAGTCAGGTGCACAGTAGATCCCCTGAGGAAAAATTCCACTCGTTCTCTACCATAGGAGAGGAAGAACTGTATAAACTTGTTATGTCATCTAAGCCAACGACACGTATGTTAGACCCTATTCCATCTAAACTATTAAAAGAGATGCTTCCAGAAGTCATAGATCCTCTTTTGTCCATTATTAACTCATCATTGTCATTAGGGTATTAGGGTAGCTCTTCTTCATCAGTTAGGTGTGCTGTTTGATAGCACTTTCATTTGAAAGCCATGTTTCTAACATCTGTAAGATTTCATTTTTCCATCTCAAGAACATATCTAAATTGCGTCCTATGCTTTCAACCTCAAATGCAGAAATGTTAATTGATGCATTTATGACCTCAAGGTTAGATTATTGTAATGCTTTATTGGTTGGTTGTTCTGCACGCTTGATAAATAGACTACAGCTAGTTTAAAATGCAGCAGCTAGAATCCTTACTAGAACCAGGAAGTATGAGCATATTAGCGCGGTTCTGTCAACACTGCACTGGCTTCCTATCAAACATTGTATAGATTTTAAAATCTTGTTATTACTTATAAATCCCTGAATGGCTTAGCTCTTCAGTACTTTAGCGAGCTCTTATCACATTATAGTCCTCCACGTCTGCTGCGTTCTCAAAACTCTGGCCATTTAATAATACCTAGAATATC
>JAUYWG010000051.1:9546447-9572832 GCA_034779775.1 Enteromius afrohamiltoni
ATAATAGTTAGTACATGTAATGTTTAAAAAAAAGGACACCTTAAAATAAAGTGTTATCTTTTTTATGTGGTCGGAAACAAGCTTCCATAGATATATGACAATTTTGTGTTACCTATAAAATATAAAGTTATTTGTGGCCTTCTCTTTTTTGTGTATGAATATAAATGGTTTTCTTTTTTTTAAAGTAAATTCATAATAAATAATAAAAAAAATACATTTCATTTGAATAAGGCAGATAGACTGAAATGAAAGAGCATAATCTGACTGTGTGCACAAAAAAAAACTATCAGTAGCACGACTGTAACACAACCTGAGAGTTTAACTCCCAGATAAAGCAGAAAGCTGCTTTTTTCAAATCTCTGCAGCATGCATATTATGGCATTTGTAATGCTTTCAAAAACACAAAGTACACATATTAATTATAACAAACTTAAACATTATAACTCACATGCCAACAACAGGTTTCAGTTTTGCATGCAACAACCTCAGGTTTAATGTATAGTGAGAATTGACTTTGGTTCATCTCAGGACTCAGCTATCGAGGATGAATCCCTAATAGCTGGTTTAAGACAATGACTTCACATTCATTCTGGATAATCTGCCATTTAAACAGCTGATATGTGATCTTGTGTAAAAATATGGCCTATACTGTTTTACGAGGACCTGATTGACCAACCTGATCTCACGGCAATTCGTACATGTTTTACAAGGTGGCTAATTCATCACATCACACGAGTTGCCAATTCGTATGAATTTGTACGAATGACCTAAACCTAACCCTGCCACTAAACCTACCCGTCACAGGGTTTTAGGCAAATCGTACAAAATAGTATGAGTGAGGTCGTACGAATTAGCACGAATTTGAGACTTCGTACCAATACGTACGAATTGGTTATGAGACTGTGTTGGATTGACAGGTACAAGAGACCACAGATGCATACATAAACATTAAACAATGCGCATGTATAATGTTCAATACAAAATTATAGCACAATCAGCAGTTATAACAGTGTTCCAGTGCTTCCATGCAAGTCTAAAGAAACAACAGCAAAATATCACAGTGATTAATTTATACATTCATCAAATCAACGCTCAGTTTCTGCATCTGAAGCATAAAAATCTTATCAGCAACTCTTTTTCTTTATGTAATGCAAAAGCAAACTTGCCACTTGCAAAATAGCAGCGCAGACTCACTGAACAACATCTGAGCATTTTGAAACACTTTACTGCTATTTCTCACATTCAATTTTTTGGTCACCTGAACTTCCTGCACGTGCGCACAGTTTTGTCACATATTTCATTATATATATATTTTACGGAGATCAAATCTCAAAAATATGGGTTCTTAATAAATATTTTCTTATTTAAACCAGTGATAATCAGTTTTTAAATTGCGCTGTAAAAGCTTGAAGTAATTTCAGTGGAAATACTGTCCATCTCAAAGCAGCCCACATAAAAAAGTTTGGCTAGCAACATGTTTTTTTTATATATGAACATAGGAAAGCTGTCGGTCGTCATTACTCGGTGCTTAATTAAAATAAATATAAGGGGCTGCATACTTAATCAAAATTAAACAGAAATAATGATATATCTTAGCATGATTATCCAAGGCTGCAGTTTAATTAAGAATAAAATTATATATTTTTTTATAATTAACAATCATTTATGACTTCATTTTTATAATTTGTGTTCACGCTAATTTTAAAATAAAAAATATAAATATTTGATCTGTTTTGTTAAATAAAGTCATTTGACCATTAACCAACATCAGATTATTGTGAAAATGCAAATCTGTTGTTAGAAATTTTAACTTAAAATCTCAGCATATAAGAGCTTCAGGAAAAACTAGTTGGGAACTCCCGACTTAGTGGGCTGTCTTTATTTAACGTCACGCCTCTTATTTGTAATTGGCTACTGAGGCTTGATTTGGCTCCACACTGTGGGTGGAGTCTTGGCTCTGATTGGTCACCTCACTCTGACTTGATTCTGGCTCGTGGGTGGAGTCTGGACTCTGAGGCGATTCTGTCTGTCCTGCCTCCAGACTGGAGATACACTCAGAGGCTCTTCGTGTTTGCTGATAGGACCGACAAAGCTCCTCCCACTTCTTTCGGTTGGCATCAATTCCATCTACCATCGGCTGAAGCTTCCTATTCAACTTCACAAGAGCCTATAAAACACATTATCCTCACTGTTTAAAAGTTAATTAGCTGGAGTTAATTCAGTTGCTTTATCTACTTAACTGTTTTACCTCATATAACGGCTTGCAAATTCCATCAATCCATTCTAACTGGAGCACAGGAAGCTCATCTTTACGATTGCGATCAAAAATAGCCTGGATAGAAGAGAGCAAAATTTGACTGATTTAGACTGAGTTGATTGACAAATCAGCAAATGTAACTTTAAAACACAGAGAATACATACAGCCGGTGTCAACTTCAGCTCTGATCTTTCTCTGTCACCTTGTTCAAAGAATTCACTGGTCACCAATTCAGCCACCTGGAATTAGAAATATAGATTAATGACTTTATGTTTTAATGTCTATATGGCTATGATATAACCCCAACATACTCTGAATATATATTATATTTGACTTATTTATGATATGATATGTGTATATATATATATATATATATCAAATCTCATTATCTTACAATTTTTATTTCCACTTTACTTTAGGTGGGCTTAACTACCATGCACGTACATTTAAATTAACAATTTAATACATTGTACTAATTGTGTACATACATGTTTTTACATTGTGTTTATATATATTTTTTAAATACATTCATGCAAATACATCTGTAGCTAATTTCTGTAATTACATTGACCCATCCCTTGCACCTTAACTTACCCTTAAACCTACTTATACCACAAAACCTGTCCCTAACTTACCCGTAACCCACCTCGATAGCGGCAAAAGTATTGCAATACAATATGTACATTATACTTATATCTTTTTTTGTAAGTACATAGTATTTAAAGGCCACCTAATATAAAGTGGGACCCAATTCTCCCTTTCAAATAAGATATTAATTCAGGAAAACAAGACAAAAATAGAACAATGTGGGTCGGTCTAACCTGTTTTGAGATCTCCCATGGTCGAGTCACTGCACCCAAGTCACACGCAGTCATCAGCATAGACCTGGTAATATATATAATATTATAACAACAGATCCTGGCATATATGTTATTCGTTTAAAAAGCTGTACACACTCACCTGAACATGTCTCTGTGTTCCTCATCACTCCAACTGAACTGTCCTGACAAAACACACTCAAAGAACTTGGTTCTTCTTCTTTTAATCCAATGGATTATGAAGATTAAAAAAAAAATCAAATAGTTAATTTTACTTAATATTTAAATTTTACCATCTAAGGTTCTGCGTTCAAGTGAATTTTATTTAAAGTTCCTTAAGGTATCTTTCAGATTTTCACCAGCTTTTCAGAATCTAAACAAAAGCCACAACAGGGGCTTAATATCGCCTCTTCTGCCTCTATTCAAAGGGCGCCTCTCTGTGGCCTAAACGTGAATTACATGCATCTGGTTCACTATTAAGAGCACTTTAAAGGTGTAGTTTGCTACCTACCCTTTATTTCAACTATTGAAACATATGCTGCTTGATACTATTACTTACTTGAAGTACAAGGTGAGATCTGTGGACAGAATGGCCTGTTTCAATAGTTGCATCATGTTGCTGTACTCTTTAGAGGACAGATTGGCAAAAATGTTGTGACCCTGTAAAAAAACAAAAAAAGGAGAAAAAGATGACAAATGTTACATCCAATAGTAAGGGAAGATTCGGGTGAGATGTCTAAAATTGGCAAACTGGGTCACTCGCTTAATCTAGTGCAAATGCATGATAATGTGAGGAGGGAGTAACATTTCATATTTCCCTGGAACCTTGATGGTTACATATTGAATGAATTTGTTTTTAAAAAAAGTTTCTTAAAAAAATTATAACGTAGTTCATTACACTTAATTATTTTTAAACCTTTTGATTATTTAGGAGAGATACTATTTGGTATTTGGTTTGTCCTGTACAGTCATTGCTTTTTTATCTCCATATTTGTCTTTGATACTTACAGTGACACAACTTACTGCTAACATGAGTCAGTGTACCTTTTTAAAATTTCAGCAGAGAAAAAGTCATATTTCTGTGGCCCTGTGCTTTCATTTAATTTTAGTTAATGGCCAGCACTGCCATTAAATTAGATCTATTAATTTGAGCTTAACCCTGTAAAGCATGACATACAGTATGGAATGAAAAAAATAGTTCCAAATTAATAATTTTTTTTTAAAGTAGTATGTTTCATACATCAGGCTTTCTTCAGAAACCCAAACTAAGCAAAAATATGCAATTTGGTGCAGCTGCTAATACTGCAGGCCAAAAATACATAGGACTATTAAATTCTGAGTATGCGTTATGTATATCAGTAAGATCTTTATATCAGTACAGCAGACTACTTATATCAAATGTGTGTAAATGTAGTCTCTAAAGCAATACAAATATCACTAATATGTCTTAGTAAGATTGTTAAAATGTTTAGTTTTGTGATCAAAGCTCTGTAATTTTTACCTTGGAGGATTTACAAATAAATGTTCCTATAAAGTCCAATTTGTCATTTTTTACTATCAATTGTACCTTGATTTTTCAGTATGGATAATTAAGTAAACCTCCAGTATATAGATCTAGTCCAGAAAGTGTAATCTTAAAATATTACTAGCAATAAAAAATGTATTCTTATGTTTTCTCTATATGGATTTGGTGAAATATTTCACTGCAAAATGCATGCTTTCCACAACCATTGGATTTTTTACAATTATATGAGAAGGCTTTTACTTACCAAAAAAGTCAAATCTGTCACCCAGACGACAAGGCACACAAAAAGTCATGTTTATAATTTAGAGGTCTTATAAATTAGTGAATCAAATACAGTATGATACAGCAGGCGCTGTAGGGTTAAGTTAAATGTGGCACATCTTACGCCACTTACATGAAATCTACAACAATAAGTAAAGTTTGGGGAAAGCACATCTCTCATTCCAAGTTCTAGTGTTCCTATAAACCCTGTCTGCTAAAATAAAGTCAATCATGAAACCAGCAGTCTCTTCACACCCCTGAGTATCATTCATAAAGAGTGTGTCTCCAAAGTTTTTTATGCATGTTCGGTCTCTGTGATAGAAAGCAATTTCTTTCTCTCCTTGCTTCAGTGCAGCTGACCCAAGAGGGGAATCTCCTTAGCACAGTTAATTGGTGTTGGTTAAAAAAGCGCAATGGACGTCTACAGAAAATCGATATAGAGCTTGGTCATGATTAAACAGCTCAGTGCTAAATCAGCCACTTAATCAAACGCTGACATCTATTTGCATTCATCCCATCCACTGAGACATGCAAATGTGGACGAGGGTAAAATGGGTCATTTCTGCAAATCCATTACAAGAGGAGTGTGAGACAGATTGATTATTAGTCCATTACTTGACAATATTCATTGTGTTCTGAACATCACAGTCCAAAAGTGTGTATAACAATTTCACTGAAAAACTAGCATCCATTTAATAATTACTTATTATTTGTTTTATTTGCTTCAAGTAGTTGATATCCCATGGACCGTATAGTGAATGAAAATAATATTGTCAAATAAGAGTACAAATTGAAATAGAAATTTTAAAATGGATGTTTATTCAGTAGTGCTCAGTACTGACAGACATGCTCACCTCACTCTGCAGGATCATGACGGCGTGGTTGAAATGATGATGCTCAAGTGTGGCAGATGTTCCGTACAGAAGCGCCAGCGCTGAGCCAGACCTTTGGGAGCACAACAAATAATCAGATCCAGAAGGATAAGCACATTATGTTGCTTTACAAACACACAGCTCACGCTAAATAAACTGTACTACATGCACAAAAAATACTTCATTAGCATCGTCTTGTTTTCCAGTAAAAAAAAAAAGTAACTTACAAATTATACGCAAGTGCTGTAACATGTCTCAGTTTGCTTAACATAGTACACGTAGCTAGGTTTTTAAATTATAAATAAATAAATAAAAGGAAAACAGAATAGAGCAACCTATTTTTGTTTTTGTTAATTGAATAATAAGTAAAAAGATAGAATAGAAAAATAAAAGAAGAAGTATATAAGAAACACAAGCAGTTAGTAAATGAAAAGAGTGCACGTCTAAAAAGTGCTTAGGATTCAGCTGCTGCCAGGAGTAGGTTATTAGTGGTGACTTTGGCAGAAACCAAAATAATCTGATGATGAACACTATTAACTGCAATGATTACATGCCGCAATTAAGCGGAATTTGGTACTTTTGCATCTGAGGCCATCTAATAAACTCTCTGGAAAAAAGTTCTCAGATATACTTTATATAGGTATACAGATAGGAATATAGGTTTGGCGTCAATATGTGTTTTTTTATTTTTTGGTAACACTTTAGAAAAGGTAACATTGTTAAGTATTAACTATGATTTTTCCCTCAATAATTAGTATGAATTTGTACAACCTAACTCAAAAGTTGTACCTTTTTTGCTATATCGGAGGTGTTTTACGACTTCCCCAATTTATGTAAATTCAAACAAATGCCCATAGACCCTAAACCTACCTGTTACTGGGGTCTAGACAAATCTAGACACGAATAGGCGTACGAATAGGTCGTGAGACAGCATTGGATTTCCACTAAAGACATTAAGCGGCATAACAAGTTGTTTTCTTTAACATTGATAAGCACCAAATAGCCTATTCAAATGATTTCTGAAGGGTGTTACTGAAGATTGAAGTAATCACATGAATAAATTACATTTTAAAATATCTAAAAATAGAAAACAGTTGTTTGAATGCTAATAATATTTCACATTATTACTGTTGCTGCTGTATTTTTAAACAAATTGATTCTATAAGTAAATAAATTCTGCCTTGGTGAGCATAAGAGATCTTACCAACCTCAAACTTAAAATAGTGGTAAATGTTTATTGCTGTAAAAATATTTAGACATTTTAACTGGGGGAAAAACTAAAAGTAGACATAAACATGCAGAATTTAGATAGTAAAACAAAAAACTCCCATGTTGTAATGCAAAGCTGTACAGCCAATCAGACACTCCAGAAAATTAGCACAAATTGGTCAGTCAGTAGAAGCTATTGAATAGAATAGAAGACAGATGTCAACGCTGAAAGGTTACATCCATGGTCTCACCCATGAACAAATGTACTTTTACATAACAATTTTAGTGCTAAGTTGGTCATTTAGGTCATTTTTTGATGTGCAATGTAAAATTTGGAGCCACTGACATAATTTACATTGACAGTCTTTTGACTTACTTTGCCTGAAAGGCGTTGTTAGTGCCGCGATGGTCCAGGTCATGGCATAAACACCCAACCATAAGCGCAAGAGTCTCTGTGTCTGTCAGCACCTCCTGGAACCCAGCAGTCTGAACCACAACAGAGAAACCTACTACTGAAAGTCCTCCAATACAGTGATTAAATCATAGCTGGAAAGATCATTACTGGTATAAACTATCTGCATTTACAGCTTCTACCTGAGAATATCATAAGAGAGACAGTTCACTCAAAAAACTAAAGGCATTTACTGACCCCAACGTTGCTCCAAACTCAAAAGTCGTTTTCAAAGGTATTTTCTCTGCCATACAATCAGTGTGGATTGGTACAGAGGATGTGAAACTCTAAAAGTGCCATAGCACCTTAAAACCATCATAAAAGTAATCTATATGACTTGTGTGCAATATAAAATTCAAACAATAACAAAAAGAATTAAAGCCATTATTCACTGAATAAATAGCCTTCCCTTGTGAAAATAAAGCACACTTTAGTATACTTTTAAAAGGAGTACTTTTATAACTAAAGTAACACACTTCAAAAGTGAACTAAATGTAACATTTCTGGACTCTTGCATGCTAACTGCAATTAAATAAAAATGTATTACTCTTTTTGAAGGCACTTAACTAACTAAAGACTAACTAGGACTAGGACAGTAAGTACATCTTAACATGCAATTTCATAATGATTTCTATGGTCTTCTGTTTTAAAATATGGGCACAGTATGCTGCTGAATGTATTGAATGTTATAAACTAAAATATGCTTTAATGTCAAACTTGCATGTCATACATTTACTGTAAATATATTAGTAATTATTAAACGTGTAATGATTAAGTTGCAATTTAGTACATTTAAAATATATGAACTTTCATTTAGTGCTGTCAAATGATTTATCACGAGTAACTGCATTCAAAAAGGTTTTGTTTACATTATATATGTATGTGCACTGTGTATATTTATTATGTACATAAATACACATTATATATTTTGAAAATATTTATGTTTATACATTTATAGTCTTATTGTTACGTTTTATATTATATATAAAATTTTCCTCGATATTTACATGCATGTGTTTGTATTTATATGTACATGATAAATATACACATACACATATATTATGTAAACAAAAACTTATTTCGGATGTGATTAATCACGATTAATAGTTTGACAGCACTTCTTTAAACATAATAATAGGATAACACACCACAGATAAATAATAATGTAGTACTTTTTAATTACATCAAAATAAGTATACTTAATTTAGATTATTAAGAGATTTAAATAGCACAAATTACTAATTACATAATCTTCAAGTACTGTTCTTTTTTTATTAAATAACAAGCTCAAATTCAATAAGCTCTAATTAAGCACACTCCTTTTTCACAAATCCTATTTGTCCATTTACTTTCATTGTACAGCAGCTTAATTAAACTTTCTACTATTTTTGTGTTCCACAGAAGAAGAAGGTTTTGAACTAAATCACTAAATCAGGTGAATAAATGATGCCTTTTCATGTGCGAGTGAACTATCAAGTCACATATTATAGGCCGCTAAGATCATCATCTGTGACTTACGGTAATCATAACAAACATGCATTGAGAGACGTTGAAGGCATGCCTCCAGTTGTGATAGGCTACGGTGCGGTAGTTCTTCCTCGCAGTCAGCAGCCAGCGGCACAGCACCTGCGCACGAAAAGAAAGTCCAGCTGTAGTATTCACACCTTAGCTCCCCGTGTTCCTGAAAACCAGCCTGCAGCACAATCTCTCCCCAATCTATAACCCAGAGCTCCCTGCTTCACACAGCATACATATGTAAGCAGCATTTCACTCTTACAGTCAGTATAGCTCCCCCCTCTCTGATGGTGATTGCCTCACCTCGTAATCAATTTTGAATTTCTGCACGACACCGAGCTCCAAAAACATCCGCAGGGAGGCAGTGATCATGGCGTCGTTGTCCAGAGAAAAGTCATTAAAGTGGAACTCATCGATCCCGAGCTCACTGCTTAGAGGAATCTTAGCAGCCTGAGAGAGGAGAGGGGACAATCTCAGTAACTCCAGCAGCAAGGCAATTAAACACCAGAGCAGAGCCTGATCCACTGAGGGCTCAAACAGAAAGAGTATATTACACTCTGCCATTTCAATTATTAATACTTCAACTCTCTCAAGTTTGGGACCCACCATCTATAAATTTCTAGGAAACATTGGGGGCTGAGATGTTTTTTTACACTTCTATCTCTCTAATGTATGAATTTAATTTGACGTTTTCATCACGTCTCTCTGGGGAAAAGGTCTTATATGCTGCTGATCTGGGAATCTTATACCAGCTTTTTATGGATGTGTTGTATCACGTTTTGAAACACTATTCAGAATCTAGCTCTATCATGCTGTAAAGATAATAATGCACTGGTCATACATAAATTACAATACATTTTGCAGTGCTGTTGATATTAAATTCATTGCATGAAGCACATTTATTATTATTTATTTTTTTTTATATATATATATATATATATATATATTTTTTTTTTTTTTTTTTTTCCTTCTGTGATGACAAATGCTTTTTTTGCATCATTAATCCAATCTTCAGTGTCACATGATCCTTCAGAAATCAGTGTAATATGCTGATTTTGTGCTCAAGACACTTTTCTGATTATTATCAATGTTGAAAACAGTTGTGCTGCTTAATATTTTTGTGGAATCTGTGATGCATTTTTCAATTTACACAAAGTTCAAAAGAACAACATTTATTTGAAATAAATTTTTTGTAACATTAAAAAATGTATTTATTGTCACTTTTCATAATTTTCTGAATAATACTAAAACACCTGTACTGACACATCATTTTTGAAAGGTATATTAAATGGACCAGTGGTCAATGGTTCAACATCTAAAACTTCACATATAAATAATGAATTAAAAAAAATTATATTTGTATACTAAATTCAATATTTTACTCTTACTTTCAGTCGATCAACCTCTGCCTTGGAGCATGTAGCATGATAAGACAGCATCTGGAAAAGACAGAAACAACAATACACTATGCGCACTTTGTAACCATACCATGCGTGCACAATAAATTCTCTGACTGATTTATATGCAGGCAAAAACATGTAGTTGTTATTTTAATGAGTAGTTTAAAACATAAAAAGAAATACTAATAATGGATATTACTCACATCTAGAGCCACAGACTGCTTGGCCCAAGTCTTTTTAACCTGGTTATACATCATTGTGTTGTTAATGCCCAGACCACAGAAAATAACAAATGCCTGTGAGGAACAACAGAAATGAAAATTAATCATGCGTGTGATTTATGACAGTATCATTAATGTAAGTATGTAAGCCTCTAATTGCCTTATTAAAATATTGGCCATTTTATTCCAACATCAAATATTTGAATAAAGTCACACCTCAAATAACCTTTGATCTGCATCATTAAATGTCTTCCTGTCCAAGCGATTCAGAATCTGGGCAACGCCTAATGAAAGCAAGACGTTATTTTAGTTGTTGTTTTTGTGAGTTTGTATTTAAGCAGTTAAGCACTTGTGTGGGGTAACTCACCAATAATCTGATGTGTCCGATTCCAGATGGGGACGCATAAAACTGATCGGATATGAAAACCAGAAGCCTGGTCCGCCTGAGTAGGAAACACAGTGCTTGCATGATACATGTGTGTGTGTGTTTGAGTACAGTTGGGTTCATATACAGTCCATGCTTAAAGGTGTTTATGCTCTCGTGAAAAAGAAGTGCATTCATTTTATTGAATGCGTAGTGTTAGTGTACTTTCATGATTTTATATATCTCTATTTTGTATTCTCTTTTTAATTCTATTAAAAAACTGTACTTGCAGATAAAAACATTCCACTGAAGTGTTCTTAAAGAAAGCATACTTAACCTGTAAACTATCACTCACATATTTGAACATAGACATTAAGGTGCGCTATCCAAACTTACATTTTTATAATTCATGAACAAAAACATTTTGTAACATGATTTTGATGGACAATTTCCATGGCGGTGCTAATTTTTAATTTTTAAACTCCTGTTATGATTTAGATATTTTAGGTGCATTCTTTGTGATAAATAATTTATTACTTTTCCTACATAATCTTCTAAACGACAAAAGTGGTTAAATATCTATTTAGGAGTCATAGACCTTTCGAATGATATATAGTTGAGTAGACTCCATGATAAACGTGGGCTTGGAATCATACTTTGGTTTGGGCTGAGTGATCAAAATGGACAGGAGGGTGAGGGTGTGTTCTGCTCACCTCAGCATCAAAGCGGGGATCCTGACAGACATCACTGATGTTAACAGGCAGCCCGGTTGATGCTACCAACTCAGCGATGCTGTTATTGATCAGCCAGTCCGAGCAAGACACCTTCTCCATGCTGACTTTGTCAAATGCACACACAAACACACAGACACACATACTGAGCATGGTATGCATTCCACTTATGTTACATATGGTAAAAAAAAATACAATTTAGCAGTCATATGAATAGTCCTGTATTCTCACCTGATGTCATGATCAACGCTGCACAGTGGAGACATGAGCTCAAAGGTCTGGGAGAACTTTACTACCTATGAACACAGTGGGAGAACAACTAATTTTTTATATTTTCTGAAGAAAATTGGAGTATTGTGTACTGTAAAACACTAGCTGTAAAGCAATGCAAGGGTCATTTGGAGGTGTTCACAGTGCCCTCTACTGGATGAACAGTATTCACAGTCGGTAACAACTAGGAACAAAATACAAGTCACCTGCAAACTGTATATAAAATGGCTTTTTATAAAGTCTAGCTATGCAGAGCACTGCAGTGATTACATATTTTGTAGCCCAACACAGAAGATGCCCTCACCCAGTTCCTCTTCAGGCTGCATCGACAAGATGTTATTGGGACAAGATGCTATGGGCAATGCCTCCAGCGTGACGGCTCTGAATAGTATGTGTAATCAGTCCAATGGACTGTCAAGCAGTTTCAGAGTTTGCTGGGTCTGATGGCAGCTGTATCCAATGTAATACCTCTTGACCTGCTGTACATAAGGACCAGGGGTTTTCCCCTAGGGGAAATGCCAATGCGTGCCTTGAAATGTGGAGGAAACCATTGGTCCTGCATCAGGGCCCGGTGCCGGGAGCTGCTTGTAGCTGCGTAATGCTAGTGACAGATGCATCCCTCACTGGTTGGAGAGCATTTATAAGTGGCTGCTCAGCCCGCTGTCTGTGGAGTGGTCACCATCTCACGAGGCACATCAACTGTCTGGAGATGCTGGCCGTGTTTTGTTCACTGAAATGCTTCTTCCCAGACGTAAGAGATCAACATGTGTTGATGCGCACCGACAACATATCTGTGGTCTCTTACATCAACCACCAAAGAGATCTGTGTTCGCATCCAGCATCTCTCTAGTTCATACAGCTCCACTGGGGCTGAATGCCAATGGTACAGACGTGGTCGAGGCTTCGTCTGTATGCCTTTCCCACGATCACTCTGCTCCCAGGAGTTCTGGAGAGAGTGCGCCTCTACTATCTACTACTGTCAATCTACTACTTGTAGAGCCATTGTGGCCGTGCCGAGTATGAATCTCGAACTTTGGGAGAGTCCAGTGAGGAGGGACCACCTCTCACAGGCAGGGAGCACCATCATGCACCCTCGCTCTAAGTTGTGGAATATGCGAGTGTGGCCCCTGAGGGGGCACAAATCATAGACTCCGGTTTCTCAACTGAGGTTGTTGAGACCATCCTCCAATTCAGAGGTTCCTCCATGAGGAAACTGTATGCCCTGAAGTGGAAACTTCACTTCTTGGTGTAGAGAATGCCAGCAGTATTACACATACTATTCAAAGCCATCACGCTGGAGGCGTTCCCTATAGCATCTTGTTGAAGTGGCGTCTCTTTCCTTCGAGGGACTACGGTTACATACATAACCTTGAGATGATTCCCTTAACAAACACTGTAATACGATTTTTTCATTGTCTTTTGAATTGTTGAGGAATAAGCTATAAGACCAACAAAAGTTTAAAATTCTTACATCCTTAGTGCATCATGACAATCTTAATTCACGAGTTTGCGCTTCCTTGATAATCATATAAAGCAAATTTGGCATGCTGTTGGGGGGGCGAGCCGGGGGAACGTTAGACTCTAACCCTAGTGGTTTAAACCCTAGCGAGGACCGGAGCTCGGCGTCCGGCTCGTTCCCCGTCTGCCCCCCCAGGAAGGCGCAAGCAGGATAAGTGGAGGAGAAGGGGAGGGGGAGGGATGCGCAAAAGACGAGATGTGGAAGTGAAGGAAAAGGGTTTATTTATACTAAGAATGGGCCGGACAACGAGGGGTTTGATTAGGTAATGCGGGCCGGCTGAGATTAATCATCCAGCGCTTCCTCACGAAATTCTCACCTTCGGTCTTTATATTTAAAAATAAATAAACGTTTGAGTTCAAATACTTTGTGCTTAAATACAATGAGGGTGTAAAAGTGGATTAGTGAGTAAATCACAAAGTCTGATGTATTTTATGTCATACATCAAAAAATCTAAATGCATCTTAAAGGGATAGATATTTTTTATTAAATCCAACCTGACCCTGGATAAACAGCAATGCAACTATCACAATTAGTGATAGTTGCACCCAGAAAGGTAGTAAGAAAAGCACTACAATAGTCCATGTGACATTTGGGGTTCAGCTGTAAGAAGCTACGAGAATACTTTCTGTGCACAAAGAAAACAGTAATAACATAACTTATTCAACAGATCTTCTCCCCAAGTTACTGTCTTCTGCCTTTTTGGAGAGTTGATTACATTCAGTAGACAGGACATGCAAGTTGACACAACACTGATTTTGTTCTGGGGTAATTCAGGAAGATGAATTGATTAATAAATGATGTTATAACTGTTCTCTTTGCACACAAAAACTATTCTTGTAGCTTCGTAAAATTACAGTTGAACCCCTGATGTCACGTGGACTTGTTTGCCAATATGTTTCATCGTGCTAATATCCTTACTGTCTTAGGAGGGTCTGAAAGCTTTTGGAAAGACAAAAAACACACTAAACAAGGATAAGGAATAAATTCAGAAAATATGAAAAGGGGGACTAAAATGCGATCTCACAGGAGAGTGGATGTCTTCTAGCAGAAGCACCGAGCAGCGCTCGCACTGCAGCAATGTCAGCGCACGTTGCATGATCTTTCTCACGATCTTCTCAAGGTCCGTCTGCTCCTCAAACAGGTCATTCACCACCTCCAGCAGGGCCTTGAGGAACAAAAGCAACAGCTCGAAATGTATTCAGATAACACAAGCCTTCAAGCAGATTATTAAATATTTTAAACCTTGAGACCTGAGGATTGTAAACAAGCTTACAAAATCAAGCAACACACTCTCTGAGGCGGCTAGAAGTCTAGAGGCAGATTTTGAATCAGTCTGAAAAACTGTGTTTTATTCAGCAACATTTCTGCAGGTCTTGACTCACCCTGCTTCTCTCATACTCCTTGCGGGATTCGGAAAAGAGTTTGGCGTTGGAGATCGATATTCCACAGAATGGTAGATACATTTGAAGCACCTGTAGAGAGAGGTGTGAATCCTTCAAAGCTTTAGTCTGATTGATGCATGACGGTGAGATATTGAGGGTGGAGGGGGGCAACAACAGAAGAACTTGAGGCATCACATCAATTCATCAGTTTATTTCTAGGGCATTTATAACACCACAGACTGTGTATCTGCTTTCAGTGCTGCTTGGCATAAATAATTCTAAAGAGAAATTCTGTGCTATTAATTACTATCTGTTTTGAAGCAGCGATGAAAGTGAAGGGCTGAGATGTGCGGGTACAGACTGACTTGTGCCCAGAGACTACAGTATTGGATCTGCTGCACTGAAATGAAAGAGCTGATTCTGATGTATGCCATTCACATGTGCTGATTTACACAATGACAATGATGACCTTTGTTTTAGCACCACTCAGTGGACATTTCTCTTTGAAACTGTGGTGAAATGTGCAGCAAGGAAGTTAAAAACAGTGTTGCACAAAAAGTGCACAGTGTCACCCCGTAGGCGTGCTCTGAGTATGTTTCTCTGTATGTGTCATGTGTCCATGTGCTTGTGTTTTGTTTTCATTCTGTTCCCCCATGCGCTCTGATCATCTGTAGCCCCGTCCTTGTCATTAGTGTTTGATTATCTGCCAGCTGTAATATCCAGGTGTCCCGCATTTTCTGTGTACTTATATCACTCCCTGCCTCTAGTTCTATGTCAATCGTTAATGTTCCTTAACGTTGCTTGTATGTATGTGGTTCGTCTCGTTTTTTTTTTTCTTCGTGTATTATTAAATGTTCACTCATTGAAGTTCTGCCTCCGTGTCCTCCATGCTCACTGAAAAAGTTTGCCTTTTGCTTCACCACAGCGACAGCGCATTCACGACACACAGAAGTACATATTTGTAATTATTTGTATCTGTAATCTGAGCATGCAAAAAAATCTAAATACTGAGAGAAAATCCCCTTTACAGCTGTCCAAATTAAGTTCTTAGTCAGGCATATTACTAATCAAAAATTTTTATTTCATACATTTACGGCAAAAAATATACAAAATATCTACATGGGACATGGTTTTTACTTAATTTCCTAATAATCTTTGGTGATAATTTAGACCAATACAATGTATTTTTGACTATTGCTACTGATATACTGCATCCATACTACTTATGGAGTGGTTTTGTGGTCCAGGGTTACATGTATGAACCATAGTTTAAGTCACTATAAAATGTATATTCAATAATACAACATTTCTGGATTGCACTTCAATGACCTACAATTGTTACCTTAAAGGGCTATTTTTACTTTCACCCATAAAATGTAGTTTTGTTAGTATACTGTATTTCAATATTAAATAATATTACAGACTTAAACCAATTAATTTAAATATTTCTGTTTCTAATAGAACCAAGACCAGCTAGTAGGAAAATGGACGCCACATTACATTGTACCAGAAGAAAATTTAACCTAAAAATATGTAATCATCTAAATAAATGAATTTTGTTTAAATAAAAAATGAAGGTGAGACCAACAAAACAAATTTTAAGGGTAAATTCGTGTAGATGCAGCTCTTTGATGTAACAATTGCTAGTTGTTTCTTCTACAGTACCATTCCAGGTAACGATAATGTCTAAATAACATTCTTCAATACTCCTTTCACGAAGTGCACTTCATGCTCCCTCCCAAGTTGCCACTTCAAGGCTTCTGCCCTTTGGAGTGAGTAGGGCACATAGAGATTCTCTCTTCCAGTTGGAATTTTTCCCAATATCAGTTCTAGATTTGATTTATGCAGTAACTCAATAAATGTGCAAAATGACCACAGGGCTTCAGTTGGTTATGCTCCCATTTCTAAGGTTATGAATAAAGAATAAATCTTCAAATATGAATAAGTCATTTTCTAAACCTGGAACTAGTATTCGCCAAGGTGCTAATTCATTGATCTCTTTTGATTTAGCACAGCAATTACATTCACACTCTAGAGTTTCATTACCAGTTAAAGTTTGGGCAATATAGTAATAGGCATCTAGAGAATGTAACAGGATATAAATCCACAAGCTGGAGCAGAAGCCAAGCCAAAAAGGAGAACAGCCTATATACCTTCTCATCGTCCTCGGTGAATGGAGTTCCGCTGGGGTTCTTGTTGATGGCCTGCACTACACCGATGACTTCCCCGTCGCTGTTGCGGATGGCCATGCACAGAATGGACTGAGTCTTATAGCCCGTCAGCTTGTCGATTTCATCACTGAACCGATGGTCCTACACAGTAGGAAAGAGGCACAACATTGTGGCTAGATGCAAAAATTTACATGCATTCATTATGAAAAGTTACTGTTTTGCTATGGAAAATAATTGTTAGAGATAATAAATACTGTAATGCAGTAAAATTAGAAACAAAAATCTGTTGCTCTTTTCATTTAAAGACTTTTTTTTTCATTTGCACATCAATCCCAAATCTACCTCACTTATAACTAACTCAAGATTATTTGGGAGGGAAAAAACATTGTTAACTCTTTGTTTTGTAGTCTCCTTGTTACATGTTACATGTACGTATAGCAATAACAATACATTTTGCATAAATATAGGCCCCTAATCCTAAAACCAAATCTAATTTCAAACCTATATTAAGTACACATTGTTATTTAATGTTAAAAAGTGTAGCCAAAATGTGAATTCTTCCAACTTCACTTTGACTTCAATGGGGAAGAGGGAAAACTACATGAAAATGTATGTATCTTGTAGCATATTACATCACTTTTAGGGGGTTTTGAGGACAAAAAAAAATCATTAATTGCCACCAAAAACTGTGATAGAATAGTGGCAATTTCATTGCACTGCATCAATGGATCTCCTCTGACCACAGTGTACTAGGGAAGGCTTGCCTGTGGCCATGATATAATGATTTGTACACATGACTGGTAGTGCGTATTTGAAGATGGAGAAACTGACAATGCTGTAATTAAGAAATCTTCACATAGGGAATGTTAGGTTCTTGAACCTTTTGACATAATCAAAATAATCAGCAACTCAAAGCCTTGGCAGCAGAAAATGTAGAAAACACAAATCTTTAAAGGCACATCTATTCTATCCTCCATATTAAAGTTTAATATTTTGCCAATAGAGCAAGCTAAGCTACTGAATATAATAAAAGTAGATTTTACTTGAAAATAACTTTTAAATGTTATGTGTCGGCTAAAACATGAAATGACGCTGTTTCATTAATAGTTTTGTTTCATAAGTATTTTACTCTTTAAATGTAGCTACAGTTAAGCTAAGTTACAGCTAAGTCTATAATAGACTGTTTAATGGTAGGTTAAATTGTGACAACCTACACCAAGATAGTGTGAGAACATGCTACTGGCAGGTAAACGTTGTGAACTGTTTCTTATCTCATGTGTAATTATGGGGAAAATGTTAAATAGGCCTAGTTGTTATGTTTATATATAAACATATATATATATATATATATAATTTTATTTTTTTCTTTGTAGCCAATATCTATTATGTCTGCATTATTCCATTGTTTGCTAAAATAAACCTATATCCGAGAAATATTCACTGGAGTAAAAATTGTGACAACTAGCCCCGGGCTCCCCACTAACTTTATTTTTTATGTAGGCTATATCAGTCCCTGACCAAACTGTCAATTTTTGTCTCGCACGACGTAAATTATAACTAGATTTTGCCAAACGTCAGTTATGCAAATGAAAAATAAAATACATGTAGGTTTAGGGTTTTAGGTTATTCATAATAGCATTTTTGCATACCGATCAAAACTGACCGGGCAACAGTTGTTATGGTTACCGCGGTGTTATTTAAGTTATTTAATGTCTGTTTGGCAACAGGTAAAAATACGCACCACTAACTTATTATCTATCTTGTATAGTTCCATAAAGTTCAAACCCCCTGTTGAAAAGGACACGCTTAAAAAACTCTTAACCTTCTGCTACGACGTCCTTTGGGTTAAACCATCACATCCTTTATAATAGTTCGCAACCAATGACTGCGTAATTGTCAGTATAGTTATTAGTTGCAGTTCTACCTCGTATGCGTTCGGGATGTTGACGGTTTCTCCGTGTTCTGCTACATAACCTATTATGCCTTTTCCCCACGGAACCTGCACCTCGTTCGAGTCCAGAGTGCTCGAAGAGGGTCGCACCGTCGTACCCGAGTGCACATCAAAAAACTTGGACACCAGTGTCCTCTTATGAGACGGTCCCTCCACTAGAAAAAGCGAGCACCTGTCTGCGTTTACCATGATGCACACATTGATAAGAATCTTGTAGCTGAGGTTCGTCATGTCAAGTTCGTTAGAAATGTCCTTAACCAGCTCGAGGAAGAACTCCCTCTCGTTGGACTCTTTGAGTCTGTATTTGTAGTCAATGGCGCTGGAGGCATACTGAGGCACGTTCACCCGAGACTCGAGCAGCGCGCTCAAGATGTGCGCCGTGGTCGGCGGTAACGAACTGGCTTTCCGCAGCAGCGCGCGCCGTCGCATGCTCGACTGGGACTCGTGAGCCGTGAGACTGACGTGCTCGTCGTAAGTCCGGTGCGCCGTCATCGCTTTGGAGCGGGCGAAGTTCCTGCGGAGCTCCATGTGGGACGATCTGCGCTTTAGTCCGTCGGGGTTGGTGGGCCAGAAGGGATCCCTCGCGACCCCGCGTTTCTCCTCCGCCGGAGAGGTTTTGGTAGGCGGGTGCTCTTTGAGCCACCTGCTCAGGGTGGCACATTTTCCCTTCCTGACGAGATATTCCTCAAAGAGCTCCGGATGGCAATCCAAAAATGCCTCCACGTCGGAAAAATCAAAAGTTGTCATGTCTGCACCGCCACAGCCAAAGTGTCGTGGAGTCGTCTACAGTAACGCTCAGCTCACTGTACTGCTGCTGCACACGCTTCACACGTCCATCCGCCATTCACATGTTCTCCAGCCTTCCTCCTCACACTGTCTTTTATGAGGCTCGTGGACTGTTGAACGGTGAAATAAATAATTAAGTATGACTGATGCGCGATGACGTTAAAGTATAATAAGCAATTTGTTCAAGCGGTTGGCAGGTACGACGCAGATTTCCTCTGGGAGGGACCTAAATAAACATGAAAGCAAACGAATAGCTCTCTGTTCAGTGAGTCTGTGATTGAAAATGGATGTTTCTTTTTTGTGTGCCTAGTGGAAGTTTAATACATCTGTTTGTGTTTCGTGAAGGTCTTTTTATAGCTACGCATGTGTGTGTGACAGCCAAACGGAGAGTGCAAGAAATATTTTCTGCTTTCATTTGTCATTAAAAGTATATCCATAATATGTATATTCCAACAGGATGAATATCCCACTTTTTTGGATTTTCATTATGAATTTAATATTCCAACACCTGAACTGAAATTTGTATTGCTTTATTGTCGCTGAAGGACAATTTGTCCTGGACTCTATATGGTGCTGTACACATACACAAGACATTCTCACACTTCTTTCAATAAGAGCAGTAAATATTAATATTTGCCAGATGCCAAAGTGGCTTGAGTTCATGAATTCACTGGAAATCACACCCATAAGCTTGGCACTGCTCTGCTGAACCACAGGAACACTGAACAATCATTGCAAAAATTAATTTAAACATATTTAATATTTCAAAAATATTTATACCTAATAATTATACCTTACAGAACAATGTACAGCCCATTCAAATAACCTTAAATAAGGTGAGCTATGCGAGGAGTTTTTTGTACATTTGCAGTTAAGAACTTCAATGTCAAAGAAATAATTTTTCAGGATGACAAAGATCCTATGCATATGTAAATGAGGATATGAGGTTTATGTTATTTCTCATCTGTTTGCACGTCTTCTCCTTCATTTCATTCACTCACAGACACACATAAACCTTCACTTCTCCTGAATAAGGCATTGTGTGCATGTTAAGCTTCTTTCATTCCAACTGAACTCTTTTTTGGCATTGTTGCGTCTGTGCTGTTAAAACCTTTTTTTTTCTGACAAAGAATGCAACTCTGAACTGGTTCTGCTTTAAGATAATATATCTCCTCAGTTTCAACTCTAGCCATTTCTGGGATCCTCCCAGAGAGAGTTAAATGTTTTAGTTAACATTTTAATCTTTTATCCTGTGTAATACAGATCTTCAGTAAACAATTTCATCAGATTCTGGGAATGCAACACATTAGCCAGGAGGTCTTTGCTTACACTCCATCAAAGAACCCCCACAGCGTTCCTCTGATCTTGATAGGTTAATCACTTAAGCGCATTTAAATGGCTGCTGGTGTGCGTTTTAGCCTATACCTGTTGATGTTCATTAGTAAGATAAGACACTGCTGCAGCCTTGATGTTTAAAGCAGCCTCTAACGGCCTGCAGTACTATATTCTGACACAGGCTAATGAAACCTGTTCTCCATAGTGGAGTATTAACAAGCAACCAAGGGAGTGGGATCACCGCACTACATTCATAATACAACAGTAGGAGATGTAATACAGCAGCCCCTCTGAAGAGAAGGGCGGTAATTGGTCACTGAACTTAAGTTTGGCATTTGTGCTAAATCCCAGCTTTTCTCAAAACCTTTGACATGGTCCCTGGAGGATCCCAATTAAAGGTGTAATACTGAATATATTGCTCAGCATAGCCTTATAAATAGGGCCAGGCAGTGGAAGTGCTTGGCAAGCAGTTGGAGGTGCATCTGGACAGGGTCTGGTCTATTGATCGGTGTGTTCATATTTTTATTGAACAGCACAGGGCAAATATTCATGCAAAGACAGCAAGTGGGAGTTATTCATGAGATGTGTACATTTTTCTAAAACAACAAGGTAGATTAAATGTATGTTAATGATGTTCATTAGACTGAATGGTGAAAGTGAATGGTTTCAGAACCATGGACAGTTCTCCAGCTGTGTTAAATAGAGAACAATGATGATAAGTTATTCACTAGGTGGGATTAAATTTGGAAACCTAAAGAAAATATCGAACAATCACGCAAGCCTTTAAAAATAATTTTCTAACATTAAACTTAATAAACAATGGAGCTTCTGCTTTTCATTATGACGTCAAAATGCAATATGTGGCTATTGTGCACAGGTCTGCATTCTTTTTTAATCACCTGAAACACAAAAATGAATTAAGCTGAGTGTTTTTTTTTTTAGGGATAAGATTCACTCTTATTTCTGCTGATTTTACAATGAATGGAAAATTAAGGAGTGAGCAAGGCAATTTTTTTTATACTAGCAGAATATTTGAGTGTCTTGAGTACAGGCAAATGTAAACAGAGCTGCATTCATTCCTTCAGTTTATTAAAGAAACTATGGCACAATTTCACAAACGGGACTTAGCTTAAGCCAGGACTAGGCATTAGTTCAAGTAAGATATTTAAGCAACTTTTACAAAAATGCCTTATAAGAAAATATTACAGATGTGCATCTTAACACAGAACAATGGCACTGACATGTTTTAAGATATGTCAGAGCGAGATATTTTCATCTGAGACAGCTCAAACATCCTTAAGCCTCGTCTGTGAAACTGGGTGTATATGTTTGAATATGTTTTAAAATAATGACATAAACCTTTTTAAATGTTACTACTGGAATCTTAAAGCAACATTTCAGCCAAAAATAGAAAAGGTTGCTGAAATTTTACTCACCCAATAGCTATTCAAGATCTAAGTGAGTGTTTTCTTTATCAGAACAAATTTGGAGAAATAGCATTGTGTCACTTGCTTATCAATGGGTCCTTTGCGGTGAATGGGTGCCGTCAGAATGATAGTCTGGATATCTAGGTATAACACCATCACAATAATCCACAATTAACATCTTCCGAGTCAAAAAGTTGCATGTAAATAAACAAATCCATAATTACAGCATTTGTAACTATGAGTCATCTTATCCATAATTCAGTGAAAAAGTCACCTTGTCTGAAACAGGAGAGAAATATGAACAGGCCAAATTCATTTTAAAACCAAAAACAGTCCCCTTAAAAAACAAATATGTTGGTTGATTTTTATGTAAGAGAGCAACAGGAGATGGACTTTTTCACACGAGGAAGCATTGTCATGGTTTTTGACCAGAAGCAAAATTGTAATGTAAAAATGCATTGTGATGAATTTGTTTCTTACAAACATACATCTTTTTACGTGACAAGACATTAATTGATAGACTGAAGTCATTTGGATTATTTTGCTTTTTTTATTAGCTGTTTAGACTCTCATCCTGCTGAGCGAGGGAAAACGTCTGCCCATTGCCTGCTTAAGCAAAGGCAAAGAAATGTGTCCATATTGTCCATATCCAGAGTGCTCCATATCAGCTGGACTACCTGGGGGTGGAGGCGCTATTCTCCAGGGAGGGTGGACTGTCGTGAGCTGTGGCTACATGGCTGAGAGCCCTGGAATATGAACAGTGTGCAGCGATTTTTTGTTTTATTTTTCGCTTGACTCCACAGGAGCAGATGGCGGGCCATTAAGTGAGCCATTATCAGCCAGTCACCGAGCTGTTAGGATGCGTCCTCAGGTCAGTGGCTGCGGACCAACCCTGGCTCCGGCTGCTTGCTTAGCACATCCTTCGGAGCGAGTCTTTTGACCGGCTGCTCCACTAGGAAGGGACCGGTTCAAAGCTCGTGGTTCAGGATGGGTCTCAACTCATCGCCCACAACTAGTCCCCAAGGCGCCTCCCTGCAGTGCGGGAAGTACGCGAAGGGAGCTTTCTCGCGAACAAGAGGCGGGACTTCAATGTAGCCATGGTCAAACGCTCCCAATGAACGTATTGACCATCCACAAAAGCTGTTTCTGCATTTGGCCCAGACAACGATCATGTCCATCCAAAGAGGGGAGGAAACTCCACATCCAGAAACGCATGGCTGGTTTGACATTCTGAAGAAAATTCGCTCTTTCTCCCAGTTGCCCTAACTCCGTGCACTCAGAGGTCTTTTCACTGGATGTGCAAGATGACTGGCACACAATCCTTTAAAAAGACAACCAGCCCACAGGATTCGCTGACAGCCGCCCAGATGAAACGCTGTCAGACGAGAGAGCAGGAAAGCAGAAACTCTTAAAATCAGGACTCTTCCTCGATCATTCTCCAGAACTCGCAGAGGGGGTTTCCTGTAGCAGCTCAGACAGTGAAGGCTCTGAAGCGAAAATCTGCAGGTGCGTTCTGCTCGTGCCCTCTTATACTCACGCAGTGATGAGGTGCACCTGAGCGCAATCAAATGCACGCCAATATTCATTGGCCTTTTGTTTAAAGCTCAAAAACAATTGATGACGGAAAGGGTAACAGCTGGTTTGATTTGTGTTACTCATGCCTTTATAAACTTTTTGAAGCTTGAAAATTTTAGTTGTGAGGATGTATATGAACAAAAACAAGAAAAAAATTAGAAAAGAATAAATAAATTACGTTCCAAAGATGAATGGAAGACTTTCGGTTTAGAATGACATGATGGTGAGTACATTTTGAAATATTGCATTATCCCTATTCATTTCTATATGTATGAACTACTCAACTTTTCCATAGCATGTTTCAAGAGTTAAAACCAGAACCTGAAACCAGAGATAGTTTTACACTCACTGCAGTAGCCTAGAGCTGTGTTTCTCTGATAGCCGCTCTGGTTTCAGCCTATCTATTGAATTCAAGCACTGAACTTTCTGCACTCAGAGGCCCAGCCGCAGCAGACTTTACATTCGGAGCTTTGATTGCTCTCTGGGGGCTATTGATTTCTTGCATTATTCATTAGGAATACATTTACTTTTGAATTTACATAATTAGCTTTGAGTGTAAGTTAAAACATACCGACGGGAACTGACATCAGCCTAATTTGTTCAAAGACGACTTTTACATTATTTTTGGAATTTATAAGTGAATTTAGTGGCTTAGCAGTAGGATTAAGTGCGATCTGTCAGCGAGGCAGGTCTAATGAGTATCTCGCATCACCAAATCCCTTAAACACAACAAAGGCCGCAGCTGAGCTTCCATAGTGATGGTGTTCTGACTTGGATAAGGTGTCACTCTGTGGTTTCAAGTGGCTGTTTGCAGATTCAATACTATGAACAGTGGCAGATGCGATCTGCATGGTGGTGTCCACCTGCCCAGCACTCGCAGTCTTTTGATGCACCACAACCTGGCTCAAACCCTTCAGAACTTCAACTAGAGCATTGGTCAGGAAAGCATGAAAGAAGAAAACTGCCCATCTCCGCTCCGACTCCCTCCAATCTTGAGGCAACCGTTAAGCATCACCGGACTCTATAGTCCACGGTGAGAAAATTATAGTAGACTGCATTTCAAATTTATTTGAATTTTTTTATTTGAATATATAATATTCAATTTATCTATATTCCTTTCCTTTTGTTGTAATCTTTTAGTGCATGAAGTGTAAATAAATTATGTGATGTGACATAAACTCTTATTTTCAATTTTACACAAGGGACAGTCATGAAGTGTTAAGCCAGCAGGATTATGGAAAGATGACTTCAGGTTGCCAGAACGAATATATCCCTGCAGTCATTAAGGGACATCGACACTTTGGCTTTGGAGGATCAGTTTTGCCTAGGTAAGCACTGCTAAATTTTAAGACATATGATGTATATTAAATAGCATTTAAAATAAAACATTGCAAATCTATATATATATATATTAGTCCTGTCAAACGATTACTCACATACAAAATAAAAGTTGTTTACATATGTATTTGTATTGTTTATTTATTATGCCTATATGAATACACACATTCATATATTTTGAAAAGAATTACATGTAAACATTTATATAATTATATTTTAATATTAATTTTTTTTCTATAATAAATGTAACATATAGAAATACAATTTTTCTTATATACAATATATATGGATGTGTTTGTATTTGTATTGTGTTGTATTGTATTATACTAGCAACACCCTAGCAAACACCCCGGGTACCTTAGCAACCACCTAGGGTACCTTGGAAACTACCTTGCAACACCCTAGTGCTGTCAAATGATTGCAATTAATCACATTCATAATAAGTTTTTCTTGACATTATACTTTATATATGTATGTATCCTTATACTTTATACTTTATATTATATATGTATGGATCCATTTGCGATGTTTATTATGATACTAGGTCAGACAGGCAATGTTTGGTAACGGGGAAATCAATACAACGAAGGACAGGCAGAAATCGTGGTCAGTAAACAGGCAGGAAGTTCAGGGCAGGCAGCAAGAATCAGCAAAACAATACACCGACAAAATCAAACACGGGAAGTCAAAAACAGGAAGAAAACGCTCAGTAATGATGGCCGAGGCAAATCAAGACTTCGCAACGATCCCCAGCCAAAATGGCGCTTAAATACTGTCCTTAATGCGAAACACCTGGTAGCGATTTATTAGAAGTTATTTATGAAAGCATTAAAGTAGACTCTCTCCCACCTACCCTAACTCAGAGTTTAATAACTCTCATGCTAAGCCTAAAAAAGACTTATTACTTATAGACAATTGGCGTCCAATCAATCTCTTGAATTGTGACTATAAAATTATTGCCACAATTTTTGCAAAACGTTTAAAAATTATTTTACAGGACATAATAG
>JAUYWG010000051.1:9572932-9597003 GCA_034779775.1 Enteromius afrohamiltoni
CTCTTTTTTTGATGTTTTTGTATAATTTGTATTTATTTATTTATGTTATGAGGAAAGAGTTTGTTAGAAAATATTTTCTTTACTCTCTTATGATTTGAAATCGCTATGCATTGTTTGGCTACCTTTGAACCCCTGGATCTTTGCCTTTTTATAGTTTAGTTATAGCCTTTTTAGTTTTTATAAATTAAGCTATTTTAATACATTTAATTTTTTATTTATATTTATTCATATTTTTTAAGGTAAAATCCTTTAATTTGTTTTATATAAAAAAACGAAAGCAGATTATGTCTGCTAAATGATTTAATTACATGACTAATGTTGTAATGTGCTTACCTTCAGGTCTGTCATCGTGCAGCAATATTATGACCTCACTCAAACCAAGAGGAGTAATATCCGACTGAATGACCAGCTGTAAGTTAGTCTAAACATTACTTTTTTTTTTCTTTAGCTACTATATTATTATTATTATCATTATTATTATTCTGTTTCAAGGATCCCCAAACCAACAGACATTGACATGAGGTAATATATTAAGATATGTCCATCTCATTTGTTGGCTACACCTTGCATGCTACATGTATACTTTTCTCTCGTTTTTTCTCTCATTTTCAATGTGGATATTTAGTGTGGATGAGTGCATCTTTTCTCGTCCTCTGCCTTTCATACTGTTGGGTAGCTGATTTTCAGTCAGGCAGGGATGGGTCAAGGACAGAGAGAAAGCGCAAGCTTTTCACTGCAAAAATCCTGAGACTGACAATCTGTATCTGTGTGTGTTCTTACAGTAAGAAGATGATTAATGTCGATATTCCAAGAGAGCATCCCTACAGCTCCCACATCTCCCGGTATCCCGCTGTATTTCCATCATACCGGTCCCCACCATTCCAGCCTTCCAATGCTTCTGCTCCTGTTCTTGTATGGCGGCATCATCAAAGAACAAAAATATAAACTAAATAAATGCTGAATAACAAAATAAAATAACAATGCTTTTTGGTATCCAAATAACTCCTTTCACAACCAATACACATGCATCTCTTTCAAAGAACTGCCAGTGACGCCCCCTTAAAAATGTAGGTCCCCTATACTGTATATAAACGTCAGTATCGTGACGAATAAAAACATTTATCTGTTGCTCTGTTGGTGCAGATAGTTCACATATTTCTTCATCTGTCCTTTCATTTTCTATTTTAAAGGTGCCTGAACGACCTTAGCTTCACTGAGAATGGCTCTCTTTTTATTTCTGCTTCTGAACCTCTTTCAAACGAGTAAAAAGCATGTCTCTCAGCAGCAATGTGTCCTTGAGCGTTTGCGAATACACATTCTTTCATTCTCCTAGCGTCTGTGCCACCTCTGCATACAGAACGCTTAAGAATGACTGCAATCTGTTTTTTTAGCCATTGTTGAAGGTTTATAGATGGTAAAATTTTCTGAAATCATTTCACACTCCATGACTTTCTCTGGGCAATCTATCAGACTTTCTTTCTTGTCAGTTTATACCTGTTGAAAGATGTCTTAGTTATACTCTTGGTGAACCATATAGTTTTCTGTAAAATGTTTATTGTTGTATGTATCTATCTACTTAATGGTAATTATAACTTTTGGTTATAACCAACCTTGTTCCTGGCAGCTACCATTCTGATTTTTAACTCAATACTAAGTGTACTTTGGTTATTATGCATACTTGTGTACATAAAATCGACATTTGCCATGGCAGATATTCATAACAACCCACACTTTAATAATTTTAAGGTGAATTCTAACGTTATTTGTTGCAGTATTAAAACAGAACACAAGATGTCGCCACGGTACTTAAATAGAATTATTTTAGCTTGTAAATAAAAAAGTAACAGAAATTTAGACAATGTAGAGATGCAGTTTGATTCATTTTAAAAGTGAATTTCCAATATAAAAGTTAATTTACAGTAACAAGTTAATGAATGAACATTTAAATATCCCACATGAAAAAAAATACTATAGTAATATTATAGTAAATACAGTAAGTCTTTGGAACCATACTATAGTAAAGTGTATTATACTGTATATTTATAGTATTTACAACACTCTGATAAGAATGAATGCTAGAGCATAGTATTTAAATATAGTGAATTAATAAACTGTAACAAATACTCTAATATACCTTATTTTAACTACAGTAAACTGTAGTGTAGTATAATATATCCTAAAGTTGTAGAAAAAATTAATGGATAAATTATTTTATGTTTATATATCTATAGTTGTTACATTATATAAAATCAAGTACTTCACTATAGTATGGTTCTAGTATTTACTATAAATGACTATAGTGGGGGGGGGGATTTATCAGTTTAGTAGTTTAACAATTAACTTAAACTGTCACTACAAATGTATCCCTGCTGAAAAAAATAAATGACCAGCTAAGACCACCTTGGCAAGCTGGAAATGTGGCCAAAACCCCTCTAAAACCAGCTAAGACCAGTCTGGCCTCCCAGCTAAAACCAGCCAGCTGTGACAGTCACACCAGGCTCTGCATTCACCCAATCACAACACTCACTCTCTCCTGAGTCTGAGTCTATCACAAACAGTATAAAACCACACACCACACTGCAGTCAACGTCCAAACTCGTTCCTGATGAAGTGGACTGAAACGCTTGACTTTATTTGCTATTGAGATATCATTGCTAACACTCACCTTGTACTTACCTCCTCGTAGCTCCTCAGTGTCTGTATCTCTCCCGAGTTCCAGGATCCCGCTGTTGTCTATCCTTCGCTCCCCGGATCTCCTCGTATATGTGGTGTATGTCCAGCGTCTCGCTGTCACGACTCCGCTCCATCAACTCTGTAAAGATGAGGATAAGGATTCAATTCAGAAACTGTCGTCCCCAGAATCCCCAGACTTACCATAATCACTGTCTTCCTGTGTTATCACTCTGTGATGCTGTAAATAAACATTGTTATTTCACTTACCATCTGTGTCCCATCCGCTTCATAACACCAATGAGCCTAAACATTTTTTTCTGCAGGGATGTAAACATTTTACAGGTATAAAAATGTACATGTAGAAAGTTGAAAAAAAGTGGGTTATGGGTTGCCTGGAACGCAGCATTGTACCTGAGTGGATGCTATTGACTTGTTTAGCTACACTTGAAGTGGACTGGTCACTCTGGCGAGATCCCAATTTCTCAGTCAACAATGTGACTTGGAGTGACCGACTAAAAGGGAACTGTTTATGCAAGTGGCGAACTTTGGGAGATATGAGCCCTGCTTATGGATATCTTATAAGTGAGGCTAATAATGTCAAGTTCATTGATATTCTGTGGCTTTTATTTGGAAGTTGTATAAACTTCTTGCACGAAATCACTACACTGAGAACAGTATTCTTTTCATTTCTTCTTCTGAACCTCTTTCAAACAAGTGAAAAGCATGTCTCGCAGTGCTATGTGTGTCGGCCCACTGGTTGTCCTTGAGCGTTTGGGTACACAAATCCTTTCATTCCAGAGTCTGCGACACCTCTGCGTACAGAAAGGTGAAGAATGACGTACGTTTCAGCCGTTGTTGGAGGTTTATAGACTGCAATTTTTAAGCGACCTTCTCAGGGCACTTTTTAACAAGTCATATCTGCAGCTGACTTCACACTGTTGCGTTACCAAATGTTGTTTAAGGTTTATTGTCATACTAAATGAAGAAGAAAGAAGTTTTAAAACTGTTCCAGATAAGGGTTCATCATCCTAACAGCATAGGAGAACATTTTATGATGCTAAATTTATTGGGTATAAATTTATAAAGAACCATGCTTTGAAAGTGGGAATAATATACTAGATCAGAGTAATGTTGAGAAAAGAAAACAAACAAACAACCCATCAGTGTACAGAATACTTCTGATGGCAACTGAGGAACAGTTAATTAATTTTGTGCACTTAACAATTCCCATGTCTCAGTTAAAGCAATACATGGCACAAATACTATGTTTCAGGAGTATCGTGATATCAACCTTGCTAAACTTCATTTCCCTCCATTAATTCTCCCATGTTCTTATATAAATTATTGGGTCGTACAATGTTTATAAAAAATACACCAAACTGGATTTAGACATGTCCCACATTTTGGTAATAGTGTTGCAAAATTGCACACTTTTCTTTTTTGAGCTTGGTTAAACAGTCCGTCGTTTCCAAGGCGACAGTGAAAAAATGCTATAGACTTCTTGAGTAACTTCTGTTTTTAGGAAACTGACCACTAGGTGGAAGCATTGTATTTTTTATATATATATATAAAAAAAAACAACAACGTTGTCTTCCGTCAGCTGAATCAAATCCCTGTCCAGCTGTGAGTTTTAACCTCCTTTTGACTCGAGGCCACCTTTGTCTAAAGGGCCTTCTATCTAAGCTGTTATTTCCTCTGTTAAAAAAAATATGATTTTTATCATGTAGTTTGCAGAGGTCCCTATGGGAGCGTTTGTATTGATAATTATTTCAGGTAACTGTAAAAAGTAGCGTCATTTATTATGCTAAATATAAATATTTTCAAAAACATACATAGTGTAATGTTGCTTGGATGACCGCTCCACAAACTACATTTCTCTATCATAAGAGCTTCATATCAAACTGCTGTGTGGTTTTTTCAGGATGCAAACTGTAAGGCGATTATTGTTTGCATCTAGTATCTGGTGGAAGCCCACACATTTTATCGCAGTCACGCACAAACCCACTTCACATGAATGAATACTCTGTCCTTTAACACACATAAGCACTCTCAATGATGAGGGTGTGTGTAATACCCCAGGAATGTGCTAAAAATATGCACGGCTTGGTGAACACACCCCCATAATACACAGCATGTCCGAGTCTGACTAACAATACCCTCAACAATCCTCTGCTGTTTTTACTTTATCATCCATCTCAGGCAACACCAAACTGATAATAAATACAGTGCGTTACTCATGTATTATTTGGCTTTTTTAATTGATACTGAATCGTTTTTGACCTCAAAGTAAAGGCTTGGATGCTCTTGGATCGGTCACTTCTTCTTGGGGACTTTTTGCTGTTGTCATGACATGACACGTATAACAACGAGGATATGCAATTCTAAACAAAATGTCCACTTCTGTCCAGACTACTAAACCATTTATAATCTTCTTTTTTTTTGACCAATAACATCCTAAATTGTAAATGTAATATCATACATTTTATGTTTTAATAAAATGTAATTTTCCAAAGGTTTTCCAACCTTTTTGTCTTGTGATGCCTCACAACAAGAGTAGCCTACTGAATAAGGTTTTGACCGTTCTGAAAGCAAATATTTGGAGATAATTTGGTGCTGAGTTTCTAAAATATTAATTGTAAATATGCTCAATTACTTATTATTATTAGCCTATTATATGTTTATCATGAGATTTATTATATATAACATTTATATTTGTAACTTTTGTTGTTCCAAACCCATAAGACCCTAAGACCAAGTTTGTGTTCTGAAGATGAACAAAGGTCTTACGGGTTTTGTAACAGCATGAGGGTGAATAATTAATGTCAGAATTTATATTTTTGGGTGAGCTATCCTTGGTACTGGTGAAGTGGTATGAAAGCGGTGTGATGGAGGGTGCTTTGCCGCACGTCCTGATTTTGCTGAGTTAGGCTTGTTCCTGGGTCAACATATTTTGGTGACCCTGGAACAACATTTTTTTTCCAAAATTTTAGTTTTGACCATATCTCTACACCTAAGCCTAACCCTACCCATGAGTATAAAAACCTAAAATCAGAGGAAATGATAGATGACTGACACTGATGTACAAGCACCAAACACTGATTGTAAGCCTAAACTTCACAAAAACAGTACACTGGTTCTTTAAATCTGATTGGCTAATCACAATGTTGTTACAGGGTCAACAAAGATGTTGACCCAGGGACACACGGAACTCAGCATAATCAGGTTCTGCTGGTGCAAAAAACATTGTGATTAGCCAATCAGATTTGAAGAACAAGTTTTTGTGAAGTTTAGGCTTACAATCAGTGTTTGGTGCTTGAACATCAGTGTCAGTCATCTATCATTTAATCTAATTTTAGATTTTACTCATGGGTAGGGTTAGGTTTAGGTGTAGATATATGGTCAAAACTAAAATTTTGGAATAAAATGTTGTTCCAGGGTCAACAAAATATGTTGACCCGGAAACACGCCTAACTCAGCAAAATCAGGACGTGCATTTGCACCATTTAAGGTGTATCTGAAACTGTAGAAAGGCACCAAAACACTTGAGAAATCCCCAGAATAATGCCATATGTAAAAAGTTGTTTTTAAACAACGTGAAAAAGAACCATTTGTATTCATTAAAGTAACCAAACAGCAGCAAATTAGGGTCCTTAAAACATTTGGTGAATACGAGGGACGAGCTGTAGAACGCGGCGACGTCACGGAAAAGGTGCACTCAAAACGGGTATAGCCCCGCCTCTACAAGTGACGTACGTGGTAATTCCCCCGCTGATTGGCTAAGGACATTTTCAGTTACGTCTGTGAACCGCTCGCAGAGCCCACGCGCCCAACAGCACCGTTTATTTGCACAGTGAGCAAGAGGACGGAGCATCTTCACGACTGGTTTTTGACTCCACAGTGATTACTGCATTTATCATCATTTTATATCTACATGTCGAGCTATTTGTTACAATATTTAATTGTATCTAGTTTTATTGCTTCGAGGTCTGTTACGTAAATACCGAACGTAAACTTCACACGAGCAAACGGTCTTGCTGTTTGTTATATTTATTACTTTTTTTCCGCTTGATACGACGTGCTGTTTACAAGATGCCGCACGGACACATTTCCTAGTTGTGAATTTCGCAGTTTTCTCATTCTCCGGAAGTGGCGGTCAGTTTGGTGTACCACCAGTAACTTCAGTTTAAAAAGGTAAGTCAAAAACTTCACAGATTTGGCGAACTGTGGATAATAACTATGTCATTGTTTTTTCTTGTGCTTTCCACAATTTTATTAGCCTGGCGTGCCGTGCAATCCGGAGACATGCCCATGCAAGTAATGTAATAACCAAGTCGATACAGTGTAAAAGCGTTATAATAACTGGCTGCGTGTAGGAAACTATTTGATCCCGGGCGTGGACGACAGGAATTCATGTAGCTAACCTTAGTTATGGCAAAACATTGCCTTTTTGATAAGATAAAACTCTTTTAATAGTGTATTAGTTTTAGAGTTGCGTAATGGTTGCTGTAGGCTATACTTTGATGGTTGGTTGTCATTTATAAATAATAATTACGCAATATATGGCAATATATAAGGTATTTGCTTAAATGCACAAGGAGTCTATATTTAGTAGACATGTCTAAGTTATTCTGCCTTTTAAATGTTAGATCTTAGCACGCATGTGCCAGTATAAGAGTCTTTCTGCATTGATAACTTAATCTTTTTAGATGCAAATAGCTCATTAAAGTTGTAGTAGAAAATGTAGTGCTTGCACTTCAACATGTATTAAATGGCAAGCACTCTAACACACAACTTACAAGCTTATCTAAGTGCCTCAGTAAAATGGCATAATGCTTAGAAGTGAAGATGATGGAGGTGATGATGATGGTTTGATTAGAAAAATGAATGTGAAAGTATGTGAGAGGTGTTAGTGTGTGAACTACTGGCTATTTGACTCTGAACACCATCTGAATGTGACAAGAAGCACTGTATCCATTAGAAATACACTCTTTTGTCATTTCCCTGTCACCATGGTAACAGATTGTGAAATGTGTTTTTCTGTGTATGTACTAGTCCCAACCAGAACTGTGTGCCAGTGAAGTAATTTTTTTTTTTTTATTCCTGCTACCACATGATTTAAAGAGACAACGGGCTGCTTCAGTGGCCAATTTGTGAATATTTTCACAGTACTATAAATTGGGGGTGGACTGACTTTTATCTCCCTCCACAGCCACTGAGAGTAGAAGGTATGAGGCGGATGCTCTTTCTTTCTCTTTCCCGCTCTCCTTATCTGTCACTTTCTATAAACAGTAGTCCGCGAAACACAGGCATCTAGACTTCAACATATTGCATTATTGGAAATCATCTGCACAAGATTTCTGCAGATATTTTCAAAATGCTAATTTCACACCGTATCCTGCCGTAAAATTCAAAACGTAATCAAATCCCAATCATTTATTGATGCAAACGACGGAAATTTACGCTGAGTCAGAGGGATTGTGTTTGAACATTTCTTCAGCTCGTGACAGTGTTTTTCGAAACATTGGATGGAACAGGGTGTCCAATTGCCCTGTGCGTACAGTAGCTTGCATTCCAGTTGAATTTTGCAGCGATGTGTGAAAAGGCTTGTTTCTGGCAGCCTGGACTGAAAATGGATCTGACAGGTTGCAGATGTGTTCAATGACATTTCAAATTATGAATGACAGCGTTTAATCCTGACCTGCCTCATGATTAGTGCCACCATGTAATGAGAAATATTTAACATAACATGCTAATGTGTTTTTTAGTATTTAAAAAAAATTAAAGCATTAAATGCAATGGAATGAAAATAAATCAAACCATATATTGCCCCATTTTTTGTTGTGTCTTTTTATGCATCTTCTTGAATAAAGTGATATCTTACATTATCTTCATTATATGGACTTTTATCTAATAGGGTTTTGAAGCATTTGCAATTTATTATAGCTTAATTTATATTAAAACATTGCTACAATGCAAATCAGTTAATTAGATTTTTACATAGTTTTAGGCCATAACTGTGGTATAAAATTATAAATAATTATATTAAATCAACAGCCCAATTTTTATACATTATATACTTTAAATAGCCTGCTATTTATTTACATTTGTTCAGTTATTAATAGTTTATCATTTATACAATGTTATAATATGTTACAGTGTTTAAAATGTTGTGATAAGTTACATTATTACAATGTTGTAATAATAAAAATTAAATAAGATTTTATTCATAAATTTTAGATTCAGGGGCTGCAAGAACCTCAATGTCCATTGTCCTCTCTCATAAAAATAACCTAAAAGAAAGTTCTATATCATCCATTCAGCTTTCTATTTCTGCGCTTGGTATGTCCCAGTTTGGACAAACCTAAAGGATGCATTAGAGCCTGTAATTTCCTTTCCATCAATATTGTATAATGGTACCATTATGGTGCACTTTCCATTTCTTCAACTCTTGTGTACTTCCTACAGCTTCTCAGTTTCCCACTGTGCAGTCCATCTCTCAGGTTAGTGGCTGTGAATGTGAAAAATGCTGCTAGATATACAATCTTCAAATATAATTATAAGCTAAACAGTGGGAACATGCCTGGCCCAAAGTGCTTCAGAAAGAATTCAAGAGGACAACCCACATAGACATTTATTGGCTTTTTGGTTTCACCAATCACCTATTGCGACTGCAGCTGTGCAGGTAATCTTGCTCAGTATGGGGCTGCACATAGCTGTGTCCTTTAACAAGAATACACACACCTTTATTTTCCTACCAGAGCTCAGGGCCGCTTTACGAAACCGCACACTCTGTTGCCATAGTCACAGTGTGAGGTGAAATAAGCTAAGTTTTGATAAGAGACATCAGGAGGCTGGTAGTGATTCTTCACTTGTGGGAACTTCTCTAAGATCTCAGCTGTGTATAGAAAATGTGTTGTGGATATAGTGCGAGTTTGTGTAGGGCTTTGACAGCAGATGCTGTGGTTGCTCAAGCACAGTGGCAGGTGTTGCCTTCGTCTGCCTTCCTCATCCATTAAAGATGTGATTTCTAAACCTAAACAGGTGGGTGAGGTTACAGCTACAGTAGACGGAAAGACATCATTCTGTCTCTGACTTGTCTGGTTTTCTGATATTCGTACATTGATTTTTAAAGGGCCACTGTTATGGGTTTTGGGAGTCCCAAACAACCGGCTGACATTCATGTATTCAAGGTTAAAAAAACACTTTAATTTTCTTATAATATGCATTTATATTTACTTATTTGTTAAACAACTCCCAAACGGTTCGTTCAATGATTATTTTTTAATAAGGGAACAGCTGTGTTACTAAGCATGAAAGTTCTGAAACTGAAGCTGTAGAACTACTACAATGTGAACTCAGCCACAAATACCCACCTCCATCATCTGCCGCGTCTCTCAAACACAAGCGGCACTTCAGCACTAGATTTAACAGCTTTTAGACCCTTTTAGTGTTTTTTCATAGAATATACATACTGACAAACCTAGAAACTTTTTTGTAAACCTTAGCTATGGTGCAGTTGGAAGATATCTCCAGTACTGCCCTGGCAGTGTGAGCTCTGACTCTGTACAGCGAATTGTCACAGTAAATAAGTAAAAAACAACGTTTCTAAACACCTGGCACTTACTGACAGTTTTGAATTTATGGACACATGAGCATAGTTCGTAGTTTACTTTAAAGTAATTTGTGCTTGCATGTTGCATTCACCTCAGCTGAGGCAAAATCTGATATCTTTGTATTTAAGGCTTGACCTAATGACATATTGTCTAATCATCAGGGCATCATGTTTAGACAGTCTGCATTGTAGACAGCCAACGTCAATAGCTCAGCTCAACTTCCCTTTGGTGTAATTTAATTGCTGTCTTTGTGTTGATGAAAGAGGGCAATTTCTACAATGAACATCATTCATCTTTTTCTACTTAGGGAATTCTGTTATAACATTTATTTTATTTATGATGCTTCTCAAAATCATTAAAAGTCCTCCTGCAAGATTTGGCCAAAAGCATACAAAATATCAGCTTTTCAGGCATTTTTTAAAATATTTACTCCACAGCATGAAAAAAGGTCTGGAGCATTGTGTTCTTTTATAGCCACAGCTTCCTCCATCAGTTGTCAGCATTTGTAAATGTTGCAAATAAAGACATTGTCGGTTGTTGTCATCAGAACAAAAATATTTTTTAGGAACCACCCTGCTGGCAGTGCGAAAACCACTTAAGTTTGTTCTAGCATGACACTCAAGAACATTTAAGCTTGCTCAAGAACCAGTGAGTTTGATACGCTTTTTGGAAAAATAAACTAAATTAATTCCATTTAATTAAAACGAAATTAAATCGGTTCACCATATAGCCTAAAATATTAGGTTTGTAATAATGTGAGGGTTAGAAATAATAACAATTAGAATTTTTGTGTGATGTATCCCAAGTAGGAATCAAAATTGTTATATTTCTTATACTTCCTATTTCTATTTAGTAACAAACCAATCACATTGGTAATGTCAATCATATTGCCTCTAAATAAGTTGACATTATATACAGTATATATTATGACATATATACATATATATTACCTTGCCTGACATTTTTAACAAAGGAAGTTCATCTCATGTGAATAATGCTTTTTCCATTGTCTTTTCGGTTCAAGACATTTTAAATAATGCAGTCATGATTGATGCCTGAGTCATGGCAATACTACAGTTTTTCACATATTTTATAATTCTGTAAGAATTCTGCAATATTCATGCTATGTAACCACACCATTATTTTCTCATGAAGCTGTAGAGATAAAGAATTGTACGCTTTTGAAATATGAACCTCCAGTCATATCTGAAGCCTAATAAAAGCTGTTTAATGTTAAATGGAGTAGGTTGCCCCACGGAGACGAGGTAAAATGCTGTGGTCCCGCACACAACCTGCTGAATATTTACTTCACCTCAGTAACTGTAACGAATCTCTGGAGTCGTTTGGATCCATATGCAACAGTTTATTAGGCAGATAGGCAGACAGGTAGATAAGAGAGCAGGCAAAGACGTGGTCAGTATACAGGCAAAGGGTCAGGACAGGCGGCAGTAAATCGGAAATCAAAACACAGGCAGAAATCAAACACAGGAAGGCAAAACAGATTCTGGAACACAGAAGGACTATTGGAGAGTCCGAATGGCATCACTAGGTATTCATAATGGCCCGAGGTCGTGGAGAAGGCGGTTTTCCATTCATCCCCCTCTCGGATGCGCACCAGGTTGTAGGCGCTACGTAGGTCCAACTTGGTAAAGAGGCGGGCTGCCCGAAGCTGTTCCAGGGCGGAGGGTACCAGAGGCAGCGGGTAGCGATTCTTGATGGTAATGTCATTCAGTGCTCGGTAGTCGATACAGGGTCTGAGGCCACCGTCCTTTTTCTTTACGAAGAAAAACCTGGCCGAGGCCGGGGACCTTGATGGTCGGATGAACCCCTTAGCCAGCTCTTCCTGAATATACTGTTCCATGCACTCGGCCTCGGGCTGAGAGAGGGGAAAGATTCTACCTCAGGGTGGTATCGATCCAGGTAGCAGGTCAATGGCACAGTCCGTGGGCTGGTGAGGTGGCAGCTGGGTAGCCCTCACCTTGCTGAAGGCTATTTTCAGGTCGTGGTAGGCAGGGGGTAGTGAGTCCACCTCTGTGCCCTCCTCTGGTGTGAGCTGAAGGTGATGGATGTGTCTGGTGGCTCTGGTGAGGCATTGCTTGTGACAGTAAGGTGACCAGCGAAGTACTTGATGTTCCCTCCAGGAGATGATGGGGTCATGCAATTCCAGCCAGGGAAGGCTCAGTATAACGGGGTATTCGGGGGAGTGTACAACGAAGAACTGAATTTCTTCTGAATGCAGTGAGCTGGTGCAGAGTGTCAGAGGCGTGGTCTGTGAAGTGACTCTTCCGGAGCCTATGGGTTGGCCGTTGAGGGCTGCCACCGCCATATTGGGAGTACATGCAACGAGAGGAAATTGGTGTTCAGCGACGAAACCAGAGTCAATAAAATTACCAGCTGCCCCTGAATCCACAAAGGCCTTAGTAAACACATGGAGATCCTTAATTACAAGCTCTACATCCAATTTTCCCGCTGAGCGGGAACCCTGGCTGAGCATCAGCAGTTCATCCTTCGCGCTCTTACCATCCACGGTGTGATCAAAAACCTCGCGGAACTGGCGTAGAAAGCGTTCGTATGAGGGAAATGCCATTTGATGCCCCTCCCAGAGCGCCGTAACCCACTCTAAAGCCTTCCCAGTTAGCAGCGAGCAGACTAGCGACACTTTAGCATCATCATCGGCAAAACAAGCGGATGGATGGAGCTTACCAGCTCAGCAGTTAGCGAGGTAAGCTTTTCCAATTGTTGACAGTGGGTTAAGAGCTCCGTGGCTTGCCGGCTTACTTCAGTAATCACCTGGCGCATTGTTGCTGGATCCCGTTCTGGCGAAGTCTGCTGTAACTAATCTCTGGAGTCGTTTGGATCCATATGCAACAGTTTATTATCATAGTCGTACAGGCAAGGTTCGGTAGATAGGCAGACAGGTAGATAAGAGAGCAGGCAAAGACGTGGTCAGTTTACAGGCAAAGGGTCAGGACAGGCGGCAGTAAATCGGAAATCAAAACACAGGCAGAAATCAAACACGGGAAGGCAAAACAGATAGTGATAAACGTTTGGTAACGATAGCCGGGGCAAATAGAGACTTCGCGTCTGAACTAGTCCAAAGCCCGCGCTTAAATGCGATGAAATGCCCCGGAACAGGTTGCGCTGAGGCCTAGGTACATGGGGTTAAAGAGTCCGGATGGAAACACTAATACTCCGGCGAAGGCTTCCGCTGCTGAATGCTGGAGAGGACCACAGAGGAGCGGTTCGTGACAGTAACTCTGCACACTTTCACATTTTTAAATTAATCATCACTGCAAAAAGGTTTTTATTTTAAGTTTCGAAGCTCATTTGACAGTATTAAAAAACCTGGCAGTCATAGTGGGCAAGTGTTTTAGGTTTTCCAGTCGAATAAGTTTTATGTGCATGGAATGCATAAAAGGTCAGAAAATCAAAACAGTTGAACTAGTATGCAGAGACGGATGACTTGTCCAGCTCAGAGGTCATCACTAATTGGCTCTTGAGCTTTATTAATATTAATGATTACAAAGAGTTTCAACATGTTCCTCCATTATCCCCCAGCACTTCTTGCCTCTTTAAAATACCTGTAATCAACAGGTCAAGATGTCTTCGGTCTAAAAAATTATTTGCCTTAAATAAATATGGATCAAAATGCATCTTCACCCCTGCAGCCTGTGGAATGGGTCTCTGGTGGAGAGATAAGGGTTACAGTCTATGTGTGATCTGAAAAGCCTCATTAAACACATCCTGTTGAAGATACAAGGCTATTCTTCTCCAGAAGACTGCAGGCTAAAGTGGATCTTTATTCAATTCAAGTTGCGATCTGGTGTTTTCAAATGGACGCTGATTGAAAAGATGTATTGCTTTTGCCTTTCTCTGCTTCTCGGAGCTTCACTGGATGCACTGGAGTTTGTAAGTGCAATAAGAGTGGAAATTTAATATTCTGTCATCACGAGTGCTTCAGATTACTATAGTATGTCACTTTTACCAAGGTTAAAGCATCAGTGTTGGCCTGTAATTTGCACAGAGTGTATGGGAGCGTAGGATAAAGCTCTTATCTGGGCTTCATTAATGGCTAATTCACTCTGTGCCCATCGTGAATTATTGTACATTAGACACAATATTTCAGGGAGGTGAAATTTTTTCCAGAGTACCGCTGAAACGTGAGCCCATTTTGCCTTTGTTTTTCAGCATCTTTCCATTTCAGCAACAAAATGGAAACCTTTTACTGGTCTTCTCACTACATACACTTTTTATTTGTGTGAAAGAATCAGACACAAGCCTTGCTAAACAAAGACGCCTACACAGAAAATAAATAGCTAAAGTTTGGCTCACTGTCATTGCTTTGCTCATGAGGAAATGTGTTATCACAATGTGATAATTAGCCGCCCTACATCGCAGAAATTAGTTCGACCTTTGGTGTCCAGATTCACCTCTCGTGCGTTTTCTAAATAAACATCATTAAAAGAAGCGCTATGTTTGCTGATGTTTGTATGATGTGGATTACTAACAGAAGAATCAGTGGATATTAATATCAGTGCTGTTTTTAAGAGAAAATACTAATCAAAGTAATACTACTTTGTTTTAAAGGTGAAATTTGTCATTTTGGCTCCTCTACAGCTGCACCAATTTCTGCTTCTTTTTTTTTTTTTAGCTAAACAGCTATTTAAATCCTAACCTAAAGTGGTTGTAGAAGTGAAGTATTTTGAAGAATTTCGTTATATACAAACAAAAAATGTTTGTTATTTTAATAATTAATAAAAAGTAGGAACCGGGCAGGCCATTTCATGTTGATTGGATGCAAGAAGATTCTTGATTGTAAGGATGGGGCAGGGTTTAAGTGGACTAAATTATTGAAGAATTAAAATTAATGCAGAATCAAAATGTACAAAAATAAATTACATGTATGAATCATTCACAGTAAGACTAACAACTGGCTATTTAGAAGATACTGGTTTCATTAGGCTACATGCTTTAATATTTAATGTTTTAATTTTAAGAGAAAAAAAATTTGACCTCTTGCTCTACTGAAGCTCAAGTCATGCAAAAAAAGAAATAAATAAAAAGTAGGGCCGCACGATTTGGGAAAAATGTCACATTGCGATTATTAAGGTCAAAATTGTGATTTGCGATAATATATATAAGTGGTTTGACTCAACTTGCTTTTTATCAAGGACAATGCACACACAGATTACTAAAAATGCTGAAATCTGTATTTCTCAAGTGAGATACAGTATACAGTGCAATCTAGCAACAACAAATTAAAACTAAATTGTACAAAATTAAATAACAGTAAGATCTTTACATTACTGAATTAAATTAACATTAAAATAAAATTAAAAAGACAAAACAGATAAATAAAACAAATACCCATTTTTATATTTGTACTGCATGCTGCTTATGCGTGCAGTAAAACCCTTAACTCGGGCTTAACTCACGCAAATCGCGCTGAAGGATGTCTTTGCATTGACTTAACATGTAAATCACTGGCGCTAAATGCTTCATTTACATCTGGTGTGAATGCAAGAATGAATGTCTTGTTACCGCCACGAATGCATTTGTTTATTTAATATAATCGCAACATTTGCTGTAATGTAATCGCATAAGCTGACATCACGATTGCAATTGCGATATGATTAATCGTGCAGAACTCATAAAAAGATAAAAAAATAAAAAAAGAGTACATTTTTTGTATTGTAATGTATAAAAAACATATAGAAAGTTTTGCTGCAGCAATGTTTTATGCTATGCTGTTAATAAAATAATGTTCTGTTTCATTTCATCAGTCATTTGAGACAGTTGCCTACCGTATCGATTTAATATCACTACCAAGTACAACACCTTTGTATTGTACCGAAGCCAAAATGTTGGTATTGATCCGACCTCTAACATGCAGTAATATTCAGAGAATTTGTCCTAAAAATAGCTTGAATGCGAGTATAAAGTGAAGGTTGTGCAGTCTGTCGTTGCCATTGTATTTCCGCAAGGCAGTAGTTTTATTAGGTCAGGCCCTCAGTCTCAGAGCTGACACAAGAAGTCTTCTGTGAGAGCTGAATTTTCCTGCTGGGTCTCTGAGCGTCCGCTGGGACTGAACTGCCCTGTTTGTGTTCTAGCCAGAAAAAAAGATTTCTGCTGCTCTTACACAGTCCTTGCTCTCGCTGAATCCAGCGTGACATCTCTAAAATACTCTCTTCTTTCAGATGCGCCTGAGTTCCAGTATCCGTTCACTTTGTCTGACCTTATAGATCAAAGAAGTTGATAAGAAATCTCGAGCAAACAGATGATGGTTTTCCCCTGTCTTGGGTGTTGTTGTCTTTCCCCTCAGCTTTAATGAGTCAGTGTTTGGCACCATCATGTCAGATGAAGAAAGGGAGGGCATGTGGTTTTCAAACAGTCTGAATTTGTGTTGAGAGATTTACAAAGAAGGGAGGGCCCTAGAGTGGATGGGGGTCGGAAGCGGTTAAAGCACAGGAAGCAGTGCTTGTTGCGTTCAGAAAACATTCATCGGAAAACTCTCTCACAATGCTAGACTACATGGAGTACATTAACAAGGAATCCTCCCACGGTTTGTCAGAACCATTAACTCTTTCATCTCAGCAAGCGCTGCACAGGAAATGTCAAATTTGAAGGTCAAATACGTGAAGTATTTGAGTGATATCATATTTTCCATCTTTCTGTCTCTGTTATCTCATCTGACGTCACTGGATATTCAAACTGATTTTTACCTAAATGAAACCTACCATGTGTACTGCACACCATCTGAAAAACTAGCAGTTATCCTCACAGTTCACTAAAGAGCTGTTTTTTAATATTCTACATTGAGTGCCAAGACTAATGGCGGTATGTTTGTAAATGTGAGCGCGCTCTGTTTAGCTGGCGCTGGATCTTGGAGGCAGAAGCACCATGGTTTGGCAGGTGCTCAGATGGAGCTCTACAGCATCTCATGAGAAAAAGAGCACATCTGTGCAGTCTCACGCTGGAGGGACAAATCAGGCTCGAGCACACTTCAGTGTCGCACTTTGAGTGTAGACAGCTTTGTTGATTCTAATGGCTGCAATTTCATGATGCTCCGTTCATGTCCAGTGTTAATGCAGTTTATCCATAATTACTAAGCAACACACAACTGCTTTAAGACATCAATATCTAGATTGTTTTCTGGTAAAATGTTTTAAAGATTGTAGCACTTTCTTTTTTAAATTTCCGTTAGGTGTTTTATTTGTAGGGCTGTGCAAGTTGCAGTCACTGTATTGAGTCATGCTGTATAGATACTTATTGAACTGTACATTGATTTATTTATTTGTGCATTCAGGTTACATCATATTAACAAATAAGCAGGTAATCTCAAAAACCATTAACTCTAAGACTTAAAGAGCCACTTCCATGCCTCTGAAGTTTTCATCATATTTCAATCACAATCCATTTAAGATATATTGTTATGATTCATGATGTTGCAATGTGCAGTTAAGGTTTCTTAAAAAGCATTTTGTGTGTGGGTTAAATAAAAAAGTAACAGATAAGTACTAGATTTTTAACTGAATTTTAATTTATCTTGAATTTGAACTTACTGTAATACAATTCACTGGATTATCAGAACTATGAAGTGGAACATGGTTCTGCATGAATTTACATTAAAATAACAGTACTGTAATGTTGATATAAAATTCTTGTACCATAAAACAATATTTAGGTTATACTACAAACCACACACAATTTGAGTATACTTGTCTAAAACCCCACACAGCATGTTAGCTCTTCTTGAAGTGTTTGTAAATCAACTAGTGTGTCTGAAATAGGACAGGTTAACGTTCTGCTCAAGTAGACAGATGGAGGAGAGCAACAGGACACCACACTGATTTCAGTAGAGCTGCTGAGAGACATGCCGAGCAGTTTATCATAATGATAAATTAGCCAGAGGTAGAGTCTGTTCCCCAACTCAAGTTAAGTGTGTATTTGTGCTTAAATAGTGGTTTACTTTACTTTAAAAAATGTAACTTAACAGCAAATAACTGCTGTTTTACATTTTTGCAATGCCTTATCATTGCAAATTGAATTACTGGCAGAATAATTTGGAGTGAAGTATTAAATTAATTAAGACAATCTAGCTCAAGCTGCATAAATTTTACTGCATCAATTTTGTGTAGAATGTGCTGATCATGTTCTCCAGGATGACATGATTGATCCAAAGAGCATTTTGTGCTCCAGTGAAAGAACATTTGAACTTTTGCACAAATTAGTTGAACTGGTTAGTGTCACAGATTTGATTATTTAATTATATGATATATTTCTTATTCATTTGTTAATTACAGTATTTTAAATGCTTCAGACTCTTAAAACAATATGTCATTTCCAGGTTTGAATTACATTTTGAATTCTCAGACTTTTAGATGCCATTGTATTGAACAAACAAATGCACTTTTACTGTAATGGTAAAATGTAATTTACTGTGTTAACTTGTATTTGTAAAGAATGCTACCTCTTTCTGTTCTAATGCTTGCTTAGTTTTACTTAGCTTTTGCCTTTAAACTCAGGAATGAATCGGCAATAAAAGCACAAGTCTTTTTGTCAATTGTAAATATTTGCATTGTACCTGCATATTTGAATTTAAATGTAAATGCAGACGGAGGTGCAGAGTGGAGTTTGTTATGGTTCAGATCAACACACCAGCTAAATTTTTGATGTTGGACAGTAACCTGGAGCAGACATATTATGCTGCCAGAGTGAAATTTATTGAAGGCAGACGTCCAACTGAGATACAAAACCCTCTGCTTCTAAAAGTTCCTTTGAAATGAAGCCTCCAGCTCAGTATCCCAGAATAGCCTTAATAAGAGATGTACCTGATTCTAACATCATCAGACTGCTATTAGAGTAACAACAGATCCTAGTAAGATCATTATCTGTCCCGAAGAAGCTAAATAAATTCATTCAAATTCAAAAAAAGATCATTGTTCTTTCTGATTGTTCTATTCTGAAAATATCTACATGCCTGGTGGTAAGTGTTTTAGGGGAAATTTGATCTTCTCTTTCATCTTTTCAGTAAGAAAGGGTGTATTTTGTATTTATTGCTTGCAGATGTTTTCACTTTTTTTGGGAATGTTTCTCCTCAACATAAAAAAAATTAATGTAATGTAAATGAAGGTGAAAATATTCACCCAAAAAGAAGTCACTTAGCACACAGTTGTTTTTGTTTTAACTACAAAGATGAAAATCCCAGCGAGCTGTGTGTTGGGATTTTCCACTTTGTGGTTAAAAAAAGAAAAATGTCACCAATAATGTGGGTGTTTCTGGTTCATTTTATCTGCTAAAGTACTTGACATGGGACATTTTGCACTCATACCGCAGAGAAAATTGTGAATTGTGAATTCTCTGAAGGTTGAAAAATGAAATACTTCACCCAAAATAAATTTTAAAAAGTATGTAATTTAATCATCCTTATGCCATTCCAAAACTTTGATTTGACTTTTTGACCTCCAAAGGTAATGGTGTTAATATGGTGCTAGTTTTCTTAATTATCTGAAAAACTCAGAAAGCCTGATAGTCTTTACTGACTTTGCAAAAATCAGTAGATTAGAAGTTATATTTAAGGATTACCAATTTTTTAATTAGCATTTTAAAATTGATGACTTAAATAGTTTTATGAGTTTTAAAGCAATTATGAGTCCTTTTCATTAGAGCTGGGTGGTATGACCAAAAATTTATATAAATGTATTTTTCAAAATAATACCGGTGTCACGGTATTTGACGATATTTTTTTTTCCATGCATGACTAAATGACAACATTTTCTTATGATGGTTGTTTGATCAATGTCAGATTTTTTTTTTAAAGCCGAAGTGTTTCCGCACAACCGACATGGCTCTTTTTGAAAGAAGTTTCTCTTTGTCTGTGACATTAGGTGCGTTCAAATTCATGCAGGGCTGCAAGAAATCAGCTGCCGTCTTACAAAATGCATTCTAGTAGATTCATTTGTCCGACTTTGATCGCCGCTGCAGCCGCCTTTCGATCACATGTGCCATCAAAGTACCGTGAAAGCAAAACTAGAGCAGTCGCACAGGTCAGGTGCTGCAGTTGCTCAAAATCGGCGGCAAAATTTTTGATAACGACACACTTTATTGTCATTAGTCAGATTGTATGACAACAAGCACGATGTGTGTGGCGTGTTTATTCTTAAAAAAGTTCCTGTAGGTAATCAATCTTTATATTGAATATCTGATATTCAAACAAAACATTAATGATGAAAATTTCAATCACATTCAGTTCTTCTGCTACAATCAAGGAAAAAAATTGCGTCTGCCATAATGACGTTGATTCAGCACACTACGGAAACCTATAAGTGTCCGACTTGACGACCGCCTCTTTACTCCTCCCCTGAACACAAGGGGCTGCTCTCGCCAGCCCGTGGCAGGTTAATGTAGTGCATCTCGAACGCACCTATTTTCTTCGTCCGTGCTGTACACCGCTCAACACACACAGGCCGTGCTTCCACCGCTCTCATGCAGACGCATACAGCTTGTTTTGGTACCACTGCAAAACAATCCCCCTCTCCCTCTCTCAAATGACCCGTGGCGGGACGTTCCACCGCTTTGTGTTCCCGACACTTTGTACGCATACACTCACCGGTATTGGGGTATAGGAAAAATTAATATCATAAAAAAAAAAAAACACCGGTATTCGTTATGAACAGGTATACCGCCCAGCCCTACTTTTCATTTATACATGCTTAATGATACGATCTTTGACAGATTTTCAGACAGACTTTCTAATTTTCACAGAGTTTGCAAGACATTGAGCCATTGATTCTAAAGTGACTGAAACCCTCCAACAGCAGGTTGTTCAGATGAAGGCCAACAAAAGGCTAGACTGGGGATTTGTGTCCGACACTATATTTGCCCCAAACTGGGGAAATACTGAAGCCCAAGTGCATAAAGATTTCAGTGAAAAGTGGAGGAAGTAGTGTCATGATTTGGGGGAATGTTTTTACAGCTACATGGTAGAGTGAATGCAAATTTATCAGCATGCAGTTCCCTCGCTGCATTTTTAGTCCAGTTAAAATCGCTTTAAGCCACACGATTAAAGTGTTTTTTGATCACTGAGTTCTACAAGTGTTGATCTGAGTTCTACAAGTACAGTTGTGATAACGACAAGATTTCACTCCTTAATCTAGAACTGCTGGTGTGAAGAACGCTGTTATGACCAAGATAAACATCACACCTATATCGCACTTCCGAAGGAGAAGCTCCCATGTTTCTTGCACAACACTATGAGTCATCCGTGCCTCTGAGACCACAGGCCTCACACATGTATCAATAAAACCTCTATCAGCCGTTCATGCCAAGCAATTCATCGTAAATCAAGAGAAATGCATTTACCATGAAGCACTTTGTTTTCAAGTGTCTTCAGGATCTGCTGCATAATTCAGGCCCACCAGCTGATTAGTTGAGGCTTTGCCCACGGGCTTGACTCAGGGCTGCTAAGCGGGGGTGGCACAGTGCGCATAAGCCTCTTTGGGCAGTGCTTTCTCAGTGGAGTAAGTACGGATTTCCTGACTTAATCTATTGGAAACACATTAAAAGACAATGAGCTGTATAAATTTGTCTTTACGGCAGTATTTCCTAAAGGATTTTGTTTTTGTAGTGGCGGGATCACCCCTTCAAGAATATGTGCCTAACAATATTGTACATTTATTAAAAAACACTCTATTTTAATTACAATTTATTTGTTTGGGCTATCTACCAAATCTAAATCTAAAAAGCTTTAAATTATTATCATATATTAGCAATTATTCAGAAGAGAACAAAGATTTAATTGAATTTAGCTGGATAATTACACTAAATACTAATACAAAGCTAAAATATGTTTATATATTTGGAAGAAACAGTGCATTTTGGGGATTTCCATTTTCCCTTTTTTTTCTTTTGGCTGTTTTTCATTCTCTTTGTGTGCTTGTCTCTCTCACTCTGCGTTTCCGTTGTGTCTCTGTTGATTTTCCTCTATGTCTGTGCTCATTCACCCAGATACCCCTACTATTACAGTGTAACAGTGCAGTCATATATGTTTTATCTTCCCTTAAAATAAAACTGGTTTCAAAACAAGGTCTTGTTCAAGTCATCCAGTGTAATATTACTTGACGTGTAGCACCAGAGGCCAGACTTCAGACTGACATCTATCGTAAGCAGCTTGTAGCTGTAATGCTACAAGGACTAGACTGTTGAAATATAGTTCACTAAATGGGAAAATTTGGTCAGCTTTATGTTATTATTAATTATTATGTTGTTCCATGTATTAGTCTTTGCTTTTTATTTGTTTTTTTATTAATAATTCTCATGACTTTTGTGTGTCCATATCATAGTTCTGAATGTGGATCAAGACTGAAATTTAACCTCGTATTCACTGCTAATGTTCCCTTCTGGCAGAGCTCTCAAATATCGTCAATGTGTTTAAAACATGCACAAGATATTTGAGAGCTACAGAAAAGGAGAAGATTATTAGTGTGATCAGATCACATGGAGTAAAAACCAGAAGTCACAAAATAAAAAAAGGGAAGAAATTAGTGATTTTATAATGTCACGATTATCATTATGTCCGGGTATTAATCCACCTCAAAAATATAATTAATAAAAGAAAAAAATGTATTACTGCATAAACTAAAAAGTCTACACTTTTCTACAAAATTTTGATGTGACGTACTGTGATATGCTAATGGAATAGTTCACTCAAAAATGAAAATTACCCCATATTTTACTCACCCCAAAGCTATCCTAGGTGTACGCGATATGACTTTCCTCTTTCAGATGAACACAGTCGGAGATACTGTTACTGTTATGTTTTAATTTAATATTTTAATGAATCATGTTGAATAATTGTTTCTGTGTTACAGTGATTGTTTTCAAGGCAGTTCAACAAATACTGAAACATACAGACTCACTATAAAGCATATGCTTCATTATTTAAACATCATTTATTAATAAAGTTAACCATGTAAATAAATAGTCATGTACATGTACTTGCACAATAAAAACAAAGACATTGAAGTTGTCTCGTGTCGTATAACCTTTGTAGCATAATCTGGACTGCTGCTCAACCTTGGCATTAAAAAAATCTAGCCTTAAAAGACAGATCAAGGGAGGAGTTATTTAAAGCCCCAGCAGGCCTTCACGTCATCTTGGGCCCGGATCTCGCTGAGTGAGGGAGATTGCCTTGATATCTCTCACTGCCTTTTCTGTAAACATGATTTCTTTTTTTGATCACCACGCTTAAGGGGAACAAAAGTGTTGAGTTTGCAGGGGAGAGTTTTGTATCAGTGTTTATCTACTTGCACAGCTATGATGCAATGCACTGATTCAGACCTTTATGACTGTGTTCAAGGGCAAACATATTTTTTTACAATATCATTTATATAATGTTAAATATAATTTTTATAACAGGTCAATGTTATTTTATGATATTTGTAGATACAGTACATCATTCTCATACAAAAACATATATACAGTATAGGACCCCTAAAGGAGCGCAGTGGTAGTAGAGATTATCTTTCAAGGCTTTTTCATTGGAGAAAGCGAAAGGTTTGCAAGAGAAAAAATATAGGTTTTTCAAAAATAAGAAATAATTTAAATTAGGGCTGTGCGGATTAGTTAGCAAACTAAGTTTAGATTAGTCTCTCGGTGGCCGAGAGAGCTCAACGCGCTGCAAACTTAAGAAAACACATGCAAACAGAAGAAAACTAGTGCTGTCAAATGATTAATCGCGATTAATCGCATCCAAAATAAAAGTTTTTCTTTACATAGTATATTTGT
>JAUYWG010000051.1:9612961-9625618 GCA_034779775.1 Enteromius afrohamiltoni
AGAATGTACATAATAGGCTACTACAAAAATTATTAAAACAGTATTTCTTCAGTGTTTTAAATTGTAATATAAAATCCCCTTTATTTTCCAACAATAAAATGAAATCTTATTAGAAAAATGTTTTATGCCTTCAAAAAAATTTCATAGGGGAAAAAATTATAAGGCTATTGTAAGAATAAATAATAATGCACTAGTGTAAAGGTAGCATAAGAGATGTGTAAACTGGATACTTTTTGATCTTTACTAAAACTAATTTGCACTGATTTATACTAATTTATACTGATTTATTTTTTTCTGTGCAGTAACTCGGGAGATCAAGCTTTGAGTCTGTATAAATGTCAACAAGCTGAAAAAAAAAAGTTTTTTGAGATAATGCCATTTTGTTTTTTGATTTCATAAAATTGGTATCGAAAAAGGTATTGTTCAGGAACCGGTATCGAACTCAAGGAATCGTATCAGTATCGAAATTTTTTAAACAATACCCAGCCCTACCTATGATGTTACCCATAATTTTATGAAAATAAATATAAATATGTATGATATGTAAGTAACACTTAAAAAGCAATTGTGCATATTGTAAATATTTAACATATTTAATGAATTTGACATAATGAATTACAAAATTAATTAATATAAAAATCATTTGAACTTCACAAAAATAGTTTTCACTATATTTTTTAACAAATAAAGAAGGCGTTTAAAATATTAATAAAAAGCAAGAAAACTGTTAACCAACAGTTTTCCAAAAAGAAAAAAAATAATCGGCCAACAAGAAAATTTAAAAAATACCAAGTCTTGGCAACATGAGCCTGTAGTGAATAATCAAATCACATTTGTGGGAATACACGAATACGTCATTGTCATGCATTAATGGTTCTCCATAATTGCTTGCACAATTTCAAACGGATGAATTTAATCGTATTGTGACAGTTTTGTTTATTTATGTCTCGTATTTTGTGTGGATCCGACATGTATCTCATACCTTGTAACCTGCGTTAATGACAAGCACAGGTGCTGTAACACGAGTATGCATATGGTGCTGTCGTGACACATGACTTCAAACAAACCCAGACACAAAGCAAGAGGACATTTGCATTCTGTTCTCCATTCAGATGAGAACCACACTGAGAGGAAGACAGAGCAGGGTGGATGAGATCAGACAGGGAAGGAAGGATGGTTACTACAGAGCGGCGATCTCTGACGTCTGATACTGCTATAAATGAAGCACAGATTCAGTCAGTATGTGTTCGATGTAGCCCCCACATAACTTTTATAAGAGAGAGTGGGAGATGATCCGGGGACGACATCTATAGTATGTCCAGTGATTCACGCTGGCATCCTTCCTCAACACAGCCCTCAGATTGTGTGTCCTGCTGACCAAGCCTTTATACTTTCAGATAATTCTGCTATTTGATATCCTGTGGTGGGCAAATGGTGTTCATTACCTGTACAGATGAAAGCCTGACATCGAGGTTGCCTTTCACATACATCTCCTGATCAGTCTTTTCTTTCTCTCTTCATCTGTCCACAGGCCCGAACACTGTGTCCAAGCTTTGGAAGAACAAGCAAATGGAGATCCACAACTGCTGAGCTGTCGGTTCCCCCTCCCTCTTTTCCTCTCCTCCAGTTCCTCCTCTTCCTCTCCTTTTTACGCTCTCCCTCTCACTGAGAGCAGGAGATGAGCTCAGAGGAAAAAAGTTCCACTATGTCCCAGAAGATCTCCTCTCCATCTCACAGCAATAGCAGTTCCTCTTCCAAACATGACAGCAGACAGGTATGTGTGTATTCATTTGATTTGGCAGACAATGAGCTTTATTTATACAAGCATCACTTGTATAAAAAAAGGATAAAAAAGGTATAAAAGCTTTCACTGTGATGGTGCAGTTTCAAAAGGTAATTAAAGGTACATATTAGTACTTTTGAAAGGTTCTCAATGACAGCTTGTGTACCTTTATTTTCTGAAACTGTATGTAACTCGAGCTGCACCTTTGGAGAGAAAACTGTTAAACCTCAAATCTTGTGGCTTTGTGTGTAAAGGTGTTATTTTCTTACCAATCAGTTCTATCTGGTGGTTTAATATTTGTCCTGCTGGTAGTGTAACTAGGTAGTTGATGTAATATGCTTTTGGGAAATTGACATCCAACGGTATGACATGAATTATATAGTATACAGCTGTTATGTTTATTAGAGTTGTATGTTACATGTAATGTTGTTAAATTAATGCTTATTGCATGTTTCAGTTTAATGAGTCTGAATAAAATAAAATTACGGTATTTAACTGTGAATTCAACTTAAAACTGTAAAACCTAACCCATTAGCAGCTTTGAGAAAAGCCCTTATTTGGACTAGGGTTGGGTGATGTCCAATGTGACACATCGCAATGGACGATGGCATCGTCGTCATAGGTGGCGGTTGTTGGGGAGGGTTTAGTTGGAACTTAAACACCAAGCCCCGCCCCACGACTGACAAAAATAACAGTGTTCGCGCCAGCAGGTGAGAGAAGATCGAGTGCAGGAATGATTTGTGCGCAATTCAAGCACTTGCCCTCGGATGACATATCAAGCGTGCGCCAGGGTTTGAATTGAGCTCGCGGCCCCGTTTCTTCGCATGTACATCTGTTTTCCTCTCGTGGAAATGATTTACTGTGCTGGCCAGCATCAGTGGTGCGCTCGCTTATTAATGGCATAGATTTGCCGCCATAGATTAAGTGTGTTTTTTCGCGAGCTGGTTGCTGCTGCTGCAGTGGGGCGGAGGATCCTGATGCCGGCTCAGCATCGTGATGTCCATCTATCGACCCAACCCTAATTTGGAGATGGTTTGGGTATATATTATGCAAATTAGGTCACTTATTCACAATACTCTGGCTACACTGATATAAGAATGTGGGTAATTAACAATGTTTATACTGTTATCAATCAGTGGCAGTTTAGAGAGGATAGCTACTCTCGTTATTATTTAGAGTGCTGACAGACCGGACAGAAATGTGGGTCTTCATTCTCCCTCTTCAGCAAACTCTATCTCTTCCTCAAGGCAAGAGCTGCACTGCCAGAACACGCGCTCAGCAATTCACTACATCAAGGACAACTTTCAAAGATACATCTCTATAGCCAAGGACAAAACCCAAATGTGCATTAAGAGGCACAGAGTGCAACTAATGAAGCGCTCTTACACAACAGCTCAAATCAAAGAGCAACACTACCTTCAAGGGATGCTGTGTTATGACAGCGAAACAGTCCAGCTGACGAGCCAACCCTTGTGAAAAGGAAGAACACTATAGAATAATTAAAAAATGCATGAGACTTACTTATTAGAGAATAATACCTTTAAGTAATACTAACAGTAATTTACATGTTATTTGCAATTTAAATATTGTTTAAATTTAATTAGCTGAACTTTAGTTCTTTCTTGACTCACCTATCTAGGGCTTAAGTACATCTTTATATGTAATATAATAACTGTTTTATAAACAAAATTACCATAAATTTGTGTTTCGTGACATTTAAAATTAATTATGCATTTGTAATGAAGCTGCAGTTTAATACATTCAAAATCTATAATAACCAAATTAAATTATAATTTAAATAATAATGTAAGATTAAATAACACACTACAGTTAAAATTATAAACATGCACTTTACATGTACTTTAGAACACAAGTGTTTAAAGCACGCCAAAATATTATTAAAATATAATGAATTTACGTTGAAGTAAAACTTTTCATTTGGTATCCTTACGAAATGCGCATTTTTCATGGCAATTAATCGCATCCAAAATAAAAGTTTTTTAAATTGTACTGTATATTTATTATGTAGGCAATATATAAATATGATCATACATAGGTATATATTGAAGAAAAAAAATATGTTTATGTATTATAACATTATTACATATATTAATATATTATATAAATTATATGAATACAAATATATACATGTAACATCATGTAAATATTTTCTAAATATATGCTGTATGTGTATTTATTTATACAATACACACATATATGATGTAAACAAAATCTTTTCTTTTGAATGTGATTAATTATTTGACAGCACAAATTCTATTTCATTAATATGTTAAATGTATACATAATATCATATATTCATAATATTTGAATTTAGTTATTAGATAGTTCGGAGGACATTGCTCTGAAAAAAGTGGGCACCAGATCATCTGGTGGGATTTCAGCCCTCTTTGCAGGACTTTAAACTCTACACAACATAATTCTGTGATGTTGGTAGTGAGAGTACGTCTGCCACCCGAACAGTGAAACATATCTCCGCTTAGAAGGAGTAATGAGCTTTATAATGCTACCAAATGATGAGATTAGAGATTATAGCCTCATAATCAGGTCAGCGTGTTCATCTGAGGAGAAGGACACACATCCGCCCTCCGGAGCTCAGAGCATATGAACACACACACATGCAGGTGTGCATATGCACACAGATATACAAAGTCTATACACAACAGGAATAAACCTGTGTGAACAGTGATTGAAGACAAATAATGGTATCCAGGTCTGATAGCAGACTTATGAACCCTGCTGTATTTAGCCTTCATTTCCACAGAACATGATTAGTTTGCCACTAATTCCCTCAGACAAAAGCCTCAGGAAGTGTTTTGGAATTGCAATAAAAGAAAAAAAAAACAAAGGGCTGCTAAGTTTTTATTCATCCGCTGCTCAAGGCTCATTTTATAGATTGGTTATATTCATATTTCCCACAGTCATCTGACTGAGAACAGAGAGATTAATACTGAGTTTTCAGTACAACGGGTAATGGGACTGATGAAGATAAAGTGAAAAGCATAGCTGAGAAATTTTTGGGTAAAGTCCAGAAACATTTTTTCTAGTCCACTGCCTTCTGCTTTCATCTGCGCTGCCAGTTTTTCATTTGCTTTCAGAAAATGATATATATATATATATATATATATATATATATATATATATATATAAACCTAAGCAATATAAATATTAATACTTTAAATGTTTTTTTGTATGATGCAAAGTATCAGGAGACATTAAGGAAGGCTAGTCGTCCTAAGACCTATAAACAGAACATCAGGCTCTTTGAACAAACACACCTGTCTCTCGTCACTCTATTTAGGGAATATTTATTTGATCAACCTCAAGTTTTTAATGCTAATAATTGTATGAATCTGTAAAAGAAAGAATATTGCAGTCAAAACAGCATAGAAATGGATGACAATTTTACTGCAGATCAAGTAAGAAGACAAAGACATATACGCATAAATACAGACATACAGATGCTGCACAAATATAGATATTATATATAAAATGGCCTGTAGCTGATCTAGACAGGTGGAGCTGGGGGAGGTGGAGTGTATCAGAGGTACTCAGATAGCATGCTGCTGGACCAGTTTATGGGAAAATTAGAATCATATAACTTAAATTATATTTATATATTCCATGGTCTGAATACTCGATTCTGTTTTGCTGGCCGGTATGCAAGTCAATTTAATCAACGTATTCATTCATATTAATGCTTTATAAATTACTGCTTTAATGAATACACACAAACCCATAATACACTATTCAATAAGAGAGGAAATCGCAGATTGCCCGGTAAATGTTATTAATAAAACAGCCTAAAGATACCAAATCACTATATTCAATTTCTCAGCAACGAGGTGGTACACTCGCTATTTTTGTGCACAGACACACAATTGCATCTCTCTCTCTCAATCTAGAATTAATTAAAATAAACGCTTTAGTTTATTCAAATAAATGTGATCTTACAGAACTAATTCATCTCTGCGGGCAGAAATGCTAGCGCGTAAAAGAGCCATTACTGATGAAAATAACTGTTATTTTTATTCTTCCAGTCAAATATTGCACTGCAAAGAGTAATACTAGTTTTAACTTGTCTATAACTCGCCAAATGACCATGGAATAAGCAGGATAATCAACGGCTAATTTTCTTAGCCTCCTCGTTGTGCGTTTAAAATCTTTTAATGCGCAACTAGCCATTGATTATCCCTTACAGACAAACACAAACATACACTGCCCTCCAAAAGTTTGGAAACACCCCTGGCAAATTGTGGTTTTGGATGATATCAGCATAAATCCTTATCATTTTCTGGTGCAAATGCATTAAAGTAAATTGACATTATCACTGAAGTCCAGCAATAATAGCTTTTCATTTCCAAATTCATTTTGATTACGTAATAATGGCAATGTATTCATGTCAAAGTCAGACATGCCCCTTTGCCACCTCTGATGTCTGATTACCGATTTAAACTGGGTCCAGGTGTGAATCATCTTTGGACGATGCTTTAGGAGGCTCAAGTCAATATTTGAACAAACTGACAGCTCAGATGCCCAGATTATGCAGAGCTGTAATAGTTGCTATAATGGTGGATATTTTCTATGTTTAAACTTTTTATGTAAAAAAAATGTTTTTATAGTGTGTGTTATCCCTTATTAGTACAAAATTATTACAAATTAAAAAGGATTCATGCCAGGAATTTACAGTTTACAGTTTTTCACCATTAAAATCACAGTCATTTTTACAGTGCAAGATACATCTCTGAGGTTTATAAATGATTAAACAGTATGGTTTAATAAAGTACATACAGTATGTGGTTTGTGTTTATTCTAAATTTTAGAATAAATTCATGTATTATAATTTATGATTTTCTACTTTAAGGCTTTTGTTTCTGCCTATGACAGAACAAAATCTTATGAATCATAATAATTATTTTATGTCATGAAAAAAAATTATTTTAAAAAAGTGTATATATTAATTTACTTAACACAACATTTATTCTAAAAAAAAATTCAGAGACACTGAGTTAAAAACCTCATTGCACAGTGTGTGTATTGAATTGTACAGGACAGCTGGGAGATCGTGGAGGGTTTGCGTGGTGGTCTTTCCAATGTTCAGGAGCCAGAGAAGCAGGCCGGCTACATGCTGAAGAAGAGAAAGTGGCCAATGAAAGGCTGGCACAAGGTATGTAGGAAACAGCCATGCATTAATGCCTCTACCAATGCTTAATTCAAAATATTTGGGAAAAAGTGGAATGATTAGATAAATTAGTGCAGAAATTTACAGTACGTTCACAAAAACTCGGAACGTGATTGGCTGCCGCCTGGCTACTGTATTTGCATAGAGCGATCCTGATTGGCTGATGCTTCCGTCGGCAGTGAATCGCCGCCGACAGATCCACAATGCTTTTCTGCATTTTTCGACAATTTTTTGTTTTTTACTTTACTATAGAGCTATACTATTAATGAAAGACCTTAATGTTAATTGTGCTTTCTTTTTAAAATATGCATCATTCTGTTATGGTCTAACCAAAACAATGAAAACACCAGACCAGAAACATTAATAAAACACACAGTACTGTCAGCAGTCAGTAAAGCTTGCTCCTTTAGCCAAACTAAACTAAGCCGGTTAAACCAGAAATTGTGATTTTTGATTAGACTAAAAATGCACTTTAAATAAATGGCACATTCATTTTTTCAGTGTTGACAAATAAAGCACACATTTTGCTCAATTTAAGCACACAAACACAATTAAAGGTGATGTTTTGATGCAAAAAAATACTTTCTTCTATGCCAGTTTAATATTCAGATGCAACCCTGAGTAAGCCATTCAAAGGTCTGCTCTCCAAAAATACCCATGTTCCCCCTTCAACCAAACAGAGAATTCAAGAATAGACAGAAAAGAGGCATAGCGATACTCAGCCTCTCATTCATCAAGAGTGCGTAAGCGTCCCCTGAGAGGACATTCATCATTTACCAAATAAATCTGACCAAAGTTTCTCCTCTCCTTTTTGTGCTTGTTTCTTCACAGAGATTCTTCTACTTGGACAAGGGCATTTTGAAGTACGCCAAATGCGCAGCTGATGTGAGTCTAAAAGGCCCCACATGTACACACAAACACACACACACACTCATTCAATCCATTGAACTAAAGCACTCAGGACTTTTAGTGGTCAGTTCCCCATCATGTAAGTCTTCACGGAGCTCCAGCAATCTTTAGAGGTCCTAAACCTCCATCTTTCTGTCAATATATGTTTCCTGCTGATAAAAGCCTCAAGCTGTGGGAATGTAAAATCAAAGTTAATGTCCCCAGGGTTTGATAGCATCGCCTAGAACCAATAGTTTGCAAAAATATAAAGCGGTAAATTTCATAACAGAAACTGTTTATACCACCTACCTTCCCTCGTGCCAGTCTGCCCTCCTAAACAGCATTATGAAGTAGAGGCTTAGAGCAAGGGTATTAAATTATAATGAAGCCGAACCATATATCTTTCAGATGTAGCTGGAGCCTTTTTGGCCTCTAAATCAAGGGCACTAGTTGAATAGATCACTGACAAGGTTATGCATTAGCAAAATTAGCCAGAGCTCTCTTGCGTTTTATGTGCTGAAAACTGTCATCTTTCGTGAAATATACTGTTTTTAATGCACAATATGCTCATAGAGGGCTATATGCTTACACGTTCTGAATTTAGTGAGTATATGGGATAAACATTTTTTTAAGTCACATTAATTAATGTTTTTTTAACTAATCAGTGTAGTTATTGACTAGTAAGCGATGTTAGTATTTAGTTAAAGAGTTTGTCAGTACTATTTTTTAAACGTAACATTTCTTTACTTTTTTCAAATGCCAATGCTAAAAAAATTATTAATGGAATCAAATACTTAATTGTCATCCCTATATCTATGTCATTCATGCAAACCTATTAAATACCCTCAGTAAGATGGGATGACTAGGGCTGTTGTATCATTCTGTTGTATTTTTGAAAGGATGCAGTAGATTTTATTATTTGTGGAAAAGCACAAGAGCCAAGAATTCAATTTGAATCTGTATTCATTTGAGGTTTAACCTGGAGCAGCATATTTACTATTTAGTGCATTGCAACAAAGTAGCATCTGTTGTAATGATATACAAGGTGATATTTATAGGTCAAACCTTCTGTCCGTGCTTTGTGCAGGTCCAGAAAGGCAAGCTCCACGGCTGCATTGATGTGGGGCTGTCCGTCATGGCCATTAAGAAGAAAGCCAAGTGCATTGATCTGGACGCAGAGGAAAACATTTATCACCTGAAGGTATCACAACAATACAGTATTAGACTGAACTTAGAGTCAGAATGCTTTGCGGTCACAGGAAAAGCATTAGTGGAGATTGGTGCGTACTGTAATTTTGCAGCGGTTTTACTGGAACATGTTTACATTATGTTAGTTGAGGAGATTTGCTATAGCCTTATACTACAGTAGCACTAAGAGGTTATTATTTCTTTAATGGAGCTTTTGTGGCTATGGGAGAAAGAGTTTACATGTACTTTGATATTCAGAACTGAGACTGAAATCCCAGTATAATTCAGTATAAATTAAATTTTAGTTTAAAGTAATGGATTGTTTTAGATAATATACATTAAAAATGTACATTTAATTAAATATAATTAAATATAATATAATTAGAATTGGAATTAGAATATAATTATAATAAAAATAGAAGTAGAATTGCATTAGTTTAATAGACTAGTTAGTTGTATTAGTTAATTGGATTTGCATACATATATGTATATATATATATATATATATATATATATATATAGATAGATGTATACATAAAAATTAAAAAAAATCATGTATTTATTTTGGAACAGTTACTATTATATATATACTGTATATATAATTTTCCCCTCAATCATTTTCATTTTAATTTTAGTGGAAAAACATGACCCAGAATTTTCTCATTAAATATAGTTACAGATTTTGATGCCAGTATGAAATTGCTTACTGTAAAGTTCTAAATAAACAGGCATACCTGTTTACATGTTTAAAATGGTTTGACCCTTGTTGTGTTGAATTTCTACAGTATGTATTTCTGTATTGTCTTATATGTTATTATGGTTAACAGTGTTAAATTATACTGTTATCAGTATATAATTTATGTTTAAAGGTTTTAGCAATTTATTACAATCCCAAAACAGATTAAATTTATTAAGAAAAAGCTTTATAAACCCCAACAAAAAGTTTGAGTCTGAGATGAAATTTTGCTCTCAAGCAGTGAATCCTCTTCTAAAGAGAATTGTTGAAGAGACAAAAGAATTTTCGTCGGCTTTAGTTTGTTTTTCTCCAAGCATGTTTTGAAGTCTTGATCTCAGGAATAGGAAGCAGGTCCCTCAAATACAAAGTTGTGGGGTCAGCCTTCATCTGGACCATTTTAAAGTGCAGCTTCAAGACAAGCAGCTTCTGAATCCTGAGTGAGGAGGTTTCCTTCATCCTGAACTTTTAACTGTGGTCTCCTTGTGCTTGCAGATCAAGTCCCAGGAGCTGTTTGATGAATGGGTCTCTAAGCTGCGCCACCACAGACTTTACAGGCAGAATGAGATCGCCATGTTCCCTCATGAGAAAACGCTCTTCCACCCTCATTACCCCCTCACCTCCTCCCCCACGATACCTGACAGTCAGTCCATCAGAAAGGTAGAGCCTTGGGACATGTAGAGGGTTTAGATGGAAGGATAAAAGTCAGATAAAATGACAAAGCCTGTGCCAGTGCTTTAACTTTGAGAGAATTTTCACAAAATAGTCTCTCAAAAATTATTTTTCACACTAACTGGTTTATTTAATTTGTGTACTAGTGTTGGAAAGGTTACTTTGGAAATGTAATAGATTACAGATTACAAGTTATAGTAGAGTAACTATTTAAATTGTAACTAAACAATTGTTCAATGCAACTGATTATAGGAAATAAAACAGTTATGTGTGGTATTCTGTGTCCTAAACTCAAACTGAAATATCGGTGCCTCATATTTAGAGCTGTCAATGCAATTTGGGAAAGAAATCAATCAAATCTGTGTGTGTGAAAATATTCAGATGGAACCCCTCTTTGTAATCGTTAACATTTCCATAAGTACCTGTAATTTAAAAATGATTAAAATTACATTTATTAGGGAATTAAATTGCTTTCTTCTCTCTTTATGTAGCGTGCCTCTCTTGCAAAGCAGTCCTCTCTCCACTCGCCAGTATCTTTTACCAGCCAGGCCAAGGTGACCGCCTGGCTCCAGTCTTCGGATGACATGGACAGGTGCACCAAAGGTACACACACACCAATTCATGAATGCATCTCACTCTGAAGATGCTGTGTCTGCAGCTTTTTACTGCACAATGTTCTTTGTTTCCATCTCTCTCAGAACTCTCAGTATGTGAGGCTCAGCTCCTGGAGCTGAATCACTTGTTAAGAAGTATGGAGGTGTTACACCGCACATACTCCGCCCCAGCCATCAACGCTCTGCAGGTTACATGTCACTCACACACAAAATTATAATAGTAATTATAACAATCTTTATATTGGTTAACAGTCAATAATTAGGTCATAAATCAGAAGATAAATTGTTCCATACATATACAGCAAACATTTTATTACAGTTTTTAATTATTTGAATTAGTATTAGTTTGGATTATTCAATTTTTCCTTGGAATAACTTTTAAAAAATCTTTAAAACTGCTGCCTTCAAAAAAAGGCCAGGCTTATTTCCTCAGGCGGTGATCCAGCTGTGCCTGTGGATGCTGTTAATGTTCTTGCCTACGGCCCAACTGACAAACAGTTATTCAGTTGATAGCACAATTTCAGAAGGATAGCCATGATGAGTTTTGCAGTCATAAATCAAATTATTCCACATAACTTGGTATAAATCATCAGACTGCACTTTTGTGCATGTTTAGCCCAATAGCCAGGACATGGCCAATATTCTTCAGTATTTTGTATAAATAAATTACAAATAAAACACTAAATGCATAATTAAGGGCACCACAAAATTACAATGTATAGTATGAAAATGGATATTTATGTCAAGATTTGCTAAAGATTACAATTAATATTAGTTTTTAAAGTACTATAAATTGCTACATGAGAGTTAGAAGATGGCAAAGCTAAATAAATAAATATAAAAATAGGGGAAATGAGCATGCACAATAAAAAATTCCAATATTCCACTATCTTGCATTCTGTTTAGGCTTCAACGTACGACAGCCCGAAAAAAGAAAAGAGACAACCCAGAAAATGGCGTCCCAAGAATTACGGGAAAGACAACAAAACAACCCTGCAGGTGATCCGTGACCTTTTACTTGAATATATCAAAACAAACAAAATGCCTCGAAAAATGCTTTGTGTAGCTTACGAGGCAGTTATGAATCACTCCATGAATACTTCAAATTACCAGAGAGCCATGCATTTTTAATGGAATGGGAAATGTTTTATTGAGCTGGTTTGCTGATTGATGTATTACATGCATGAATAGTGTGATGACAATAATAGTCACACCTCGTTTTAAAGTCCCTTAAGTATTACACAAAGGAACATTAAGTATTAGTGCATGTAAGAGAAATTTCCTGTCACGTTTTCCCCATTTTGAATGGTGAATGTTTTTACCATTTAACTCACAATGCTCCATCATTGACCGCTGACCTGGTATTTTCTCCTAAATTTTATAGGTTCCGAGCTGTATCTCAGCAGGCTCTGTCCGCCTCCATGCATCCAACCCCAACCTTTCTTCAGTAGACCTGACCAATGAGAAGACTTACGAACCTCTAGACTCACCTATAGATGTATCCAAACTTCAGGAAGACTTCTGTCGTGTCGCAAACAACCGTGAGTTCTGACACAGTAAATTAGTATTTGTGATATAT
>JAUYWG010000051.1:9645762-9679482 GCA_034779775.1 Enteromius afrohamiltoni
ACCATGGACCCACCTGCTGTCATTGGAGCAGAGACATCACGCCATGGGGTGTGGTCGACGGCATTGGCCCGCTGTTCACAGGGCCTTGCCCATTGGTTAAAAAATAGTCCCCAATACAGTGGCCAATGACCGTGCAGTTTTAGTAGATAATAAAAGACACACTTTACGTTTATGAATTCATGATTCCAAACATTGTTTTAGTTTGGTAGAATTATTTCCAAGGGGGTCCAGTATGAGGCTCCTTCTCTCAGAAAGAAAGAATTTGTAGAATTTTAACCTTACATTCACTTTCACTGTTATTAATAATATTGTAGTTATCCACAAAGCTTAGCAATACACAGAACAACATATTTGGTCTTACTGCCAATATCCAGTGCCTGCAGGGCTTGTTAACAGCTCCCAAAATAACAACAACAAAAAAACTAAAACATTTCCTTCTGGTGGTTTGAGGTGGTTGATGTTGACTGTCACACAGAGTTCACAAGATCAACACCTCCTTTTAATTTTGGTCACCAATAAGGTTTCGCTGTGAGTTTATAATGTGTATAAGTGATATAGATATAATCATATCCCAAGTCCCTTGTATAAGCACTAAGCGGTTAAACAATAAAACTTAAAATATGATTTCTCCGTTCATAAGCTAGACCAGACTGGGCCAACTTAGAATGTATGAACTGTGTTTGTGAACTGGGCTGTGACTGGGGTGAAAACAGCAGTCAGGGGCCTTGTAAGAATAAACTCTTAGTTGAACTCACTTTGTAAGGGAGAACAGTTTCAGAGAATCAGGTGCTCTATCAAGCGCTGTCTAGGCAGCCCGGACAGCGACAATCAATCAGACAAAAAGGCTAAAGCCCGTAGGATTTCATATGAATTAAAAGCTAGATCAGCCTTATTACGTGAGGTGACAGTAAAAATGGCCAGGCTCAGTGTTTTTAAGAGGGTCTAAGCAGAGAGAACCTTAGCATGTAATGCAGGGATATCCAGGTTATAGAACCTAGCAAAGGTGGACGGCGAAGACCAGTCGGCCCGCTTCACAAATCTCTGCCAGGGGAATACCACTCGCCCACGCCCCAGTGGAGGCAGTAGATCTTGTAGAATGACATTGAACTCCCAGGGGGCATTCCAGGCCCGCAGAAGAGTAAGCCAGTAAAATAGCATCTACGACCCATTTTGCGAGCCTTTGCTTCGAGATCGGTAGCCCTTTAGAGCGGTCACCAAAGCAGACAAACAACCGGGCAGAGAGGGTTGAAGTCTTGCCCTCGGAAGGCGGTAAAGCGGCGAGAGAAACCACCTCCGCCCTAAAGGGTGTGGGGAGCACCTTCGGTACATATCCATACCTTGGTTTCAGGATGACTTTAGAGAACGTGACTGCCCTTCAGGTGTGGTAGAAAGATGTGACAAGCCTGCCATCATTTGCTGCTGACATCAGACCAAGCATCTTCTGAAAGGCTTTTAGAGTGCGCCGGGTGCCGCGCTCGAAAGAGGACACGCACGCCTGTATGTTCACGGCTCGCTCCGGAGAGAGTGCCGCTTTCATTCGCATAGAGTCTATTACTGTGCCCAGAAAAACTATCTGTTGGCTGGGCACCAGCCTACTCTTTGCGAAGTTCACTTTGAGCCCGAGGTGATGTAAATGGCTGAGTAAAATTTCCTCGTGTCTCTCCGCTTCTTCACGCGATCTGGCCAGTATGAGCCAATCGAAGGGATCGAAGACAGAGCAGCTTTCGGGGCGGTCCGGCATCGGGAATTTTTGGTTTCAGGGTCCAGCGCGATCTTGGGCATACAGACCTGCCTTTCAATATTTACTGTATCTCTCTATACACGTAATACTTGATTTTGCAAAACAGGTGACTAAAATAATCACAATCTTTTGCTGTCTGCAGGGAGACTCTGATGAGTCGGTATAATTCGGACTGGGTTCAGCATGGTATTGTCAGCTGGGGTATAGGCTGTGGTCAGCCCAATACTCCTGGTGTGTACACCCGAGTCTCACAATATCAACAATGGATCACAGACACTATAAAAACCAATTCAAATTCTCCAATTCCACAATTCGTCAAACCCACCGCCTCTAGGTGAGATTCTCTCTCACACGTTTATACAGTTATACATATTTGTGCATCATTATCAAAACACTTCTTTGAATGATGAATGATTATATTATGTGTATTAATTAATTCAGGGCCAAGACAACAAGGCCAGAGACAGGGATGACAGTGAATCACCACAGCAACACACACACAACATCGAGAGCAATTTTGTTGTGGCTGTAAATCTGTGCATAATCATATACAGTTACACACTGTGTGAATGTGAAATTACCTTTACACAACAGATCCACAATTTTCTTTCTTTTTCTTTTTTGTGACTATACTATACTATAGAAGCTTTTCACTAGGGCAATAACAAAAGATAATTTAACAACAGAGTGATAAATATTGTAATGAAGAATGTCACATATTGTAACCCTCGTTCCCTGAAGAAGGGAACGGAGACGTCACGTCGAATAGGAATCTCGCTTTGAGATGGCAAATCTACTCTGCGTGTATATAAACACGCCAATGACGCAGAGAGTGTAGATATAATTAAGTTCTCACTATTTGTTCTGAAATTATCCTTTTATTAACATAATATTAATTAAATGGAATTTACAGTTAAAACCCAGGGGTCTCATGTATCAACGCTGGGTACGCACAAAAACTTTGCATACGGCAGATTTCATGCTCGCGTTTGGATTAACTAACGATGAAATTAACGTGAGAATGTGCGTTGGTCTGCGCCATGTCTGGCGTATTTCTTTTGTGTTTGTTTTATCTCTGTTGGCGACTCCTAGAGGCAATTATGTTAAATTGCACTCTACAAAGTATCGCACCAACATGTGAAAAACATTGCTATTAATTTAGAATTTATAAAATGCGTTAATTTGACACTGTCACAAGTCGCGCCTCTGTGGCTCTCTCTGGAAGACAGCAGCGGGAACCTTCGCCAGAATTCTCACCCGGACTCTTTTCCCCTACGTACCTTGGCCGCTTCCGCCCCTGATCGCCCGCCATTTTGTGGACTATATAAACAGTGGCTGGACGTCCACTCATCGCAAAGTTTTGATTTGCCCAGCAATCATCTCCGAGCGTTTTCCCTATTGTTTTCTCCATATATTTTGTGGACTGTATTTTGGACTTTGATTCTCGCTGCCTGCCCCGACCCTTTGCCTGGACTTTGTTATTGATTTCTGGATTTCCCTGTTTGACGCTGTCTGCCTGTGTTTCTTACTTCCGCCCGTGTCTGACTACGATTATTATTAAAGCCTGCAAATGGATCCAGCGGACTCGAGTGATCTGTCACAGACACAATATTTTTCTAACAATTATGTGATTTAGAACATATAAAAGTTATAAACATATAAAAAAAGTTATATAACATATAAAACTCTTAGTCTATGGCAATGGCAGTGAGTGCATTTACTTTACATTACTTAATACGATTTTTATGAGATTTTAGCAATATTGCAATTAAACTTTACCTCGTGTATTATACCTCATTACATCATCGATTATAAGAATGCAATTATGCTCATAATCGCAGCAAGCGTAATCATATTAACATAGGTGGCCTACGCCGATTTTAATCGAAATATTCAGACATGTAAACACCTTAATCGCTCTGCGTACAACTTACAGACCAGTAACCAGACCAGTAATTATTCTCTAACAGAGGATGCTCTTTGCATCAATGCAAAAGTCAGCAAAATTCTGATTGCTCTAAACCTAGAAAAAACATAGATGCCAAACTCGAAGCATATCTTCTAATGATTATCTTGGTGATAAGTGATCAGAGGTCAGCTCTCCAAAGCAGGGTCGTACAAACACGATTCCAAAGAAGTTGAGACACATTGTACAAATTGCGAATGAAATCCGAGTGCAATGATGTGGAAGCTCCAAACTGAGAAAATGTATCATTTTAAGGGAAAAATAAGTTGGCGTCAATTTCATGGCATCAACACATTTAAAAAAAGTTGGGACAAGGCCATAATTACCAGTGTGAGGCATCCCCTCTTCTTTTTACAACAGTCTGTAAACCATTGGGGACTGCGGAGACAAGTTGCTCAAGTTTAGCAATAGGAGTTCTTGTCTAATACAAGCTTCTAGCTGCTCAGCTGTCTTAAGTCTTCTTTGTTGTTTTCTATGGGTGAAAGGTCTAGACTGCAGGCTGGCCATTTCAGTACCTGGAACCTTCTTCTACACATCCATGATGTTGTAATTGATGCAGTATGATTGATTGATATGTTATTTATATTCTATTGTAAATAAAATATAAGTTCATGAGATTTGTAAATTATTGCATTCCTCAGGTTCACCCTTCCTTTCTTTCCTCTCTTCCACATTGTTAGAGGGTTATATCCCATCTACTGTGGTGAACAATCTGTTGTAATGAGCACTGTTGGGTGAACATAGATCTACAGGATCATGAATGTTGTAAGGCTAATGCCATTGAAGGAATCAGTATGTATTCAGACACCTGGGATATCCCCACCACATCCTTGTGAATGAGCTAATCAATCATTATATTTAATTATCATTGGTAGCGCAATCTATTGTTATGTTTTTATCCTCAGTCAGAAAGCGTGGCAGACTTTTACTTCTGGGATTCACACTAGTGATGGGTTCATTGATGATGGGTTTGTTCATTTTGAACGAATCTGAATGTGACTCAGGAAAAACAAGTCTCGTAAGAGTGATTCGTTCAGTCATATACATCATATAGTTTCTGTATTGGAATTATTGATTCACCTGTTTCGGGTACTGAGCCAGTAAGCGCCAAGTGGTCACGTGACAAAAGAATGAACGACTCAAATCCGAAGACTCGAGAGATGAACTAAACAATTCTGTTTCCGGCTCAGGCTGTATAGGTTAACCGTCTGGAGTCTGAGGTGATTTTGGGGCCCATGAGATGTTTGGACATGCTCTGATATTTGTGCTTTTTTCAGCTACTTAGAACATATTATTGACCAACCTGTATTTTTCTTGTAATCAGCACAAACTGCTCTACAATAACATGTGACCAAAATGAATTTACATGTTTGCATTTTTTAGGAAAAAAATATTATGCATGGTTTGTAAGTTTTTGTAATAGTTTTGTCTTGTAAGCAGTAGATGTATTAGGGAGGAAATAGGTAATGTTTTAATTACATTTTGCTAAAATTAACAAAATGAATGAAATGACTCGAAAAAAGATTCATTCATTTTGCTGAATGAGACTCAATCAAAGGTCCGAGTCAGTAAAATGAACCGAACTTCCCATCACTAATTCACACCAATGCGGTGACTGACTGCCACGCATTTACCTGAAAACATTAGATTCATCCGCGCTGGAGCCACGCCGCAGCACAACCCACACATGGAAGATAATTCCACAAGGAATGCTTTTCCAGGTTTCAAACATGGATGGCGACAAAGAAGCCAAACTTACGGTGGCCGAGAGAGCTCAACGCGCTGCAAATTCTCACAACGCAACCAAACACATGTGCTGCGTCCGAAATCGCTTCCTACTATATAGTACGCGAAAAACAGCATGCGAGGTGAGTAGTGTTTCCGAATTCATAGCATTCGAAATTCAGTAGGCGAGAAGTACCCGGATGACCTACTGCTTCCGCCCGAATTCTATAGTACGCATACCATGGACACTTTCCTATCCTATAAGGCTCCGGAAGAGGAGGCGTCATATTCGAAAAATGGCGGAAAAGTGGAGACGCGGGTCATTTTAAGTGTAAGCACGTCAGGAAAAAAACGTTGTTTATTGTGATTAAATTACAGTTGTATAACACAATCTAAATAAACGGATGACTTATTGAAAGTTTACATTTTCGAGCTGTTGTGACGATGCATGACACATGACAACATCAATATGGCACATTCATACATACTTTTTAACGGTCGGGTAGTACGTTAAATTTTAAATGTAGTACCTACTTAAGCAGGATGCGATTTCGAACACAGCAAGAGAGGCGCTGCAAACACAGAAATGCTGCAAATAGCACGGACCACAATGGAAATGTTTCAGGCGGACCTCAAAAAGTGACGAAAAAATATAATATTAAAATAATGTGTGATCACAGTGTTTTAGTTTTTTGTATGTTGCTGTTTGGACTTCTTGGAATGTTAGTAAGAATTTTTATTAATGTTGTTTACTTGGTTTTTTGTATATTACATTAAAGCAAATAAATAAATAAAATAAATAATGTGTCACAGTTAAGTGTGTAATTCGTCAGATTAGTCTAATAACATCCAAAAGACCGTATAATCGGGTTGTTAAAATAAGCACAAAAAACCCTCATCTTTTAGTTGAGCGACAGCATCTCTGCTCTGACCAAAAGCCACTGAACAAATAATCAGGTCCTAGGTGGATTGGTCACTTTTTAAGTTCCCCCTGAAACATTTCCGTTGTGGTCCGTGCTCTTTGCAGCATTCGTGTGTTTGCAGTGCCTCTCTGTGTTTGGTTGCGCTGTGAGAATTTGCAGTTTGTGTGCGTTTTCTTTTGTTTGCATGTGTGTTGTAGCCTTAAAGGTCACCAAAATTCTGTCATTTATTTACCCTGGAGTGGTTCCAAACATGAATGAATTTAAAAACATAAAGTTGTTAAATTGCGAGAAATAAAATGTTGAGAATAAACTCGTTAAATTACGAGATTAAAGTCGTTAAATAACGAAAATAAATTCGTTAAATAACGAGAATAAATTTGTTAAATTACGAGATTAAAGTCGTTAAATAACGAGAATAAACTCGTTAAATTATGAAATTAAAGTTGTTAAATAACGAGAATAAACTCGTTAAATAACGAGAAAAAAGTCGTTAAATACCGAGAATAAACTTGTTAAATTTCGAGGAAAAATACCCCTCATATTTCGTGAAGTAAAAGTGCAGAACAAAAGACTAGTTTTGGAAAAGATCTGCTACTTTTACACAGCGTTAATTAAATGGCTATTTTTATTTAGTGGCACATCTATAGAAATGGGCTGATTTCATTTACACTGTAAATAGCATCTATGGCAGGGGTGTCCAAAGTGTATACAGCAGTAAATGAATTTCAAACACCCGGCTCCCAGCTTGTCTGTTGAAATGTTTTCATATGCGCCGTCATTTCTTTAGCGCGCGAGAATTCCTGAACCAGCAAACGCGAAAGAGTCACGTGAAGCGCGCGGCACGGACCGTAATTCGGTCTTAAGACAGCGCCTGCGCGATCTCAGATCAAGCGCGCTACTTGTTTCAATCAGGCGAGCGCAATCCTCTGCTTTACCTGCTATTGACAGTGTAAATGAAACCAGCCCATTTTTATAGATGTGTTACTAAATAAAAACAGCCATTTTATTTACGTTCTGTAAAAGTAGCAGATCTTTTCAAAGTTTAAATAGTAGCTAGCTAATTAGATTTATAGCCTATTTATAAAGGGTGACAGATACCAGTATTGTTGTATATTAACAGGATGTGATAATAACATAGAATGTGAATTAACCTATTTTATATTTACATTAAGAAATAGCCTGTATGCTGCCTTTAGTTTGTTAGCTGTCTTTAGTTTGTGACCTTGGGTGTGCAAAGAGGTATAAAGTGGGGAAGAACAACCCCCTCCTTTGTGACACTCTGCAGGGAGCCTTTCCTTTCTGTATGACTGTACACCATTCTTGCAAGAATTAAATCTTTATAAAACACAATTGCTCTGTTTGTCTTCTTAACTGAGAGTCTCTGAATTTTTTGCCACAACACTGATGTGTCATGTGATGAAAAAGAAAGTGAAAGAGAGGCAAGAAATGGATTCAATCAATCTGGCATGTTTTACTCAAGCCTATTACTCTACGAACTACGCCTCTGGAGATGCTAACGGGCACGCTCTTGTTCTGCACTTTTGCTTCTCGAAACATTAAACGTAATTTAACGAGTTTATTCTCGCAATTTAACGACTTTAATCTCAAAATTATGTATTTTTTTTTATTATTGCTTGGCCCTAATCCTCTTCCGTATGTTCCGTGTTAAACAGCCGGGTTACAAACTTTGTGAATCAAAGATTACGAAGGAAAATGATTATTATTATTATCTGAATGTGTATTGATTTGAAGGATGAATTATTCCCCACAAAAATAACAATGTAAGCTGACAAAATAAATATAGTCAATTTTGATTTAATGCAGACTTGAAATATTAGTCTGGAATATTTGAGGCCAACTGTCTGACAGAGTTACTTGGTAAATACAAATTAACAAGACTACATGCAAGTATTTTATCTGAAATCGTTATTTAATGACAGATGATTACAGAACAAGCACTGTTTTGCGGTGATCCTGCATGGCTGTGACCAGCAGATGTCGCTATGATTGCTGTAATGCATTGCACATGCGTGGGTTAAGTTATCATTTCGAGAAAATTCATTATTACAAGAAACTTTCGCATTATTACGAGCAACTAAGTCATAATTACGAGAAATGTCCTCATCATTACGCGAAAGTTCATTATTACAAGCAACTTTCGCATTATTACGTGAAATGTTCTCGTCATTACTAGAACGTTTCTCATTATTACGAGCAACTAAGTCATTTTTACAAGAAATTGTCTCATAGTTACGAGAACCTAAGTAATTATTAAAGATAAATGTTCTTCTAAAAATTTCGAGAAAGCTTCTTAATATAACGAGATACAGTCATAATTATGAGAAAGTATCTCATTATTGTGACTTACAGAATTTTAGTGTCTCAAACGTGCTTACATACTAACATAACCAGTTAGACATTATCTCTTTCCCTCAGACTGTACCTCCCTGCAGTGAGCCACACAAGATACTCAAACCCTTGCTCTCTTTTACATAAAAAAAATAACATAAAGAAACGGTTTCATGGGATTTGAATTCCAGAAAGAGATATAGGACAAGATAGACCTACGTTAGACACAACAATAAGATGTTAAAGACTGTCTGTGACCCAATTAAATAAAATGATTGCAACTTAAGTGTAAAATGTAATTCTCTCAGTTGCAACTTGTAAACAACTTGAACAACAACCTCTCTCAAAAGATAAGAAGGCAGATGCTTTGATTGACAACCTGTGCAGCGAATGAAAATTCGCCGTCTAGGAGTGAGCCAATGGAATTGGTGGGGGCGGGGCTAAGCAAAAAACCCTGCTACTCTCACTTCTGGGCTTTTGTTTCAGTTGTTGTGGCGGTAGATGTCTTCAAACAGAAGAGACGAGAGCAAGAGACGGTAAGAGCGAGTATAAGTTTTCTATTGCCTGCAAAGCTGGTTTCTTTAGAATTAAGACAGTCTACTCCTGTCAAACGTGTTACGTTATGAACAGAAGAAAGGATTTCAATGAGTGTTTCTGCCGCTACATTGAAACGTTACCCTTTGGCACCACGAGCCACATGAATTATTCGGTGTCAACAAGTGTCAGTGTAACACTAAATTATGTATAGGTATGAGTTAGATAATAATAACTACGGAAATATCCATCATAATATTGTAGTTACAGTACAATACACTGAGTCAAATAATTACATCGCAGTCAATATGCTTGTGCATCACAGACCAGTGTTTGAAATGAAGTATTTAAATGCATGCCCTTACAAAAGACGTGTGTTATAGAGATGTCATTTGGGTGGGCACAGAACGATTATATATTATTAATTGTTTTTAAACTTAAATATTTAGTAATATTAATAAACCTGTACTATAGATGAATTTCTTGTCATCGTGTATAGTTTACTGCTATTACTGTATTAAGTAGGCTACATGTATCGTGAAACTATGACACTGTATAATAAATTAAGGAATTATGATACTTTTACAGTATGAAAGTTTTAGGATATAGGATTGCATTTCTTTGAAATAAAATACACTTATGACAGTTTTGTGTTTTTTATGCCTGTGGCAGGATAAAAGATGTTTTCGAAAGCCACTAAGAATCTGGTCTCTGAGATCGACACCGATGGTTCCCTGATCCCAGTGTCCCGTCTGAATGACTCGGATGGTCTCGCTCCTCTGGCTCTGGTCATCAAGAGAAACCGCTACTGGTTTTGGCAAAACCCCAAGTACCTAATATCAGATTTCAAACTAAATGATGTTCTTGTTGGAGATCCCATAAATCCAGGTACAGAGCCACTTTTCTGCCATTCTGTGTGACAGTTTGGATTTATCATTAATCTATTACTTTTAAAGAGCGAATAAAAGTACACATAATCAAATATCAATTCAATATATATATATATATATATATATATATAGTAGTCCTTAAGTGTGAACAAAATGTTGCATTTTTGGGTGTTAATTGATGGCAATTAAAGAGAAATATACTTGTGTTTAGATTTATATTAAATGCAGTTTACTCAACTTTAGGGTGTCTGTGTGACCCACTTAAGCAGGACTTAAGTGCATCTTTATAAGTGATTTCTGTTACATAAAGTTTTTACATTTATTTGTAATTAATTCCACATTTTTATTAATTTGCAGTTTACAGTCACACTTAATTCTAAGCTCCTTGTAATTTACAAAAATTATGCATAGTTACATTTAAGTAACCTTAAGTAATACCCTAATCCTAACTCTAACCATATAGTAAGTACATGTAGTTTATAAATCTTTTTTATTTATTTTACTCAGTAATAAAATAAATGTATAATTGCAAGGACACCTTAAAATAAAGTGTAACCTCATAATCAAGTAGTTTTTTAGTATGGTAGTTAACACATAAAACAGCACAACAAAGGATATTAACGATTATTTAATTAAAATGTACTTACAAATTGTTTGCGTGTGTAATTTAAAACCAGGAAGTTTTGTGTTTAACAATGTGTTATGGGTTTGGGAGAGCTGATGTGCATTATTATTTTTGTTCACAGCTGTGTCTGAAACAGACTTTTTGACCTATAGTGGCAAAGTTGTGGACAACAAAAGTGGAAGTGCTGCAGCAGAGCTTGGGCCTGGCACGATTAATTTAGGGGCTTCCGGCGCCAGCAAACTTCAGTCATCGTTTGGAAACCTAATGAAACAGGAGGTGGATATCCAGAAGCTCTTACGGGATTCCAAATCTAGGTGAGGGACTGACACGAGTGTGTTAAGAGCCGCTGTCTTACAAGCTTGGTCAGATAAGAACACGTTGTGATATTGAATGTGGTTTGACACAAGTGAATCTCGTCTGTAGTGACAGATAAAAACACTGGTGAATGAAAATTAGGAAATGAAAGTACAAGGCGTGCTGTTCGAAATTCATGTTATATTTCTGTTTTTTCCTTCCGTTTATTTCAAGTTGAATTCAATCAGTCAGCTTGCAATTTTGGAATATTCTCACAGTTGAAAGTTTATATATTCACAATCCCCCCCCCAAAAAACATTGCAAGATGAAAACTTGGAATTGTGAGAAAACATTCTGTGAGGTAAAAAGTATTCATTTTAATTAAAAGATTTGATTTTATTTCATTTACTTCTATGTCGTTATTTGTTTTTGATCATATATTTAAAACTCCTTCGATAAAATTAGCCTTCATGCACAAAAAAAAATTCTGAATTTATTATCTTATTTGTCCAGATCATCTTGACGGCACCAACAGATGACATTTCAAGATAGATATATCTCTAACCGTTTGTTTTTTTAAGTTGATCCAGGTGTATTGATGTAGGTGAAAAGTTCTAGACAATGAAGACTTGAGACACACCTTCCACGTGTGTTTGACAGTGAATCCGTGTGTCACACTTGAATCTCTGCTGTGGTTGTAGAGTTCTGGACCTGGAGCACTCTCTGATCAAGCAGACACGGGAGTCCCAGAGGGAGGTGCTGTCGCTTGTGAAGGAGAGAATCATCACCACTCAGCCCTGCACCGTCACTGAGGAACTTCAGGAGGGTGGCACCTGCACTGGAATGTTTGGGTTCAGTAAGACAATAAAGGTGGGGCTTTTGTGATCGTACATTCTTCTTTTCTGATGACAGTCTTGGGTGGATCACCATCTAGTAACAACATTCCAGGGGGACGTGTCCGGTCCTGCCCTCCCGTCTCCTCTCCTCCTAATACAAACTGTCCCCTTTGTCGTTTGTGTCTCCGCAGGTGTCAGTCAATGATAAGGGGAAGGCTCTCATCGAGTATGACACTAATGTGTCTATCAACATCCCCACAAAAACCACCATTGCTTACAGTGTGATTGAACTAGAAGTTGCTCAAACTGGGCAGTACGGTAAATATTTTTTGTTTCTTTAAATGAGAAAATTTCAGAGTTAAGGCCATTGCATTGAGTCTGAAACTTTTGTCCAAAATTGTTTCAGTTTCAAATATAAATACGACCACATGTTGTGTCAATCACTCTTACACCCTACCTCTGAATCTTTCCTTGATCATAAATACAAATTCTGATTAGGTTTTTGTTGTTTTCGCATCCATAGTATGCATTTAGATTTTTCAACCTCTGAAAATCTGTTCGAATTTTACACTCTTGACATTAAACATCAACACAACCAAAAATTTTTATCATGCAGACGGTTGTATACTTAAAAAATATACTTTCTAGTATTGGCAATTCTGGAGGGTCAGACAAGCCGTATGAATGTACTCTCATTTATTTTGTCAGAACTGTGCCTGCTGCCAAATATTAGAGGTGGTTTTGAAGTGGACGGGCCAGTGAAGGTGAAGAAAGTAAGCACGCTTAATGCTGCACCAGGGAAAGCAACCAACAAACTGCAGAAAGGTAACATCACTGTAACTACTCCAAACATCAACGTTTTGACAGTAAAATATATATTTTTTGTGTAAAATAAACCACTGGAAAGTGTAAAATTATTAATCAGTGGCATCACAGCTAGCTCAATACAGTAACCTTGGCTGCGTCAGACATCGCGCACTTCCCTACTAACAGCTGAAAAAAGTGATGTGAAAGTGTGGGGTTTCGAATAAAGTGACGCTGGTGGGTCACATGGCAGTGCCGATATAGTGGATGCAAAACGTCTGGATTACATTCATAATAGTATATAGAACATGTCCATGGTTACCTCCTTGCTTTTATTTCTGGTTTACTGATTACAGTGCTGTGAGAAGGTTTTCACCCCCCTGTCTTGTTTTTATTTTTTTTTTTCACATTTGTCAAACTTAAAGGATTTAAACAAATTTTAATATTACACAAAGATTACTTTTTCACATAGGGCCAGGTAGGTCTGGACAGCTCTTTTCTCCTCAATAAATGAAATCATCATTTTAAAACTGCACTTTGTATTAACTCACTTTATTTTAATGTAATATTAAAATGAGTTTAATGTTTGGAATTTTTTAAGTGACAATAAAATAAAAACAGGATGGGGGCAAATATTATTTCACAGCACTGTATATTAACCGAATGGAGTTTCAGTACGGTCAATTATTATTATTAATATTATAGAGTTTACATGATTCGTAAGACAAGCTTTGATAAAGATCTTTCTCTTAAGATCTGGAAGGACTCCAGGGGCAGTTTACGGTTCTCTCTAAACTCCCATCCAGCACACGCTCCTCATTATTCCAGCAGATCTCTCTGCTCCTGGAGAACAGTGAAGCCATCAGTGTGCTGGAGGACGCAGTGAGTGAGCTTCTTTTTTGAAACAGTAGGAATTAATCACAACAAATGCCATCTAGTTGTCATCTTTAATAAAACTTGACATGAATAAAACTTATATACAGTGCTTAAAAAATGTATTAGACTACCAAGGTTTGTGCCTCAGTTGCCCTCAACTGACAGTATTAGTGATTCCCAAAATTAAGTTAATTATGTTCATTTTTTTATTTTTTGTAATATATATATATATATATATATATATATATTTTAAATAAAAAAAAATTAATCTTTCTGATCCAGAACTTTTGTACAGTAATAATCAACATATTGGACATCTTGTTGGTCCTCTCTCTCAGCTAGAGGACCTGTGCGGTGGGACTGATCCCAGTTTATTAGATGAAGTACCTGCTCTGAAGACCACAGTTGAGCTCCTACAGAAGACTGTTGAGACTAACCCCTCTGGAAAGCAGAAGAAACCCACCGCTCTGACTGCCACCCATCTGCTCATCAGCTCCTTAGATGGTGAGTTCCGTTAAGGTGACAAAGATTCGTTTTTGTGTATTAGTAACTTGTGACTAAAGCGATCAGTGATTTGACTTTCAGTGTATCGTTGTGATATACCTGATGGTTGTTTGTTGTAATACACCTGCTGTCAGATTGACCTTTGTTCTCCTAACTAATCATTTGCTTGTAGAGATGACTGACTCTGCCCTGCTTGATCTCAAATCCTGCTGCAGTTACACAACCCTGCAAGCTTTGCTTCATCTAGTAAGTATCTTCATATCAAGTAACCATACTCAGTCTTAAAAACTGTTTTTTCATCAAAAATGGGAGCATCAACACAACATGTAATAACTTTAAAAGGAATAGTTCATCTAAAAATGAAAATTACCCCATGATTTAGTCAACCTCAAGCCATCCTAGGTGTAGATGACTTTCTTCTTTTAGTTAAATATTGACTATAAATAAGAAGTTATATTAAAAATGTACAAGCTTTATAATGGTGGTACATGGACGTTGGGATTTAGAAGTTCAAAAAAGTGCATCCATCCAGCTTAAAAAAGGGCTAATAAATGTCTTTTAAAGCATTTTTTTTGATAAGCTCAATACATAAGTACATAAGTTGTTGATAAGTACTCAATTGTTGTTGGCAAACTTTGTAGAAGTCTCTAACCTGTAGAAGTTAAATACAGTCTAACTTCTCTACTGTAGAAGTTAAATACAGGCCTTAATTTTCTCATAAACCTAGAGCTATCATTGTAAAAGATTTTCTGCTTATGTGACTTTGTGTGTTTATTGTCATGCAGGTGCAAAATATGACTTCAAGAAAGAAGTCCTCTTTGAAAGATGCTGCTTTGGCTGCATTAACTGATGAGGTTTTCAAGAAGGTTACGTCACTCTTTGCTTCCTGTAACGTGACACTGCTTAAGGAAAAGGATTCAGTAGTTACGAAAATCAGCAACCCACAGGATCGCCTTCCTCTCATGCTGTGCATTGCTGTTGAAGGCTTGGCATCTTTAGTGCCCCCTGTCTGACGAGCACAACAGCAAAGCCAAATGATCTGATGTAAGCTGAGGACCAAAGGGCACTGAAGCAGTGGACAATCTACAAACTGGGATAAGAAAGAACATTTGGATCCTTAAGTGGCCTTTCAGCGGTTTTTAAATAGTTGTAATTCATTTTGAATTGTTATTTAAAGTACGTCTGTAACGTCAAATATTTTAGATTGGAAATACAGTGTCACCAAGTCTGTGGTTTTCTTGTGGAATTGGGCTCCTTTAACACTGCTGCAGCGGCTTGTTTTTTTGTCCGTGTGTTGAAGCATTGCCAATAATGTGGTATTTAGCCCCTGGAAAGCCAATTTTACCCAGGGAACCTTTCTTTTTATCTATCAAAATTTTTTTTTTACTGAGTGACCCTCCTTGAAACACATGTGGCCTTGTCGAGTAACAATTGGGCGGGTTTTATTGTGAAAACCTGGCAACCCTCGAAATACACTTACGCAAAAATGCACACTAAATTGTTTACATTATATTTTGTCTATTTTCATAAACACCTTAACCCAGTTTTCTGCCATCTAAACTTCTTTTTCGAGCAAGCATTAACGTCAAAACTGAAGAAGTATAGATTTTTACACACAAGATGTAAATTGTGTCATCAGCAAAGTGAACATATAGTGTATGCTGTACTCTTTCCAAATTTAGGTCTCTGCAGTTAAGCATGTTATCACAATTTATATTTATATAGAAAGCTTACATTTCCAAAAACCTGCAATACGCAAAAAGAACATCTGCTCAGACTCTTAGGTGACACTAAACAGCAGTTTTTACAAATATAAGAGTTGATGTCAATTTAAGTGCATACACACACAGATCAAATCTGAGTGTGCACACACTTTATAAATAAGGCCCTAGAAAATAAAAGACTCTTAAGCAATGTGATCCAAAATTAAGTTTAAATTTATTAGACAGCCATTTAATTTCAGAAAATACAACTCTCTGTATCGCAAAATATAGAACTTTCAAGTGAATATGCAAGCCTGATAAAAATCAGTTACAAAGCCTTGAAAAAGACACCAGAGACAGAGATACATACAGCTAGATGAGAGGTTATGAATCTGTGAGGACAGGTAGCTTGTGATCATGACACACTTGGTCTATATTCCATGTTTGAATGTGATTTTAGCTAAATACAGTGCTGATTCTGTATACTAGGACATACAAGCAACATTTAGCTCATAATTCTGCAATGATAAAATTAAAACAAATGATATTGGATGCACTTTATTTTATAGTACATGCACGTAATATAAGGTCATATAATATAAGGTAACTTAGACTTGAGTTAAGGTTAGGTTTAGGGGCCGTTCACACAAAACAGGCTTTTACTTTTAAAAATTACAGGCGCCCCACAAAAAAATCCAGATGCAGTATGGAAAAAAATCAGCCAAGGTTGAGCATTTTCAACTTGCACAAGATAAGACACTGAAACGGAGCGAGACACATAAATATAAAAAGTCATTAAAAACCAACGCAATGAAAAAAAACTTGTTCTGTGTGAACCAGCCATTAAGCCCAGAGTGTACTTCATTATACTACAGGTGTACTTTTATTCTCAGCTTAAATAAAAATAGTACAAAGATATTTTCATCAGAATTGGTGCAGATGCTGGACAAGAATGAAACATTACATTTCACCTGATAATATTTAAAAGGATGATATTTGAAAGGCTGTGCGTTCTGCTCTATGTATAAGCTGAGCACTAACGTCAAAACTGAAGTATAGATTTGTACACAGTGCTTGAGATGCAAATTGTCATCAGCAAAGTGCACATATAGTGTATGCTGTTCTCTTTACAAATGTAGGTCTCTGCAGAACAGTAATGGGTTACTAGATCAGTGGGTGAGGCCAAAATAAAAGGGTTTTGAACCGCATCACCTGATTTGCTGCTGTGTTTAGGGGTGGGGTTAGGTATGTTGTCACAATTTACAACATACTTACTTTTTGCATTTTTTGCATCATTATGGTACAAAATTATCCAGTTTAAATCAATGTGACAAATAAGTTAGGTCAAAAGTAAACTACCTTACATGTGTAAAGTATTGCATTACATTACTGACTACAAATTATGTCATATAAATTGTAATCCATTACTGATTCCAGATTACAAGTAATCGACCCAGCTCTACATATAGCACAAGAATGGGTCAAACTGGAGTATACTACAACCACCATGTTGTTCCTGTCATGTGACCTAACGGTCATTGCATTACTGCCATTCATAAATCCAGGTAGTTTTTCACTGTGCATCAAATACAATGCATAATACTGTTGTTTGTGTGCGGTCTTTTTGCAATACTGTGTATAAGGGAAGTATTCGATCTCAGGATCTGGCTGACAAGCTTTTTCACTAGTTTGTTTGTGTCCACAAGGTGGCCCATCATTTCAGTAGAGATGGGATGAAGCATTGAGTTATGTTATTCGCTCACTTTAAAGTTGTTCCAAACCTGAATGCATTGGTTTCCTCTGCTGAGCACAAAAGGTGAAATTTGGAAGAATGTGGAGAACCAAACGGTTTCTGGTCCCTTTTGACATTCATAGGATTTTTGGTTGCACTTTTTTTGAAATGCACCTACCTAAAAAAGTACTGGTAATACAGTGTATCTACATACAGTAAGGTACATAGGACAAGTGTACATTAGTGTGTACATGGGTAAGAGAACTGTAAAAATAAAACTTTCTGGTTACCCACATTCATCAAAATCTCTTTACGTGCAACAGTGGAAAAAAATGCAGACAGGTTTGGAACTACACGAGGGTGACATTGTTGGTGAACTACCTTTTTAAGCATTCACGTCAAAACTGAAGTATACTCTGGGCTATAAAGTTAGGTTCAGGATAAGTACCTAGCTATTATAGTACATACATAACAGGACTGTAAAATAAAGTGCTACTGTGATATTGTACTGTGATAAAATTGGCTTACTCCTAAAATTCCTTGAATTTAACTGAAATGAAAGAAGATGACACTTAAAAATCTTATCAAGTAAGAAGCTGCATAAACTAAAGCAGCTTGACACGCTGTAGTGACTGAACTGTATGACAGATGAAGAAACGCGAGATGAATCCTGCACTGTAAACCAACATTTGTAATACTAAAATTACAGCGAGAAAACAGACCCCTGCTTTAAATACTGTAACGCAACTTATACTTATTTGCTATTTTAAAACGACAAGCCATTCAAAAAAAAGTCCTATTTGTTTTTTTCCCCCTCCAATATTTAAGTTTAGTCAGTAGAAAATAAAAACGTTAATAAATAAGTACACTTCCCTTATGTCTGTGGTGACTGGATGGCTAGTGTACATTTGCATAGTGAGTGCTGGGTCCGTTCAGTGTGAACTTGTGTTCTGTGCCTCTGACGTATCGGTTGTGCCGCCGATGATGATGATGATGATGATGGGGCGTCTGGACCACTGAATGTCTCAATAAACCCAGTTGACAGGGACCCACTGCGGTTGTGTGGTCAGCTGCTCCACAGCTGCCTGCAGTTTCTCAAAAGCCTTGTCCAGATTGTCATTAACTATAGTCAGATCAAAGTAGTGATTGTACGCCCGCTTGATCCTGGCGCTTTCATCCACCGTCTTCTTTAGGTCCGTTTCCTAAAAAGACAGAAAGAAGTCTTCACAGTTACTTCTGGCTTCTAAAAGAACCATGGGATAGTTTTTACTAAATGGGACAAATCAGTGCAATTCCAAAACTTCGCCAATGGGAGGGGAAATTTCACTTTTCTTGGGAGTTAAATAATGCAAACACTACTAAATCAGTTGCATGATTCATTTGAATACTCCCCTATAAAGTGTGTGTCTGAAAAGATAACTCCTACAAATGCATATTCGATCAGGTCAGATGCAAAAATAATCCATTTCTGATCAGCACTAAATCTTCACTGCGTGCATTAAGTGCCATTTTAAAATGTCAAAAGATGTTTACGCTAGCACAAGCTTGTAGTAAAACCGTATCTTAAACTATTAACTAAAGTAAACTCCAATGTTTTTAAATGTTTATTTGGACAAAAAATTGAAAGACAGAAATGAGGCTGACCGTCAGTAGCTTGGTTGTGATCCCAGCATCCACCACAGCTTTGTGCATGGCCCGTAGTGTTTCAAGCTCTGGGGCAGCGATGAAAACCACAAACGGCATAAACTCTGATGTCTTCAGTACCTTTAGTGCCTGTAGAACACATTAATGACATGAAGTCTTTTTGCAGGTGACACCTACTGGTCAAAATGTTAGTGACAAAAAAAACAAAAAAACAACAACAACTACTCTATAATGACACCTTTTACAACTAATTTCAAAAGCTTCAAAGTGCAGTCTATTAAATGTAATCCACAAATAATTAAATACCATAAATATGAAAGTTCTTATATTGTGTTATTAGGTATGTGCGTGTTTTTAGACAGGGCTTGGTAAACTAGCTCAATTTCATGCAAAGGTATCATTTTACTTTTTGCATTACATACACACACACACCTTAAAACTATATATATATATATAAAATATTGATCAGAGACAATTTACTATTAGCCAATCACTCATGAGCACACCAGATCAACATCTATTGGTGAACCCTCTGAATTGTGTAATGTTTGCGAATCAAGGTTTAAAAAAAACGTATGACATACTGAAGTATGTCATATCTGTTCAAATGTTTTGTACTTAAATGGATGAAGTAAGACAGCACGTCTCTGAGAGAAAGTTGATGCTGTGCTGTGCTATTAGACCATTAGCAACCAGTACAGTTGCATCTCTAAACTAACCCGCTTTTAAGCACTGCTTGTCAGGCCTTTAACAATAATGGATGACTTCAGGACAATTACTGTCAATCGTCGACGAGAGAGATCGATTCCCATTTTCTTGCACAATAAGCATTGCATTTTTAAGATGCAGTATACATTTGTTTTATGGATAGCTATTAAACATCTTGAGAAAAGCATTTAAAATGTGCAGCGTCAGGGGTCCTCAAAGAATAGAATTTCAGGGTTTCCCAAACTGAGAAAAGGTTTGTGAGTTTATACAAAGCTCAAATAATTTTCAGAAAAACAATGCTGTAAGTTTTTTTAATACAGTTTCAATAATAATTTTAAGTTGGATTCATCTCACTTTAAAGGAAGAAAATATATAAATATTTTAAAACCAACATATAAGTAAATTAAATAAAATTTGTAGGACAACGTTTTGTCCTGGAGTTTTGTGCTGACAGGTTTAGGAATCACTGGACATGATTATGAAAATATGTAGTTCATCCCGTAGCACATCCTCACCTTTATTACTACGTAAAGGCTATGGCCTACTGCACAATACAATTCACGGTACAACATCAAAACCTCTCACCTGTGGGTTGACGTCCAGTATGCAAGTCCGTCCTGTGTGAACGACTTCATGAATAGAGTTGATTTTGGTTCCATATAGATTGCCGTCATATTCTCCATGCTCAAGATAGCGACTTGACTTGATGTCCATTTCCATCTCCTCTCGGGACACAAAGCAGTATGACTGGCCATCCTTTTCCTCATCACGTGGACGCCGAGAAGTGACTGAAAAACATGAAATTCTGATGAGACTTTTTAATGGTAACAGCTTTTACCAGTAATATCATTTTAATGGGATAGCCCACCTCAAGTTGGTCCCTATCAACTTGCAGCGTTTTTCCCCCATACTAAGGAAGTCAATGGGGACCATCTATTAAAGATGAACTAGTTGATTATGTACTCACAAGGTACAGTAGTTCCATATCGCAGTGGGTTTAACATAATCAGACGGTTCTTGAGGCTTCGTCGACCCACTCCTTGTGCACCAATCAGCACAAGAGTTTTTCTCTGGAATGGAGGCATCTTTGCTACTTCCTCATAGATCTGTAATTCATGGCGGTCAAATTCTATTAGAAAAAGAGTTTTGAAAGTTAATTTTTCATTTTACAAATACTTGCACTACCATTTAACAGTTTTTTTTTGTTTGTTTGTTTGTTTTTTTAAATGGTAAGATGAATTTTTTTAAGTTTTTGAAAGAAGTCTCTTATGCTCACCAATGCTGCATTTATTTGATTTAAAAAAAAACTTAAAAAAAATTCCATGATAATGAAACTGAATTATTTATGAGTGGAAAATGCAAACATGTTGATTTGGTACAGTATTTACCATTTTCATATAAATACATTTACAGTCTTACAAAAAGTTGTCACTTTCTAATTCATTTAATTAAATCGAACAGAAAGAACACCACCACACTTTTGAAAGATTAAACATTGATAATAAAAAAAACCCTGCAAATCTAACCTGCATTTTTCGCCGTCAAGTACATCATTTTCTTTTTCTTCTTTTTTCCAGTTAATGTCCCGCAGAGGATTCCTAAAACAAACCCACAGCCCGGAACTTTAGCGTTTACAGCATAGACAGGAAGGAACGTCGATATGTCCCTAAAACAACTGAACTCATAACTAGAGTTTGAAACAATACACATATATATATATATACATATAAAAAAAAAATAATAATAAAAAAATATATATATATTATACCCGTTCCATCCAGGTCTCTCCTTACAAATGCTTTCCTCTTTTCCTCCAGAAACTGACTGGGGATCAAGCCAGTGCGGCCTCCATTTATATTACATGCCTAGATGAAAAAGTTTCAATTTCAAATTTTATAAATTTTATAAAGCACATGTTACATGACAGTATTCTACATACCAAATCCTCCCCAATAGCCAAACTTAATCTTACAGCAAATGAGTAGTTCAAGGCAAAAGTCATGGTTGATGGTTTGTTAATAGCGAGAATTTAAATCTTAAAATAAAGTAAACCCACAAAATCCATACGCTTCTCACCTGCCACCAGTTGGGGTCCTCCTTGTTCACTATATGCAGAATGTCTCCTTTAGAGAAAGCCAAACCCGCCTCTTTACAAGGGATCAGATTATCCGTGTCAGGATTGTAGTTGAAATGTGGCTTCAGATACACCTAAAGGGCAAAGAAAGTGTTGTTACTCCCGTTTATTATCATGACTCATTTAAGCTGCTAATTATAGCCTGAAATGCAATCATGTCATAGCTCAGAGGCAAAAGAAATTCATACATACGCAGGAAGCTAATATTTTTTACATGTAACATTTATCACATATCCTTTCTGATAGATAACAATAAAGCTAAAGTGTTTTCATGTTGTATTGACAAAATCTGTCGTGTAATGCCTGGGACCAATACACATTGTTAGCAATACTGAATCCTCCTCGGAAATAAATGAACGCTAACAGAGACCGTCTATGTTGGTGTGTGTTGTAAATGGGTCTCTCTATGAAGGGCAACAGCATGTTTTCACATTAAATATTTATGGATCCTGGTGGATCTTTATCAGCGAAGATTTCCCAACAGTAAACGCAGCGGTCATTTTCTGCACATAACCCAACCACCGAGTAAAGTTCAGGTCTAAAAAAGACAGAAATGTAGGTTTGGCCTGTAAACACTCGCCCCCCGGTGTTTGCTCTTGTGTGAGGTTTTCAAACAGGGAAAGTAGGTAGAGGACATACTTGCTTAGAAGTACACTCACAGGGTTGATGTACAGCAGAGGACATTAGGATCAGGATTTGAACCAGCAACTGTGCTGTAATCATACATGGACCTGTGAAACCTGCTTAACTTCTGCCATTTCTTTGCGCCAAATATGTTGTGGATTACAGTCCTGTGTGTCCCAAATCATGACTAATTGTTGTGCAAAACACTTTACACACATTAGAAACATTGGAAGGTAACGCCTCTAAGAATTTGAGGATCCATTTCTCTCCAGGCCCAGATCTCCTTAGAGTAGACACTGAGAGTGTGCATGCGTTTAACTCCTCCCATCTGCCCTACTTAGCACAGGCCGTGTTATAAATAGGGATAACCATGTTCAGTTTCAGCTTGATGGCATTCTGAGTGACCCAGAGGGCAGGTCTCTCCTTGTTCCTCCTCAAGGACTGTTCGAACACATTAGCCATCAGAAGGTTATACAGCACTAAAATCAGGACTATGGGACAAGGTTATTGTGAACTCTCAGCATCTGATTATTAGGGGAAGATACTAGCAGTTCAGATGAGGATGATCTGAGGATGGCCAGAGTTATTAGAAATGAAGGATGTTCATGTTAAACTTCCCGTTTACAAATGAATATCCCTTTCTCACAGACATCACCGAAAGGTTTGTGTTTTGACCAGATGTGTCAAAAGCAAGTAATACAATGCGCATTTTGATTTAAACCAAATTGTAAAAATGACTGGGAGTCTCTTGATTACAGTACTGAGCTACTGAAATGGAGCAGCTCTAAGGTGTCATTAACTTGAATATAAAGTAACAGATATAAAGCTAATTCTATTGTGTTCTAATGGGTGGACTGCACAATATTTTAATAAAAAAGTGTCTAAAACAAGTATGACTGCTGCCGTTTTTGTGACGTGCACTGACTGCTTGCGCTGATCGGTGATTTTTCACTGTTCTCTGCACTCTGGCTCTGTTAATAATCATATATGTTAGCTAAGCTTGTCCTTGTGAATAAAATATAAGCATTTATTTGCATTTTTAGCCTGTATCAAAAGCAAAACAAAATCTAAGGAGCTCCTTCCGTTGGTGGTATTGCGCCTGTAGAGGCACAATTTTTCTAATCCAATGTTCATCCACTTTTAATAATTAATAATAACTGATCAGTCTAAAAAGATATAGTAACACACTAGACATGAGGGCCCAGGAGTTTGAGGCTTGTGGTATTAAAGCCCTGGGAGGAGGAGTATTTGGAACATTTTTGTTTTAGAATAATAATAATTCTAATTCTTAGTGTTATTATTATTATTATTATTGTTACTGATAATAATAATAATAATAATAATAATAATAGTAATATTAATAAGTTTAATATTATATTAATATAATAATATTAATTATTACATAATATTTTCCCAACATAATTATTTGTCTATCTATGATCTATGGCAATCTATGAATTAGCCAAATAACTTATTTTTGTTTCTGAACATGTAATTCTTAAATATTGGTACTTCGTTATGGGCAAGTACCAAAAATAGAAGTATCTGTATCGGTCCATCCTGAAAAGTGATATCGGTACAACTCAAACCCAATTCCATGCAATGACGAAACACTCAACTGCCACTTAATAAATTACTCCAAATGAAAAAAACTATTCATAAGCCTTTTAACTTGACTTTGTTTGCTGTAAATGAGTGGCGTGCTGACCTGTGCGGCTGGAGGGGTGTCCCTGTAGCTGGGCAGGATTTTGAGTGTGATGCTTCCATTGCAGTCTCTCAGCATGTGCTGTAATGCCATGGGGTCTTTGCCTGCCTCTCTGCCATTCACCTCTCGGATGACATCACCTGCATGCAGCATTCCTTGCCTGTCAATCATGCTGCCGTGCATAACACGTGCAATGACAAGGTCGCCGTCCTCCACCCGGAATGTTACACCCTAAAAAAGAAGACACTATAAATCTCAGAAATGGCAGAACAGACAGTCAGACATATTAAGTCAGTGGTTCTCAATCCTGGTTCTCCTCATATTTTGCATGTCGCTCTTTGTTAATGCACCCGATTCTGATAATCAGCTCATTAGAAGAGAGCTCCGTGCATGAGCTGTATTTCAATTGACATGGTCCCTACACAGTGTCCGTTAAAGTTTACTTTACAGCGCAAATCCATTAATGAATGTTCCAAAGTGAATAATTGAATTTAGTAAGATTTAAATTGCGTCTCGCACACTTAAATGCGCTTTGAATGGAATGTATAAATTCACTTCGAGCTGGAATCATGGGTGGAATATTCGGTGATGTCCACTTCGCAGTACGCATACGTTCGAATAGAATAAATGACAAGAGAAACATACGTAATGTGCAGAGCGGTGGAGCGCGAGGACCAGGACTGAGAACCGCTGCACTTTAGACAGTAAATAAGTGAATACGATTTAAATTACATCTCGCACAGCTCATGCACGGAGCTCTCGTGAGGACCAGGATTGAGAACCACTGTATTAAAGGATTATCTATATGAGGTGGTTCAATTTACAGTATTATATTATAGTATAATATCATTTTTTTCTTTCATATATTTAGGGTTGCAAAATGATTAAATCACATTCAAAATATAAGTTTGTTTACACACAATGTGTGTGTGTACTGTGTATATTTATTATGTATAAATACACACACACCTGCATACAAGCATACACATTTTAAGGAAAATTTAATTTTTATAGTATTCTATAAATTACATACAAGTAGAAATATATACTTTTTAAAAATTTAATATATATAAATACACAATGCATATAAAGAAAAAATAGTTTATTTAAGAATAGAAATATATAAATAAATCTAAAAAAATATATACTGTACACGTATATTATATATATATATATATATATATATATATATATAAAAATACACATACATACACTTTATGTAAACAAAAACATATTTTAAATATGATTAAACATTTGACAGCTCTAATTATATTATGGTATATATTACATTACATTATATTCTAAAAAATCCACTTAAAATAACATCATATATTTGATAGTCCATTATATTATTATTATAATATTAAAAGCCACTAAAATACAATTTTTCACTGACTTTATTAAAAGCATTATAGCAATAACACATTTATTTAGGGATATTTTAAAATACAGTTTCATATAAACCAAAATCAATGAATAAAAAGTCTATTTTCAGTGACCTTTTAACCTGCACCCTGGTGAATTTCTGACCTTGGCATAGACACAATGACATTTTACTAGGTGGTAAACACCGCAGGGTGCCAAGTATAGATCTGCTCGAGACCAGTTGGCCTTTGATCTTCCTTGTATATGAAGCTCTAATATAACAATTAAACCTAGACCTTGTTAATGCAAACACAAACCTTCCAACACGGAACAACCACATGGCACTGTGTGGATTTGAAACACAAGCCGCTAAAGATCTGACCGACTGTGGGATCTAATCCTGTGAAACTGAGAACATCCGTCACTCACCAGAGGCTCTCCGGCCTTCTTCTGGATGCTGATCATGCGAACCGTGTCAGCCGGCATGAGGGATGAGCTGGCCATGCTGGTGGAATTGGTGCTGGTGGGAGGAGCTTCATATGACTTAGAGGCCACCTTGTCATGAGCTTCTAACAGGGACTGAAAATACCAAGAGAACACAGAACACAAGACATATTACCAAATAAATAATCTTCCTTTAAAACACACACACACAATCAACTCATTTGTCCAATTTTCTTAAATACTTATAGGTGATCTTACTTCCTTACTGCTGAGAAGGCTACAGGATGAATAAATAAATAAATAAAAAATAAATAAACAAACATCTCAGGAAAGAAGACTCAGAGACACACACAATGAGGTTTGGTACCTGGAAGTGTGGTTCCTTCAGGATCTTACAGAGTTCTGCTGTGCTTTCATCTTGAGTGGTCAGACTGCTCATATCAGACAGAATCTCACTCACTAGCTCCACGTTATTACTTTGAACCGCCTCCAGCTTAACATCCTCCAATCGTTCATGAGCCTGAGAGAGAGGGGGTGGAGACCGAATAACTTGAGCGTCTTGCCAAGAGAGAGATTAATGGATTACTTCTAGATTAACAAATGCACTGCCAGGTACACTTCAGATGGAAGAGTGTTTAAACAACTGTACACAGTCATTACGAATAATGATTTAATCAAGTGTCTCAGTACTTGATTTTTATTTTTAAAAATTGTGTTAAAATATTGAAGAATAAAAATGCATTATGCCTTTGTTCTATTTTTCCAAATATTATATTAATACATTTGATTTTTTTTACACTGATCTAATCTTTAAATAAGAAAAAAACCCACTTTCATTTGAATGAAAATTAGACCCCCAAGTCTTTCAATTGAGTTTTTATTTTTTTGAGATCTCTACACAGTGTTAATGAACACTCCCATTGGGTCTCCCAGTATGCTGCCTCTCAGGGGTTGCCATGCCAGAATAACCTGCACAACACATATCTAATAAAAAATGCATTTAAAAATCATTATGGACTGAAAACCGTGTCAGAACAGGATTATTAAAGGGAAATAGACCGTACAAACTGGGCTGTAATGCAGATCAAACCGCCAGTCACTCGTAATCTAACTCTTACTAGAAGAATTTGTCACAATGGCATGTTAGTTCCTAATCAAACAGAGTGAAACTCAACCAGTATATCTCACAATCCAAACAATTTCACACAGCTATATTAAGAATAAGAAGAGGCCCCCTGTACATCACATTCTTATGACCTGTGACATAACAAATAACCCCTGGCCTCATAAATGTGTGCACATATGAACATTATGCTGATATTTAGAAGGCTGATAAAAGCTTGAATTAACTAAAATTAAATTTAAATGTGGCATGTTGAAGTCCCCTAATAGCCATTAAACTAAAGAAGTTAAAAATGAAGTATTATTTTATACCTTAGCTAGGGAACGAACTATGGGACTCTCCATAATGCCACGGAGGAAGATGAGGTCAATGTCTTTGGCTCCTGTGGAAGGAGGCAGCTCCTTGAGGTTATCCAGGACCTGCTGCATGGCTGAGGGTCACACACACACACACAATTTACACACATCATTAAAATATATACAAAAACTAGAAATGAGGTGATTACGATAAGAAAAAAAAAAAAAGATGAAAAAAAAAATTTCATCATAGAATAAATGAATATACCCATTTTGCCATTATTCGATTACATTTTTAAGCACTACAGACTGGTTTATATTACGGTATGAAAATATATTAAACGGAAGATTAGAATTTAATACCCAACCAATTCATATCTTATATATTATACACACACACACACACACACACACAACAAATAAATAAATAAACTAGCTACATATAGCTGAGCATTGTAAAATCATACAATATTTTTATTTTTTTTTTTTTGTTTAATGAAAGCAAAAATGATGGAGTAACCCTTTAAAAGTTGATGCAAAAGTCAAAACTAATCAAGCAGAGTTCTGTTTTATGCTTTATCTACTCAAGATGTCCTCTAGCACTGTCAATGAATCAATTAATAACAGTTTTGATTGTCATGCTGTGTGCAGTGTAAAATACCCGCTCATCATTGAGCACTTAATAATGGGCACTTTTTGCATTGAAACCGGATTACTCCATCAGCTGACATTGAAAAGGATGTATGCATTTTTCCTAGGATTTCTTGACATTTTAATGGTGTCTACTTGAATATTTTAATCATATTTGGTCATTTGCTTTAAGGTATTTGCCATAATTTGGAAATATATATCTATTATTTGGTCATCACTATTTTGTTTTAATTAGATTCTTATCAACCTTGATGTGCATTTTCTTACATTTATTAGACAGTTAAAGTTTTGAGCATTTTTTTTTTTATAAAAACCCTTTGCAGGCTGACCAGAAGATGTGTTGATATGCACTTAAATTTACATGAATTGTATGTCATAGGTCAGCAACTCTATGAATCCTTAGACTCCGGATAGTAAATTTCAAAAATAGCTTCCTACAGCTTGGCAGGAAGTTGATTTTAGATCCTGTTTACAGTCAACACAACACAACCTTCTGCTTTCCAGTAAAAGAGAACAACAAAACAAACCAATGTCTATATTACTGCATCAGAAAGCACTCAGAAAATTATAAACAACTTGAGAGCCTCGAAAAGGGAATATTCATCCTGAAATGGAGTAATTTGCATAATGCAAACAGTAACCATTTCCATGGTGAACCAACCCACACAAAGACCTCTCCGTCAATCCAGCAACAAACCGCACAACACAGCAGAGAAAACGGTGTGTCAGCAGAAGCAGCTGAAAGAAAACACAGAGCTGAGGGTCATACATGCAGCTCATTAAGCCTCTGAGACGAGCCATTTCATCAGCGCTTTTCTGTAGCCTCTTCATCTCCACACAGAGCTACATGGGTTCCTTTCTACAGAGGCAAGATACATTAGACTCTGGGAGAGTTACGACAATATGGCTAGAAAGACTGAAGAGATCTGACCATTATTCAGGAGCAGCAGTTTTTCCAAAGCTCTATCATGACTTGATGTGAACTTGATTAAAATCAAATAGAGGTTCACTGCTGTTACTGTATAGCATCTGACTATGCTAGGTTCCATCAGGAAACACTACGGCACAGGCTGATGGGTGGTAGTGCCACCACTTGGTACAAGCTGATTGGTTCATGTTGCAGGGGTACTCGGGTTGTTTAGAGGCCTTGTCCTGTTTAAAATAACAGAGCATGAAAATATATATTAGCCCTATATACACTGCTCAAAAGAAAAATAAATAAATAAAAATAGAGGGAACACTTAAACATCACATTGTAACTCCAAGTTAATCACACTGTGAAATCAAACTGGCCACTTAGAAAGCAACACTAATTGACAATCAACGCCACATGCTGTTGTGCAAATTAAATAGACAACAGGTGGAAAATTATAGACAATTGGCAAGACACCCCAATAAAGGCGTAGTTCTGCAGTTGGTGACCACAGACTACTTCTCAGTTCCTGTGCTTCTGGCTGATGTTTTGGTCACTTTTGAATGCTGGGGGAATGCTTTTACTCTAGTGGTAGCATGAGACTGAGTCCAGATAGTGCAGCTCATCCATCAATGCGAGCTGTGGCAAGGTTTGCTGTGTTTGTCAGCGTCGTGTCCAGAGCATGGACATGCTACCAGGAGACAGGCCAGTACATCAGGAGACGTGGAGGAGGCTGTAGGAAGGCAACAACTCAGCAGCAGGAAAGCTACCTCTGCCTTTGTGCAAGGAGGAACAGGAGCACTGCCAGAGCCCTGCAAAATGACCTCCAGCAGGCCAGAAATGTGCATGTGTCTGCTCAAACGGTCTCCAAGAGGGTGGTATGAGGGCCCAACGTCCACAGGTAGGGGTTGTGCTTACAGCCCAACACAGTGCAGGACATTTGACATTTGCCAGAGAACACTGATTGGCAAATTCACCACTGGCGCCCTGTGCTCTTCACAGATGAAAGCAGGTTCACACTGAGCACATGTGACAGAGGTGACCAAGTCTGGGGACGCTGTGGAGAACGTTCTGCTGCCTGCAACATCCTCCCGCATGACCGGTTTGGCAGTGGGTGAGTAAAAGTGTGGGGTGGCATTTCTTTGGAGGGCTGCACATGTGCTCGCCAGAGGTATCCTGATTGCCTTTAGGTACCGAGATGAGATCCTCAGACCATACGCCGGCGCGGTTGGCCTTGGGTTCCTCCTAATGCAAGACAATGCTAGACCTCACGTGGCTTGACTGTGTCAGCAGTTCCTGCAGGACGAAGGCATTGATGCTATGGACTGGCCTACCTGTTCCCCAGACCTGAATACAATTGAGCACATCTGGGACATCATGTCTCGCTCCATCCACCAACGCCACGTTGCACCACAGACTGTCCTGGAGTTGGCGGATGCTTTTGTCCAGGTCTGGGAGGAGATCCCTCAGGAGGCCATCCAGCACACCCAGGTGTTGTAAGGAGGTCATACAGGCACGTGGAGGCTACAACATTACGGAGCCTCATTTTGACTTGTTTTAAGGACATTACATCAAAGTTGGATCAGCCTGTGGTGCGGAACCTCTATGGGTTAAATTATTTGATTTCCATTGATATTTTTGTGTGATTTTGTTGTCAGCACATTCAGCTAAGTAAAGAACAAAGTATTTATTAAGAATATTTCATTCATTCAGATCTAGGATGTGTTATTGTAGTGTTGCCTTTATTTTCCTGAGCAGTGTACGTAAGAGTGCTATACTGAACACACTTAAAACGTTTAAACTAAAAACATTCTTGAGCAAACAGAGTTCACAAATTTAGTATTTAGTACTAATTATAGTCTACACTTAATAAAATGATAAAGTTCAAGAAATTATTCATAATAATTCTTTGAACTTTAATTCCAGTATGCAAACCACAAAATGAACGCAGTCCTTAATGGGCTTAATCGGCTGCCTTTTGAGCATTTTGAAAAATTATTAAAGCCATGCTTACTGTCCCATTTGGATATCACAAACATCACGCACACTAATGATCTATAAAGCATCCTATAAACCTATAAGAGGCTCTAAGGTGCTGCTTACCTGTGCCAGAATTGGCATTGGCTACGGTCATTATTCCTATATTGCAGGGCAAGTTCACAGCTAAGACTAAATTTGTCTTCAATAGCAGTGAGAACCATGCACCTGGGGACAGGAAGAGGCAGGTCCACATCAGAATTTTTATTCACTCCATCATTCTGTGCTACTTTTCCATTTTCATTTAAAAACAGAAGAGACATTTTTATCCATGCGGTCTCTGCTAAGTGCATCAGAAATATCCATTTAAGTAGTATTGGAAATCTTGTATCACTAAGGGCCTTGAACTACGAATGAGGTGAAATGAAGAGAAAAGGACTTTAGCAGCAAACACCCTCTCTTTACACACAACAGTCCATCCACATGATCAGAGACATGCAAACAAAGAGATTCCACAAACAAAATCCGAATCTGTTTCTGCCGATTACCCCTACATAGTCCTAGGTGTGTTTATATAGGAGCACATACAATAGGTTTGGCATAATATAATATAAAAAAAAAAAAAACTCAGTTGTACTTTACCAATTGAAACAACATTTAATTCAGCATCTCAGTATATCATAATAACACCCGTAATCATTTAAGTAAATGAGTATTTTTATGCACGTCAATCCAGCACAGAAGGGGGTATATAGAATGTAATAATGACTCACCTGCAAAACAAAGTTTAGGGCAGTTCACAGAACCTCTGTTCAGCAGCTTCTCATCTGGAGCTCATGAAGACAGAAAACCTGTAAAAGGTCATATTTCCAACATTACCAAAAACACAACTGAGTCTTACAACAATACACAGACAGAGATTGGCATCTGTCTGAAATTAATCATGCTTGTGTTTAATGTAGAACAATGACTATAACTAAACGCAAGTAATAATAACATTCACTTTACTAAAAAAAAAAAATAAAATAAAATAAAAAAAAAACCACACACACACACTTCTGTATGATAACAGAGGATGCTGTTTCCACAATATTTTTAACACATATCTTTTAGGGAACTAAAATCAAACCGAACCAAGTATATTATTAATAGAGCATATTCAGGGTCAGTATATTATTAATACAGCATATTCATACAATTCAGCAGGGATGCATTATATTTATAGTTAAAGTCGTTAAACGGTTGTTAAGAATGTTATTGTTACAAAAGATTTCCATTTCAAATACATGCTGTACTTTCCATTCATCAAAGAATCTATTAATATAAAATAGTGTATAAATGATCAAAATCATAGGCAGCACACATGTTTTTTAACACCGATACATCTTTCTTAAGCACCAAACAGTCATATTAAAAAAAAAAATTCCACACAAATAACTTACAATTACAATTTTCATTTCAAATAAATGCAGTAAAGCGAACAAACACACACACACCTCCAGCACAGAGCAAAATGTACCAAATCATGTCTTTGCAAGTCCAATACAACACATTTCTATTTCAAGGAAGAAGAACAATACTACCACTGTGGCAGCAGGTGTATACAACAGATTAAGAGCAAGCGTGGAAGTTTAATCTGATTGGGAGTCATTATGAGATTAAGACGGCAGTCTTCCCGTCTCACGTCGCAGGGGGCAATTTTGTATGAAGTCACAAGAACAAACAAGGCTAGTCCAAGACTAAATTGCATGTTCGAGCTGTCCCAGATAAAAATATCTTGCTCTGACATATATTAAAACATGTCAGTGTCATGGATCTGTGTTAAAGATGCACACCTGTAATATTTTCTTACAGGGCATTTTTGTAAAAGATGCTTAATTTAACTAATGCCTTGTCCTGGTTTAAGATAAGCCCCGTTTGTGAAACCAGACCATAGGGTCTCAATTAATCCATCCAACATCACTATTAGGAACCTAATTTTAAAGCCCATCACAGCTGCACTACTAACAGTGTACTGGTGCGGGCAGAGTAATCACACTCTTGTGTGTCTTGTGTGGTGTGCTATGAATCATTGTACACAATGTGCAGTTGCACAGTATGCTGTAGAATAGCACGTTCACACTTATAGCTTGAGGCCAAAGGGTTGAGGAAAACGTAACTAGGCCAAGGAGTTTCAAAATGAACTAGCATGAAAGAGAAGCTTGCATTCAACATTAAGTCAAAAAATAAATAAAATGTTTGCTCTAACGGTTATGGTTTTAAAGTAATGTGTAAATACTGCCATGTACTACTAAATAACAGAGGAGGGGGTGGAGGACCCTTCTGACAACTCAACCGCCTGAAATTAAAGCTTCAGCTTTCAGTACGATGATGACAATTTTTCAAATAAAAAAAATAAAATTACTATTAATTATAAACTTTTTTTTTTTTTTTTTTCACAATGAATTACAAACATTAAAGATTAAACATTTTTTTTGCTTAAAATGACAAAATAACCCTAAATTATAACCCAACCTAAATGTCACATGCTAATTTTTGAAAAGGACCTATACAGCTTATATTGTGATAAAGTTCATTATTTCCTGTAATGTACTGATAAACATTAGACTTTCATATATTTTAGATTCATTACAC
>JAUYWG010000051.1:9686503-9723051 GCA_034779775.1 Enteromius afrohamiltoni
TCCTCCCGCGATGGCTCGGCGTCGCTCTACAACCTCCTTCCCGGACCCACGAGGACACCAGTGTGCATGCACGGGGGGAGAGACCGGTCTCCCGAGGAGAGGCGCGCTTGATCCTTTAATGGCGGCGGTGATGAGGCGCCATTAGATCCAGGTGCGCCTCATCACACGCCGCCAGACCTGCGTAGTCCTGCGCCCCTCGTCTCATCCGCCCACTCCTGTCGGGAGCCTGGCGGCGGGCGGCGCTGAGGAAACGAGTGTGTGGAGACAAAACGATGATTGGCCGTCGAGGCCGTTGCCTCGTCACAATATTTAATGCAATTTTAATAACATTCAACTAAAAAACTATTTATATATTGTCCTCGATGACCTTAATAAATATGTATGTACACACAAACACCCACAGCCACTAAATGAGCTGACAAAAGAGACTGAAGATAGAGATGTGATGTGTAACTGATATGGAGGGATGGATAAATGAGTTACAGCTACCTCAACATCAAGATGGGACAGCATGGAGACAGACAGTGATGGAAGACAGAAGGTGAACAGAATGTGAAATGAAGTAAAACAGATTACTCAGAAGGACAAATTACAGCATTCAAAATATGTGAACTACAGAGGAAAAAATGAGAGGGAGAGAGAGAGAGAAAGAAAGATAGGGTGTGTCAAAAGACAATTTAATAGATGACCGTCTGATGTTAGTTCCAAATGAGAGGACGTTTCCACTCAGTATGCCATCCGTGTCTCTTTCAATCCCTCTATCATTACACACCACACGCTAGTCAGCGATTACCTGGCTGTTTACACACATACGAGTGTGTGGAGACAAAACGGTTTAAGAGATGCAAGAAAAACAATTCATTGTAGGCTTAAACTCACACACAAAGACACACTCAGTGTCAAGAATGAGGTGAAAAGCAAAGAAAAGCAATTTATAGTTCTTTGTATTCAAGTCAAGCCAACCCTCCCTGGGAGAAAGCCCCAGCGGAGAGTTTTGGGGTTATTTCGAGACAAACAAACTCATAATAAAACCCTCACTGCCCAGATCAATGCTTTCGACCTCCTTAGAGATGTTTGCGAAGTGTCTGTTTGCTTACACATTCCTCTGTACCCGTTTGCATTTGGTCCCCTCCCTGGGTGACACAGCACAATTCAGTGCACTTTTCATTGTGTCTTTATTCACAAGTCTCCCAAACCCATTTTAAAGAGAGAGAGGAGAAAAAGACGACAGAAAAGGGGGGAGGGTGAATTTTCAGCTTCGTGGTGCATTCATTAGCATCCCTTCATTGCTTTTGCGCATACACTGCATTTTCTTTTGCCTGTGCAGAAAAAACTAAACCTCTGTTGAAACACCCATAAAATGCAATATTTAGAATACTTCAAGAATAAAAAGTAGATAATCTGGCATAGTCTGATCCCATAGCTCTATTACTGTGGTCACCACGGTAATGTTCATTTGCTGCTTCAGATAATTAACTCTCCTTTTTAATGCAAAAATCCACTTATCTATAAATTATTGGTTGGTAATTTAGGTGCTTTGAAAGCAGTTTAAAGTGGCTCTCTTGACACTGGTTCATCCACAGGGTTTTGCGGTGGTCTGAGGTCAGCTCTGCCACAGAAGGGTCACAACAACCCAACTAGTCTTCAAGACAAAACTTTACTTTACGAGGTGCAACTTTGTACACATGTGTGTGATGCGATTTGTCTGGAAACACATTTTTTGTTAGAAAAGAGTAAGCATGAAGGTTCAGCCCTAGCCTAACACACAGTGGGGTGTTATACACAACATATAAATGAATTGGTATAAACTCAATTTAGCCAAATATTTCAGTCAGCATGGCTTTGGACCAATGTAATCCTACTAGGAACATAAAATGTAAAAAAGATTTGAGCTGGTAAACTTACAGTTCACAGTTCATGTAACGTGCAGACTTTATTTTTTTGTTTCATTTATACATTTAGTGATGTCACCTCACTAGAGCAATTTTAAAATCCAAATTTTTTCAAATCCAACTTGTTCCTCTGCAAGATAATATCTTAATCAAAAAGGTAACCTAAACGGTTTAATTTCTCCACCCAATAAGAAAAAATATGTGCTCACTTTTGTGATCAAATCGGTTAATGTGGCAAACCGCTATTTACAAGCTGTAAATAAGTTCAAACGCCAACAGCAATGGGAAATCGGTGCATATAAGGTCTGATAAGTAGTTTGCATGAACCTTACAGGTTTAACACCAGGGCTCGTCAGTCTAGCGTGTTTCGGAGACTGCTCTGCAATCACAGATTAAAGCAAGATTGCGGTAGCCCATAAATACTAACTGACGCGCAATGCCGGGGCCACAGGTGGGTAAACATACCACCAGAATGACCCACAGCAGTTTTCAAGCCATTTCACAGTATTTGTTCAAATAAATGTTCCCATTAAACCCTGCTTCCAGGTATCATAACCATAAGCAGCAACCATTTAAATTCGCCGAGCGGGTGTGAATAACAACTTCGCAAACAAACAGCACGACACCGCAGCAGACCGAGCGCATTCCCGGTACTGTAGCGCTGTGGCAGACGTCCAAACTCCTCACACACACACATACACACACACACCGAGACTCTTGGCCGCCATGCACGAGACAGAGACGGTTAAGTTTACTCGCGCGACGACTTAACACATTTGAGCACAGTCTAAATCAACTAGAGTTTAAAGGAAAGCCAAATGCGTTCCCACGCGGCGGTCGAAACAACACCGACAATCGCAATCTACAGTGCATTTACTAAAAACGACATAGTAAAAAGTAACATCTGACAGCTTGCTGACCTGAAACCAGTAACGCTTGTACGTAATTCTCTTTTATTTTCTTGTCACTCACCTAGAAATCTGCCAGAACGCGAAAACGTCTCCAAATGCGTCGCCTGATCTTTTTTTTTTTAATCCTAGTTGTTCGCTTTGGCAGGTTGTTGTTGTTTGTAATATAGTCTTGCAGTCTTATGACTTTGTGCTTAAAGCCACAAAAGCACCAATAAATAAACCGAGTCGAGAACGAAAAAGCAGAAAGTTTCTGAAAAGAGGCAAGCTGTAAGTCCCACGCTCGAAAAGGTTTGTAAGCATGAATGTTTCCTAAGATCCGACTTCTCTATGAGCGCAAATGACACTGGCGTCCTTATTTATTTCTCAATCAGTGCTTCTCTCTCCGCGCGCTCATAAGCGCTTAGCTTTTGGACCTCTTTCTCTTCCCCTCAGGGCTTGCAAACTCGACCAGGTGCTCATTTACATAACTGCACTAGCTGTGTCCAATGGCAGCCCTCAATCAGGTGCCTCTTTGAATATTTCATGAGGCAATTGACCAATCCGGAGCGAGTAAAGCAAGGAACCCGTGACCTGGCAGCGCCGCTGTAAATGATACTCAGCGCTTGCCTCCGAGAGGCTTAAAAAGTGTTATAGGAACGGAGAGATTTGGGGAATATGAAATTTAATATTGCTGGTAAGGAAACAACAGGATTTACCTTGTTAACCCTTTCCGGTGTCCACCGTAAATATTGTATTCGCTACATAATAAACACTGTGGCATAGTGGCTTTCTCCCCACATAGTTTGATGGGAGAGTCAGCAAACAAGCCTTTGTAGTGTTAAAAGATGGCATTATTACAGAGTAAAACTACAGCAATATACCATTATGTCCCGAGGCAAGACAGTAAAGACAGTGTGTTAACAGACTAAAAACATGAGCTCAGAGGCAATGAGGAAAGTAAAAGAAACGTACTAAAAAGTTGTTATGCTGTGCTAGATTCTGAGATGTACAAATAAAGGAGAATGCACGGGTGTGGTGCTTTAATGTCAGTGAAAAGCGATATTAAAAAGGTAAAACAGACAGGTAGAGAAGGGTGGGTGAGTGAAAAAAGCTATTCCACAGCTATGTGTTGCTACTTGCCCATTCACTGGAAGTAGATGGGAATTGGAAACTTGTTGGCAGTCATTCAGTAACACTGAGGTAAATAGTGGACTGAGAGAAACAGCAGTCTACCTAGCAAGTTAATATTGTTTCTCAAAGCCTATTGACCGCAGGCATCGTGTATGAGCATGAGCATGTGTGTAGGGATTGCTTTTCATGGCACAGAAAGAATTTGCACAGAGAAGTGAAGCGTGTTTGAGAAAAACCGAGAGAGATATCATTTAACATCAGGTTTGAAACTGTAACAAAGGTGTGTTTAAGGAGAGAATGTATTTAATGAGGGAGAAAAAAAAAAAAAAGAATTGAAGCAGTTCCAGTTCAAACTTTCTGAAAGCAGGTTGTTCATTTGTTCTCTTCGTGCTCAATGAACAATTGTGCATGACCTGGTTTGACTTTGAATATGATTAACTCACACACAGTTTTAATGGCTAAAGATTCTGACCCAAATCCCTTGTTTTTTTCCTTTTCCTCAAAGTTTGCTTTATATTATAAAAAAGTAATGTAAGCACATACACAGGGATAGATTTTATATATATATATATATATATATATATATATATGTCCCTATCTAGTTTCGAAATGCATGTCATTGATCCTAATGTGACCAATTAATATGTACATGTTAATTTTTTACATGTGTTTAATAAAAATGTCCACTGTACCTTACAGTGAAAATGACAGACATCTCTCTGGTGACTTACAGAGAACTTCTAAAGTCATTTAGTTCACTTAAACTGGATGTATATCAGCTCTGGTTTCATTGCAACTTTAAAGTCGGCATGAAATGGAAATTCACTCGTCTTTTCAAATTGAATGTTAAAGAATTGATTTTTAATACTTCATGCGTTTCATTTTTCCCTTTTTGTATTTTTTACCAAAATGCCAGAGTTCATTGAAATGTCAGACTTTTCTTTGGTGACATATGCCAGACTTTTGCAATAATTTAGTCTGTTTAAACTCCACCCCTTTCTTACAATTGATGACAAGCTCAAGCCCAGCTCTAATTAAGAATAGATAGATACAATCAAGTCCCTGTCTTTTTTAAAATCCATTTTAGTTAAACATACATCCCAATTTAAAGAAACGATTGGTTTTCATTACATCATGACTTTAAATTACGCACTGGTTCAGTGGTTGCCCTTCTGTAGTTAAAAAGTTGGGAGACATTTCAATGTTGAATTTTATGTTCCAAGTGATTCAACTAATCTTCATGTTTTATAATGAAAATCAGTACCGTGAAGGGCATTTCACCACAGTGCAATAAAGAGGAGTGTACGTCCTTGAACGGAGTTTAGATTACCAGGGTGCCACAAAAAAGACAGGAACTATAACTTTTCGCCTGTGTTAGGAAATTGAATGCCTCCTCCAAAGGCATGGGATACAACCAGATTACTTCTTCCACCCCTTCCCCTTTCTTCCCACTTCCCTCCCTCTGTTTTTCGCTCCCTCCTATTTTTTCCTTTCCCCCCCTACCCTAGCTTTGTGCGTTACCCTGGCAACCTGTGATCCCCTGTAATGTTGCTATGACCTTTGCACATTGTTTCTTTGGTTTCCACTACTTGCACTGGCTTTGTCTCAATCTCTCATTCGTTCTCTTCCTGAAGATAAGGCCTCCTGTGTTTTGCATTTTCAATTACCTTGTTTTCTTTTTTCTTCTAGAGATCTCTTCCACAGCTAAATTTCCATTCTCTCTCTCTCTCTCTCTCTCTCTCTCTCTCTCCCTCTCTCTATTCAGCTAAGCATGAAAAGCAGGCCTGATCCTGTGTGGAATTCACTGTGAAGGATGGAGAGGGAAAAGAGAAGTGTGGCCGAAAGGAAAAGGTGGTAAATCTAATCAGAGTGGAAAGAGAAAGACAGGGAAGCAAGACGCACTTGAAAGTACTTGATAGTTAGAGCTTTACCCCCTGAGAAGCCAATAATGCGTGACATTAATGAAATGGAAAAAATTAGGATATGTGATGCATGTAGAATCAGTGAACAAGAGCAGAGTTTCACAAAATGTGAAAAATGAATTCAATTAAGAGACTATTTAAAATTATAGAGCCAAAATATGAAGCACAAGAAGGCCTAAAGCGTTCAGAAATGTATGATACATGAATATCACAAATAAATCCTCTGAATAATAGGAAATCATTCTTCTGAATAATAAATCATTTTTTATGACGTGTTGTAATAAAAAGACAAAAATAAAACATAATTATGTATATATATATATATAATTGTTTGTACAGACAAATATACAAGATTGTTTACTATAATGGGAAATTTAAATACAATTAAACAGGCTTCAAGTGTAGTTTCGCCACACTTCTTTCTACCCGAATACTTATAATTGTGTTATTGCAAAAGATACTTACAGTGGCTATATGTACAGTGGGTTCAGAAAGTATTCAGACCCCCTTTAATTTTTCACTCTTTGTTATATTGCAGCCATTTGCTAAAATCATTTAAGTTAATTTTTCCCCCTCATTAATGGACACACAGCACCCCATATTGACAGAAAAACACAGAATTGTGGACATTTTTGCAGATTTATTAAAAAAGAAAAACTGAAACATAACATGGTCCTAAGTATTCAGACCCTTTGCTCAGTATTTAGTAAAAGCACCCTTTTAATCTAATACAGCCATGAGTTATTTTGGGAAAGATGCAAGAAGTTTTTCACACCTGGATTTGGGGACCCTCTGCTCTTCCTCCTCGCAGATCCTCTCCAGTTCAGTCAGGTTGGATGGTGAGCTGTAAGGTCTGATATAGACAGGTGTGTGGCTTTCCTAATCAAGTCCAGTCAGTATAATCAAACACAGCTGGACTCAAATGAAGGTGTAGAATCATCTCAAGGATGATCAGAAGAAGTGGACAGCACCTGAGTTAAATATGAGTGTCACAGCAAAACTTAGGACCATGTGATATTTCAGTTTTTCTTTTTTAATAAATCTGAAAAAAATGTCAACAATTCTGTGTTTTTCTGTCAATATGGGGTGCTGTGTGTCCATTAATGAGGGGGAAAAAATTAACTTAAATGATTTTAGCAAATGGCTGCAGTATAACAAAGAGTAAAAAATAAAAGGGGGTCTAAAAACTTTCGGTACCCACTGTATATTATGTATTACATTTAATGTACAATAAATAATTTGTATTTGTTCTAGAAACATGGACAAACACAACAGAATATTTCCTGTAGAAAGGAACAAATGCAGGTTATGGTCGAATAGTGCAATTAAATGCTTGAAATTACTTTAAAAAGCTGCCAAGTTGCATAAATGTGATAGGTCACAGCTGAGAGAGAGAGATGCACATGGCTTCGAATACCAACATAATAGTTTGCATACATAAAGCATTCCGTAACTTAATAGATCACTTTCACCAACGTCATCTACACGATTTATGTAATTAAAAGCTGATTAAAGTAAGGAAGTGAAGATCATATGTACACCCATGAGTCCACATGTATGCACCCCTCCCCATCAACACACACACACACATGCACACACAGCTGTTGAGGGGCAGAGCGGCCTGATCACTCTCACAATGTCAGGCCTGCAGAATGCGGGGAAGCGACACAAACTGGCATTCCTCTCATTCCCTTACTAAAGCACATAATCTATCCATCTCTGCTCCCTTACTCACCATGGATCCCTCCCGCTACCTCAGTTACCAGTGTGACACACATAACTTCTTCCTATCCTTCATACACACACACACACACTTGAAGAATGGCAGGAGACTCTCTGTTCTGTCCTCTCTGGTGTCCTCTTTCAAAATGGCTGGTTGTCTCAAGGGCCCAGAGGTTAGAAAGCTTCACTAAAGTGTTGTAAGAGCGTAAAAAGACAGGGGTGATTCAGGGAGGCAGAGGGTGTGTGTGTGTTTGGTGAAATGAGATCAGCCACATTTGGCGTCTGAGGTTCAAAGGAATGTAAGACTTTTGACTTTGTCCTGTGTGTGTGTGATGTCGAGACAATGACAATGGTGTTATATAATAATCACATTACATTACTGCAGAAATATTAGACATTGCATGCAAGTCAGACGTGTTTTTAAAAGTTAGACGGAGGATGGAGTAGATCCTGTGTTACTTTTTTGTACTCATTTTAATCACAGTGACTCAAAGTACTTACCTTTGAATGCATTAAAGTATTACATGTATGCTAATCTATAATAATAGAAATGTATGTATACATTTGAATTAGTGCTGTTATTCATGATTCATCTTGATCATGATTAATCACATTCAAAATGAAAGTTTTTGTTCACATAATATATGTGTTTACAGTCCATATTTATTATGTATTTATAAATACTTGCATGTATATATTCAAGATAAATATTTTATATCTATATATAAATGATGTATAAATAGTTTCAAAAGATAAGCTGTATGTGTGTGCTTTTACAGGATAAATATACACAGTGCACATCCATTAACAAAAGCTTTTATTTTGGACATTTTGCTACAATATTAAGCATTAAGTAAAATATTACTTCATGTTTAATATTACACACTGGGAGCAGTGGGCAGCCATTGTGCCACCAGTTGGGGGATCAATGCTATTGAAGGTGGAGAGAGTGCTGGTTATTCATCCCCCTACCCACAATCCCTGCTGGACCTGGGACTCAAATCCTTGACTTTTTGGGTTACAAGTCCAACTCCCTATCCATTAGGCCACGACTGCCCCCGACCTCCATCTCCATCTCCATACAAGTTTCTCGCATTGATTATGGTGGCACTGACCTATTCTGTGTTAAACATATCAGTTTGCACCTTTAAAGATACTGACCATTTTAGGTTACTCCCTTGAAGCTTTTCCAAAAGGTGAAGGTGTCAGAGGTCACGGGGTCAGGTTGCATCCGCGGGTGGTTGTCTGGGTGGGGGTCAGAAGGGTGTCAGTTCTCTGATCTCTTTTTTGGGTATTGCACCAGGCACAACCTCTGCTGCTTCATCACTGATATCAGTCACCTCGCATAGCTGGAGGATGTTCTGTTCGAGTCTGCCTCAATGCTTTCTTGAATCTAAAGTCCTGTTGACCAGCCTCTGCGGAACCAGCCTTTCAGTCAGGAATGGACAGAAGAGAAGCACAGCCGTTGGAAAAGAGGCTTAGCTCAGTGTGATGAGTTCAAACAGGTTATTCCCAGACCCATAGTCATTTCCTGAACAGTAATCCCACTTATTATTTGTTGAGCCTGTTGTTCTGTTCTATGCTGTGTAGTTTTCTAAGATACATTCGCAGAGACATTTATCATGTTTATCCTCTATGTATCTTGCTTTTGGGCCTTAATATTAATTAATTAAGAAATATTTATGTTGTGTCTAAATACATTTTTTTCGTGTTTCGTGTTTTTTCATTGTTTTGTGTGTTTTCTCTTTCTAAGGAAAATCTCCTTGGAAGATTAAAACAGATGGGTGTTCTTTACCAGACGGTAATTGTGTTTGTGTCTGTCTGTGTTTTTGTGTCATGTGGTAAGATATTTTCGCTCCGTTTGACCGCTTTCATTATATTCTCCAAGACTCAGGATTTGCAGAAAGTTCACCCCAAAATTAAAATGATGTCATTGTTTACTCACTCTTATGTCATTGACCAAACCTGTATGACTGACTTTCTTCTGTGGAACATAAAAGAAGATATTTTGAAGAATGTCCTTGTCTCTCTTTGTCATGTTCCGTCTTTTTAGATCAAGTGAAATCAAATCAAAACTCATTTATAAAACGCCTTAAAAACTGTAGAGTGTACCAAAGTGCTCTATGATTTCATAAAATAGAATACAGTAAATTTTGTGGACATATATTTTCAATTAATCTTGGATTCACTTTACTAAAGCTGCCTGAATGATTTGTTCATGAATCGGATTGATTCAGTTCACAAGGAAAATTCACTCAAATTATCAGCGAATCTGAGTTATTATTGGAAACTAACTTAACTAACTTAAGAATGCAGTTATTCAAATAATGATTGGAACAAAATACATTTTAAACTCAGAAACTGTAATGAAATTAGAATGTTAGATGCACCTAACTGAAATAAGTAACAAAATTTACTCAAACTGAAAAAACTGTAATCATTTAAAATAAAAGAAATTAAAAATAAAAAAATGAAAGCTAATTTAAAATAATAACAATAAATATTGCAGTTAATAAAATAATCTGTTTTTCACCCAGAGATGTCACGTGATGTCAGATGTCTTTGGAATATACTAAATGGGTTATTTAGGACACATGATTCTTTTATGATTCTTCTAGTCCCAAGTTATTGTAATTTACTCGAAGCAAATGTTTTGATAATAACATAGTTTCAGAAGGATCGCTGGACGAATCGATCACGGCTGGCACTGCATTACCCAATCAATCCAATTGCTACATTCGCCAATCAAACCCTTCCTTCTCATTATAAATAAACCCGTCTTTCCCTTCATCTGCATCTCGCTTTTGTGCACCCCTCCTCCTCCCCATCTCCTCCTTAGCTCCACACCTTCCTCCAGAGGGGCAGACAGAGATCGAGCCGGACGCTGAACCTCTAAACCTCGCTAGGGTTATTTCATTCATCAATGAGGAAGCGTGAACTCGTGAAAAGAGCAACTAGTACATTTTTCATAAAATCTTGTTTCATGTTCCACAGAAGGGTGAATAAATGATGATAGAAATTTCATTTTTGGCCCCATCCACAGACTCTTCAATCAGTCTGCTCACTTCATTCCCAGATCTCTACAGAAGCCTTCGGGCACTCTGATTCTTTGAACATGAAGAGAGAGATCTGGTATCCGGGCGTCTCCTTTAGCAATGACTACAGCACAAGTTTCCCTCTCCTTCTTTTCCATGTTTGTCATTTATTCGTGGAAGTCTGTGGCCTAATTCATTAGTGTCTTTGTTAGACGCTCATTGTGTCTCCTAATTATGGGTTCTCTCTTTCTCCCTCCCACATCTGACAGAGTTTGATTCTCCCCAAATGACTGTTATTTTCTGTCTCTGCGCTGAGCGTATGAGTGCTTAACAATGGTAATAACGGTTGAGTCAGGGTGTGGCAATCAGGTAGGTCAGCCTTTATAACAGCCTATCACAGGGGGTTATTTCAAACTGTCTCCATGGAAACAGAGCCGGGAGGGTCTAATTCTGCAGAGATCGTCTATGTGACGACACTCTTCCTGTCCGTTCCTGCTCTATCTGGCTTCACAGTGAGAGTGAGTGGAGTGGGGGGTTGCTGGGATTTTGGGAATGAGTGCCATTGCAATGCAGTGAGAGCCCAAGCTAAAAATACCTATTGACACATAGACTCTAACAAACATGGTGAGCGGCAAACAGTCGCAACACCCTAAACACAAATACACACATGTGGAAAACGGTTTAGAGTGTTTGAAAGTGATGACAATCACTCGCTGGATCTGTAAAATGATTTGATTTATACACTATGGCTATATGAGTTTATCCCAACACTTTATAGGTGGCTTATGGTGGTCCTGTGGTGGGATGTATAATAATGCAGTTTGATGATAATTTATGTCAGTACTATTGTGCACCAGCATAGTTTGGCCTCTCTGGCTTGCCATTCTGAAAGCAGAGTTTAGATTCGGGCAGAAGGCAGGACACCTAATACACTTCACTGCCATCGCCAGCACCCAACTCGGAAGCAGACTAGAAACAACTGCCTGCTCATAAATTACACGGCCTGTGTGTGTGCGCGTGTTCCTGAAGCACTAAGTGCACTGAAATAAATGTAGGGGAAACTCCTATCCAAATATATACAATAAACACTATAAATCATTTTTAGACTCAAAGTCATGAGCAAAATTTGTTTATGTAGCTGAGTAAGATCTTAATAGAGCCCTTCAGTCATGTGGGCAATGGTTTTATAGGCCAAACTGGAAGGCTAATTCGCTAAATCCTATCTGAGGTGTGACATAGCGAGAACGTTTCCACTGCAGAGTAAATAATTCAATAAATACAAAGGTAACGCAGCATTATTGTTTGTAATTTTGACTATATTCCTCAATACGAATCGACTTTATGGATCACAAATGCAGCTTTATTTCTCTTATGATGCCTTATACTTACAACTGCAGTGTGATCAGTTGACTCTCTGGACTGTTAGGGTATGTTTAGGGTTGGTAGAATAAGTTGACATATATTTGCAAAATTATCAGTATGTGGACCTATATAAATATAGTGTTAGATGTTCTTAAGCTAATGACTGGTAGTTACTTACTGTTCAGAATGTTTATTTTTTACCAATACATGATTATGTAAGTAAACAAACCAGCTTTTAAGAAAAATCTGTTACAGTCTTCTTACTTGCATTTATTAGAACTTTTATATCAGCACTATTTCTTGTAATTGTAATATACAATTGCAACCTTATTTCTGTTTTTCAGAATTGGGACTTTATATTGCTCAGGGCAAATGCAACGTTATTTTTGAACAATTGTAACATTACATTTACTTTACATCGCCTTCAAAACTTGCAATTGCGAAAATATATTCTTTTGTAAACGGGGCTGCTTTTCGCAATCTGACTTTATATTGTAGGTTTATTTTTTCATAATTGTGACATCTTTGAATTTTTACTGTATTTATTTGCAAATATGACTGGGGACTTTATATCACGTACTGCATGAAAAAAAAACCCTGCAAGTTTATTGATATCACAATCTCAAAATTCTCATATTCTCGTTTTATTTATTTCTTTTTTTACTCAAAGGCAGAAACAGGTTTCCGTACTATGACTCTTTTGTAGATTGTATGTATTAAGTTGCCTCTTCGGGCAAGTTAACAGACCTTATCCTCAAACAGAAAATGCCAATAACTGCTTCAAAATTCCATCCTCGTGTCTGTAAAATAATTAATTGTGTGGAACCATAAATATTGCTGAGCTACAAGACCAGTGACATTCCTAGCATTGCTGTGCCACTGTTATCAGTTCCCTCTGCATTCCTAAGGGAGGTGATATAGAGCCTGTGAAGAAAACACCAAATGCCACCTCTGCATTTTCTTCAGATACTGAAGCTCACAACTCCATACTTCCATTTATCATTCAGGATTATATACAAGCTGCATTTGTCATTTTACAGTGGAAGACATTTAATCAAGCATCCTTTCATGTGACGAATGGTATGGCTAACAGGATCTGCTAAAATCACCAGATGTCTAAACAAGCAAATTAACACCAATCAGATTAGAGCTACAGCATGTGTCTGGTTTCTGATTAACCCCTGCGTGACCTATTGTGCGGGCACCATTATTCGTGCTGATAAAAACTCAGTCAAAACCAAACCCTTGATTATACTGTTTAAAGGCAGACTGGTTTAATAGGACTAATTCAATCAGGTTATGGTTGTGTACGTCATGTGAAAAGCAGGCTGCTCTACACTAATGCAACACATATGGACAGCACAAGCATGACCAATGACTCCTGTTAAAGACCACAGAATTTCATTTGGATAATTTATGAGGTCACGGTTGAGTGAAATATGAGACTAGCGCGGAGCTGCAAATAGTTTTAAACAATCTACAGGAAATTAGTGAGTTGTGTTTTACTGTTTTATTATTTGTGCTGGTTATTATGAGCAAATTATGCTTGTGAGGCACTGTAACGTTTCCAAGTCACACCCGACACCACAAGCACGTTTAATAGTTTTCCCCGTTTAATTAGAAATGGATTATAATGTAATCCACATGAAGGATTTTACATGACTTGTTTTTGATTGTGGTGCAGTAATCAAATTAGATAGGAATGCTTCATTGTCTTCTTAATGCTGCTGTGTTTACTGGCAGGAAATGATGATTGGTAAAGTTGATGTGATGCGGTGCAGCATGATCTCATTGCCAGTGATCGTCAAAGGTTATATTTCCTAAGTGTGTCGCTGTAAAGCTCATAATTAGTACCAGTCAGAAGTGTGCACACACCTACTCATGATTACTATGATTACTATTTTCCATATTTTACAATAACAGTAATTAGGACTGAAAAAACAACGATTGGAAGCATGGGAATCATGCAACGAGCAAAACTGTTAAACAAATCTTGAATATAGCTTCTTAAAAGCGGCTACTTTTTACCTTGATAACAGCTTTTTAGAAACAGCACTCTCTCAAATGAGGTAACCACTGACTTTTCCAAAAGTTTTAAGGCTGGTTCATGAGGGACATATTTTTGTGTTCCATTTCTGCATCCTTTGAACGTGGTAAAGAAACACATCTGCTCACTGTGTTGTGTTTTCAAAGTGGTTTAACTATTTAAAGCCTGTAATCTTCATTTAGAGTTTTTTGGATTTTATCATAGCTTTACACAAAATAAGCATGTGTATGTTTTTGTTCGAGTATCGTATCTGATACATCAGGCTTTTATGGCTCACATACACTTTAAAAAATGCTGGGTTAAATGTTGAGAATCAATATGGAGCACACACTAGTAAACCACAAAAATACCTTATTTATAATGAGGCCCAAACCGAGCAAAAATAATGCATTAGGTGCAGTTGCTGGCATTTCTATGGCCAAACATTTAAATTAAATTCTGACAGCTTTTAAATTAATGGGATCTTTATAACTGCATAGCAGACTACTTACGTACATGCAAATATTACCTCTCAATAATTTGCCTTAGCAAAACAGAAGTAAATGCTATGTGGGGGGGGATATAATGCAGTGCAATGTAGTGAGGATTGAGAGAAGTACAAATAAACATTGCTTTAATAGCCCGACTTTAACATGATTTTTCTAGAAAGCAAGTGGTATGGATTATCAAGGATTTTACAGCAAAAAGGCACATGATGTACAAGACCTCTCACCCTGATTAAAATTCTTTGGGCTTAGATTGTGTACAACACAGCTTTTTTTAGCAGTTCTGCTCATGCTGGTAATTTAGAGGCCTCAGACATTTATAATGTATATGTAATACAGAGGGCTTTACAAGCTTAAATTAAAATCAACTTGTTTTGTAAATGCATGTAACACTATATATTTTTAACTCTTTTCCAGTCAAATACTTTTCTGTGCTCTTTTAATTCTAATTCTTACATATATTATGCATGCCTACATCAGTGGTTCCCAACCACGTTCCTGGAGGCCCCCCCAAAACTGCAGATGTTGCATCTCTCCTTGTCTGCCACACCTATTTCAGCTCTTGGAGTCTCTACTAATGTACTGATGAGCTGAATCAGGTGTGTTTGATTAAGAAGACATAGAAAACATACAGTACTCCTGGCCTACACTATACATTCAATGACAATACATCTTCATTTACATTCTGACATGCTGTTTGTGAAGACGTTAATAGCTGTGTGCTCTTGTGCAAAAGTAAGGATGGCAAAGAGTCAGGGGAACATTTTTATTGCAGAGGGCTGTTTCTGTCAGTATAATAATATTTTAATAAAGAAAGTATGACCCACACACTATCACACCCACTCAAACAGAGACATACCCACATGAAATCTCTAAGTAGGGGCATGCAGGACTGGAGGCTGAAAAGCAGGAAACCAGCACTCTTGAATCGGTATCTCTGCACATCATCACTGTTACCTGAGTCCTATAGCAAAAGTGCACTAACTTGAGTTCTTCAAAACCAACACACTCTCTAATAAATGCACTTTTTAGTCCAAAACAACACGACTCCATGTGTTAGTGTGCATTTACAATGCGTGTAATACAATACCACTTCTCTGTAAACTTTGCATAGTCTAAAACATCACTCCCACCCCAACTCTAAACAACACCTTCTCTTCATTTCCCGCATTAATAAACGTATCTGCTCACAAATCAAAGTATTGAACAATAAAAGTCCGCTGGTCGCTGCCGCTTGCTTTAAAAAGTGCTTTAAGTGTCTTTTTATCAGAACAATCTTCTGAAGTCAACAGCCTGTTTCTGGCCTCTATCGCTCATCCTCAAACACGGCTGGTTCTGGCCTGCATGCAGAGGATTATGGTACTGAGATTGAGGGTGAAATACATTCACATGGGCAACTCACAGTTTGAAGTCAAAGCGGTGACCTTTGACCTCACCCGACCTTTGGCATCACTGCTTTGCGATTGATGATAAATCAGCGATTGCATTCATCAATGTTTAGTGACACTGATTGTACAATAACTGGTTGTACAGACATTCCTTCTGCCCTCAAAAAGGGAAAAGGCTGCATGCAGGAGGTATAAAAGTTTTCCAAACATTTTGATTAATTTCTGATGATGATAAATGAAAAGTATGGAAGGTACAGAGGCACAGAGAGGCTGAAAAAAAGAACACAAAACCAGCAAAAATGGGTGGAGTTTGTTGTCTGTACAATGGGCTGTATAAGTGTGCAACAAATAAATGCGTAGCATTTAAATACAAAACTTTATACAGTCCTTTGATTGACACGTTGCAGATTGAAATGAGATGGTCATAAACAGATCAGTGATAAATAAAGAAACTGGAATGCATGAACATAGGTCTGATCCCTCACTCACACTCGTTCTCTCCCAGCACACTGAACATGTTGAGAGTGAGGCCCCTCCTGTCAGACTTCACGGTATCATCTTCATCATCCCCATCAGCATCCTCATCATCGTCTGCGTCTCGATCGTTGTCCTCTTCCAGCTCAGAACTGGATTCACCCTCCTCGTCTTCCCTTTCACCACACTCCTCCTCTCCTTCCTTTCTTCCCTGCAGAGCGATGATCTCGGCCAGGTCTGGGTGTGATTCCCATTCATCTGAAGAGATGGTTATTGTATTTCAATTTATTTCATATCAGGGTATTACATGACAGATGCAAGAATACAGTAAGTTATAAAAAGTTGTTTAGGGTCCAAATTGTAAAAAAAGGCTTTCCGAGTGTGCCCTATTAAAAATTACATAAAATTAGTTAGTCCTACAATATTCCGAGGACGTAGAAATTACACATAAAATCTGGTGTGGTGGATGACATGAACAATGACCTCTGACCTTTACTCTGAGTGTATCCAGGTGGTCGCAGACATAGGCACAGCCGTCCATCGATGGCTAAACGCAGGAGACTGTTGGCTGCTCGGTAGACATCGTTACGAGCTGCCTTTGCAGTTTTATATCCTCTCCTCTCGGCCCAGGCTTAAAAAAAAAAAAAAAAAAAGAGAGAGAGAGAATAACAGATGTGACTATTAATAAACCAATAACACCAACTTCAGCTCTCAAAGTTTCTCCCTCCAGTTGAATGTTAAATAACAGGACAGGCACCTTCACACACGTCCCATGCTGTCCAGTCCTGTGTTTTGGGGTCTTGTGGGTTTTCTGTGCCGTAGTCAGGATGTTTCAACTTTAACACAGGCAAAAAGTTGGTCCGTTCGCACAAATATCCTACTGAACTGTAAGGCTCCTGCAGCTGGGACACTGGATATATACCAGCTAGGATCTGTTTGAGAAGATACATAACACGCACATGAACATCAACAAAACACATTTCAGAAATGAGACAGTATCACGCTGGTTTTACCTGTAGTTGCTTGTCCACTCGAGAAGGGAAGACTAGCCCAGGACAATCACACAGTTTAACAGTGGGAGTGAGGTAGTACGTTTGGAAATATTTAGTGTGACCTGGGGTTCGAGACACACTCACAACCTTCCTGCCGACCAGACTGTTCAGCACTGAAGATTTACCTACATTAGGAAAACCTGGAGAAAGTGCAAAAAGACTCCATATGAATTTCAAACCCATGAACAAATTTAAATGTCAAGGATTCCAATAAGATAAATGCAACTAATATTGATGTAAAACAACAATACTTTTTCACAATGAGGAGAGGATACCTGTAACTGATATTGAATTAAAACAATACTTCAGTTTTAGCATGAAATGTGATAATCTTTTTTTCCCTGTTTCAATTCCTGAATGGAAAAAAACGTAGTGCGTGATTTGATTTTGTTCATTGTTATTTGCTTAATGCAATTTTGTCATTTGAGTGACAGTTTGCTATGAGGGAGAGCCTCGTGCCAATGCATGTCATAAGAAAACAGTTGTCTTAGCGGGTTTGTTTTTAAATAATGATATTCACAATTAAATCATTCATATAATAAACACTTAAAAATAGTGTCAGTTTTGAGTTTATAGTGACTTTAATCTCAGGCTTTTACCTATGCAGCCCAATGTTAGTACTCCGTCTTTATAAAGTTCTTGTGTAGGGCTGTTCATTTCCATGGCAACGTCACTATGATGCTCCATCAACACTGATTCAGATCCATCTTCAGCCTGATCCCCCTCTGTTCCCACGGCAACAGCATCCCTCTGGATCTTCTTCTCCCAGCTACTCAAATCCACTATAAACAACAACCATCATCATCATCATCATCATCATTTAATACTCCCCTGTGTTCTCCAGTGCTGATGTTTTATTGTCTGGGAGGAAGTTGTCTAACCTCTTCCTGCTGTGATCTCCTGACACGCTCTCATGATGTGAAATGGTCCTCCAGCCTGATTCCATCCTGCTTTCTTCTTCATCCTCTTCTTCTGTAGAACTGCAGCGAGTACAGACGAAGGTGTCACTTTTATTCTGGTCTATTTTGTCCGTTATATTATAGATAAAGCACCGACAGTGGAAAGACTTTCTCACGTGTGCTGTAGGGTTGTCCTGGGTGCGAGGTGAAGCAGACACAGTGCAGGTGTGGGAACTGTTTAGTCAGGTAGTGTTTCCATGCTAACACCAGCGGTGCGGGACACAAGTCCGCCTTGTTGAGCACCAGGATGAGGTACTTCTTTAACTCACCAGTGATGTAGTGATACAGAGCAGGAGGAAACTGCAGCACCTGCAGAGAGAGTGAGAATGTTTGCTTATAGTAAATGGTAATGATGTTACACTGTGTCTTCCACACCATCCTTCTTTTGTTCCAAATTTTTAATGCGATACAAAAAGTGCTGTTTTCTGAGAATAAATGTAATATAATCTCTGGCCCCACCTAGTGGAAATAGTATTACTTCAGTTTGCATAATCTGACACTCCCACATATAGAGGAATGCCTATGCAATTTTGATGATCTTTTGAAAACTGCTAAAACTTTTAACAGGCGTTACAGTCGCACACTTACTGGGTGTCTGATATCCACTATGAGGAGAATGACATCAGACATCTCCATTACTCTCCACAGCTGCCTCCATGTCTGAGGAAGAAAGGGAGTCAGTCAGTAGTAGAAAAGTAAATAGTTTTTACTTGAGAGAGCATTATTAAAGCTATCTGAATTTCACTAATGAACCCTTAATCTGTTATTCACATTTTTTGGGATTAGCCAACTTGCTTGAAGTCTTTTGGTCCACTTTTTTGTCTTTTTATGGTTTTTGGCTCAGGCGTTTTATGGTCTCCTTTTGTTCCAATAATCCAAAACCATCTAAAATTTGCAGACTGTTAAAAAACAATGAATTCACCGTGATCCAATGCTGTCCTCAGCTAAGGGGTTGAAACATTTAGATGGACGTTTATGAGTTCTTAGAAAAAAAAAAGCTTGTTTGTTTTAAAATTATTTGCACAATAGTGGGGTGTTTCTGTTGTTTGCAGGCTATTCAAAACACACATCCACTTTTAATAAACTAAATATGCATACTAATTAGTGTTATGCATTCTAACTGTTGAAAAAGTGTTGCTCCTGTTGCACTAAGCAAACAACAGTTTTCTGTGTCACACAGCTTGAGAAAAGCAACGCCTCATAAAGCAGTGAATTTGAACACTTAACAGTGTTTGCCTCCAGCACTGTCTGGCCAAACAGATGCTCATGTGCAATAAAAAAAAAGCTATTTTATTACAGCTATTGACTCAGCAGCAATCGAATTCTGCTTGCTGATAAAAAAATGTTTTTCAGAGTACTTGAGTTGTGTTTTTGGAACAAAACGTACCTCGAGATTGTGCTCGAAGTGGCTGAGGGTACTGGGTGGGTTTTTTGAGAGAAGAGCCTCCAGATACTCCAGAAATGACTTCTCCTCTTTCCGCAACAACTCCTCACGCCGCATGTTGTAATGCCATGAGGGCCGCCGTGGGAAATCCAGGCCTGTTATTAGACAAAATTCAACTGAAATGAAGTAAGACTTAACAACATGCACCAAAACCAATATCACAGTAAAAAAAACTAAATATAGCTAGGTAACACGTATTTTTATAATACATATATTATATACACTACCATTCAAATGTTTGAGGTACGTATGATCATTATTAGAATTTGTAAATGAAACCTTTTATTGGAGGCTGTGTTTTGTTAGACAGAGATGGCTGCCCACTTCTCCAGGTGTGTGTTCATGGTGTGTGTGTGTGTGTGTGTGTGTTCAATACTCACTGCTGTTAAGGCATTTGGATGGGTAAAATGCAAAGCACAAATTCCAAGTATGGGAATCATACTTGGCTACATGTCAAGATTTATTCTATTTGTGCAAGATTTAAAAAGTCCTAAAATGTGGCATGCCTTTTAAAATCAATGAAAAACATTAAGCAATATTAAACTGTTTTCACATTTCAGAAAGAATAACAGACAGCATATTACACAGCTGCTGAAAATTCAGCTTTTGCCTTCACAGTACATTTTAAAAATATAATAAAATGGGAAAAAATGGTTATTTAGCAAAAATACTAATTTCTCTGTATTTTAATCAAAGGATTAAGGATACAAGTCATACTTAAGAATCAACCCCAAAGTTTTGAACTGTGTGTATTTCATTCAATTTTTTATTTATTTTTTTCAATTGTAATCATTATAGAAATATAGCAAATACACCACCTATTCTCCTTTACAGCAAATGGACGTAAACAGATACAGAATTTTTTACAATTCACTGGCTCATCTATTTGACAAAAGTCGCACTATGCACTAATTGTGAAGGTGACATTTCAGCTAGTTTTGTGAAAACAATACCCTCAAAGTTATTATCATAACACTCTGTCACCACTTTAAGTTGCATAAATACCTTTCTCCTCTGGGTAGATCTGGGTCATATCAATTTCTAGTTCCTTTTCTGCCACCGGCTTCAGGATCTTCTCCCTCGCTATTTTCTTCCTCTTCTCCACTTCCTCCTTGCTCTCCTTCTCAAAGTGCAGACGGAATCTTAAAACAAGCCATTAAAAGATTAGCAAACAGGACCATACATGCCCGTGCCAAAATACCTCATGTTGAATTTATAAGACAAGGCTAGACTGACTGTTTCACCTGTCCTAGCTCACCTGTTGGGGTCATATCTGCTGTCTCTGGTGCCAGGCTGATGGTTGATCCTCTTGATGTCTGTCGTCTCGCTGTCTGATGTATCCGACTGTCTGTCTCTGCTAGGTCCTCTCTCTACACTGGCATTTCGGCTACTGTGACTCGAACCGGTTTCTCCTGCACACAAAAACATTCAGAAACTTTAAAGAGTGTTTTCTATTTACTGTGAAAAACATCCTTTACCTCCAGTCCAGGGTTTCTGCAGCTTTTATGAAGGTAAATTTAAGACGTTTTAAGACCAAGTAAAGAAAATGTACAAATTAAATAAAAAAAGATACAACTTCCAATAGCTCTCCAACTTATTTTTTAATATGACAAATAAAAATAGCTACAATCACTTCTGTACCTTCTGATCACATTGCAATTAAGTATTTACAGTAGTTACAATGAGGGTGAGAAAAAAACAAATCATACCCCACTTGTAGATATTCATATGTTTTATGCATAAATAAAATAAATTACATATATATATATATATATATATATATATATATATATATATATGTAATTTATTTTAATTTATATATACACACACTTATACATAATAAATATACACAGTATATACAAATATATGGAATGCATATATGCAATATTTAATGCACTGACATTAAATAAATGTGAAATTAAGGATTCTGCTCTGATTTGATATCTTTTAGGCCTTAATTTGTGAAAGCACCTTCAAAAACCAAACAAATCCCTCCATAATTAACACTTTGACGGTGTTTTTGGTCAAGGAAAACAAAGCTTTTTAAAAAATGCTCTGCAAAGTGGACAAATTTGAAAACACCGTTTTCGCGCCGCAGTGTGGACTATGAAAACTGAGGTTTTCTAAAACAATGACGCATTTTCGTCATATGATGCATTCATGTGACCAATTCAACTAAGATGCAGACGGCATTGTACAGCAGTTGTTTTGTTTGCTCTCAATTTTGACAGCCCTATTAAAGATTGATATCAGTTTAACATGCTCCAGCTCATTGTTTGTCAAATTAAAAAACTTTGTGCTTTACCTCAACATTTTGCTGCAACGTTTCAAAGAGCCGGAAAGTAAATAAACGGTAGACAGAAATGACACAGATCGAATCGTCTTATGTTTCACGCATGACCAGAACAGGAACGGAAATGTTTTTGGTCGTTTCAGTGTGGAGGATCAACTCTTCAGAAACTATTTAAAATGATAGTGTGGACGCAGAGCGTTTTTAGAGCGTTTTATTTATCCGGATTAGTGTAGCCTTGAAAAGCAACACTGACTGACAATCAATTTCACATGCTGTTGTGCAATTGGAACAGACAACAGGTGGAAATTATAGCCAATTAGCAAGACACCCGCAATAAAGGAGTGGTTCTGCAGGTGGTGACCACAGACCACTTCTCAGTTCTTATGCTTTCTGGCTGATGTTTTGGGCACTTTTGAATGCTGGCGGTGCTTTCACTCTAGTGCTAGCATGAGACGGAGTCTACAACCTGCTGTGACAATGCGAGCTGTGACAAGAAGGCTTGCTGTGTCTGTCAGCGTAGTGTCCAGAGCATGGAAGAGCTACCTAGGGACAGGCCAGTACAAATCAGGAGACAAGGAGGGGGCTGTAGAAGGGCAACAACCCAGCAGCAGGACCGCTACTTCAGCCTTTGTGCAAGGAGGAAAAGGAGGAGCACTGCCAGAGCCCTGCAAAATGACCTCCAGCAGGCCACAAATGTGCATGTGTCTGCTCAAACGGTCAGAAACAGACTCCATGAGAGTGGTGTGAGGGCCCTGGATCCACAGGTGAGGGTTGTGCTTACAGCCCAACACCGTGCAGGACGTTTGGCATTTGCCAGAGAACACCAAGATTGGCAAATTCGCCACTGGCACCCTGTGCTCTTCAGAGATGAAAGCTGGTTCACACTGAGCACATGTGACATACGTGACAGAGACTGCCTGCAACATCCTACAGCATGACCGGTTTGGCACTTGACCAGTAATGGTGTGCACAGCCCTCCATGGGCCCGCCAGAGGTAGCCTGACTGCCATTAGGTATTGAGATGAGATCCTCAGACCCCTTGTGAGACCATATGCCAATGCAGTTGGCCTTGGGCTCCTCCTAATGCAAGACAACGCTAGACCTCATGTGGCTGGAGTGTGTCAGCAGTTCCTGCAAGACGAAGGCATTGATGCTATGGACTGGTCCTCCCGTTCCCCAGACCTGAATCCAATTGAGCACATCTGGGACATCATGTCTTGCTCCATCCACCAACGACACGTTGCACCACAGACAGTCCAGGAGTTAGTGTATGTTTTAGTCCAGGTCTGGATGGAGATCCCTCAGGAGACCATCCACCACCTCATCAGGAGCATGCCCAGTCGTTGTAGGGAGGTCATACAGGCACGTGGAGGCCACACACACTACTGAGCCTCATTTTGACTTGTTTTAAGGACATTACATCAAAGTTTGATCAGCCTGTAGTGTGTTTTTCTAGCCAGGGCCCACCCCTACTTCCTTTGATGCTACTTTCTTTTCGCAAGCAAAGTTTTAGAGCATTTCAGTTCTCCAAAAAAATGGGAATCAATGAGAAATTAGCTTTCATCAGCGGAATGAGTGGTCTGATTGGTTGTACATTCATCCTGTAGTATACAGAGGCATCTGATGAACGCAGGTAATTGTGTACATTTTTGTTATTTTGTTGTCAGCACAATCAATTATGTAAAGAACATGTAAAGTACTTAAGACTATTTTATTCATTCAGATCTAGGATGTATTATTTTATTTTTCTATTTATTATTATTGTATAGTATAGTGCAGTGTACTTTACACTGATGGCATGATTATGAAATGATTAACTAGTTCATCTGCACCTGTTTTAGCCGTGTACTGGAGCACCTATAGAAGTGCAGGCGAACAGCAGTCAATTCAGCCTGCTTTCGTGTGTATTGATCGCTTTGTTTTTGTTACGTAAGTCCACGCTGAGTCTGCGCACTTATATACCGCATAACACAAGCGCCACTCCAGCAAAACACGAGCTGCTCAAAATGTGTGTAATAATCACCTCCTCCTTTCACAGCTGACAAATAACTATCGAAATTGAGTCTATACAGAAACATAACTTTTTGGGTGCGTGACGGTCGAGCTGTCAGGAGCGGGGTTGTTTACTGCACACAACCTCCGTGTCAAGCACACTTATGAGTTTATACTGTTGCTGGCCGTGAAATTCAGCGTCCCTTCTTGTTTGCAACGCATAGCGTTAACGTCAAATAAAAATGACAGCAGCGTGCTGCTTTGAAGCTGTCAAGTTTGCTTAAAATTCAACTCAACAAACTTATCAAACAAAGTAGTTGCAGAAGCGCAGTAGCTCAATTAATGCTTTAATATCGGGTAACCTGTTTACATTACTACACTGAAATATAAATCATAAAACAATGCGTCACGTGGCTAACTTAACGTTAGCATGTCTGCGGCCGCTCGGCTAAGCTAGTTACCTACCTCTCTTTTTCTCGCGTTTCACCTGGAGCTGCTTCTTTTTCTGTTTGTTACTAAAAGGCTTTCTGCGTGGCATGTTTGCATTAGTCAGAAGAAAAAAAATGAAAGAATGGGCGAGGACGTATCCTCCTTGTTCGCTTATTATTTACATTCGTGAACTTTCTCCGTTACTCGCATGGACTTTTCTGTGACGCCGCCCACCGACTGGCGGACGCTACCATTATAGTCCTGAAGGATTTAACACTATCGTTAGGAGTCAGAAATACATTTGATCGACTGTGGCTGTTTTTATACTACCTCTGTTCACTTCATGCAACTACTGTTTACTAAAGTCAAACGATAAAGCAGTAATTTTGACCCCATATTTTGACTAGTGGTGCAGTCTGTCACCGAAATGAAACTTAAGGTTATTGAATAGGATGTTAAAAACACCAATATTTGAGTAAGTACAAACAAATCTGGTAGTATACACAAAGTCAAGCACAACTCATTCTATTGTTTCATTGACGTCTGACAAACAACTATTATTAAATCATTAGGGAATTTACAAATCTTATTAGAAAAGTTAGAAATTTACAAACCACAAGTAACCTAATTATCTAAACCCTTGAGGTTGGTTCTGGAAACATTAAAAATGACATTCTTGCTTAATGATTTAGTTATTATAAAGGGCAATACTATTAGTTAATAAAAACCCAGGTTGACAACAACCAACAGAGATTATAAAACAGATTATCACAAGGAGGCACATTAGAAGCAATAATTTCTGTTTTTTAATATCTTGTTTTAAAGGGTTAACGCACACTAATCAGATTTTGTTAATGCCTAGAGGTTGTTGCATGTTAACAGTTATTTTGATAACAGAATTCAGTTTCAACAGAATATTATATATTCTATTAATATAATAATGGAATATTACGTCACTTGCAAATGGAAATACTAAACATGATCATTTTTCAATAAAAACACAATCTCATTCGATATTTCCCATCTACATTAGTTGACACATACATCTTTTTCTGTTGTCTTTTTCTCATTCACAGACAATACATCTTTTAACCATATATATGTCCTTTTTTTTACGTATGTAAATGGAAACAAATTTCCCTTTTAAAAAGCGAAACAAAAAAACAGACCAATAATTCCCATACATACTGTGCAAGACACAATATTTGCGTTCTCACTGACAGTAACAATATTCATGTTGAGAGTGCAGCGATCGTACCAGCAACTACAGACGCAGACAATCACACAAACAAGATAAACCAGAAATTTCAGCAAAAGACTTGAGATAAGAGCTGCTGGGTAACCGCAACAGTCTTCAAGGAAGCTTTAAGGAGGAAGATCAGGATTACAAAAAAATACAAAAGTCCGTTTTCTTCAATTGTGTCCATTTAAATCCACTTGTTCCTTCATACAAATAAAAAGGTATCGAGTAAGAAAAGTTATCCTATATCCACAGCTCTGTGTGGATCTCGTCAATTACAAAAGTTTCATGGGATTCCTCATGAGTTTAGGTGCTCCACCTGTATGGCAGAAGCCTCCACAGTGATGCAGAGGTCTTTGTGAGGGGAGATATCAGACACACTGACAGTTTTATACTGCACATCTGCAGACGGTACTGGCTTGTATTGGTTCAGGTCGAATATGCACGGCACACCGACTGGCTGGATGAAGGCATTGTTCCTCTCGGCTTGGCTTGGCCCGTCTCCATCCGAGCTACTTCCTCCTACGTGACCGGGGCTGTGATTCTGTTGGTTCGATCCAGGTGGAGACGGAAGCATATCTGGGGCGTGTTTTCGCATGTGCTTCATCAGATATGTTTCCTGCAGACAGAGATACATATTAGGATCACTGGGAAGGCTGTTGATTTACAGTGAGAGATTAGGTGCTGATGCTTGTACCGAGGTATATGTGCGGTTGCATAAACCACAGGAGTAGAGTTTGTCGTGCTTGACCGTGTGAGTGGACAGATGAACCTCCAGGCTGGCTGCATCTACATAACCACGGTTACAGTGGTGACACTTATACGGTTTGTCCTTGTTGTGCTGACGCCGATGAGACTGTAAAAGATTGAGAAAGATATTAAAGTGACAATTCACCTGAAAAATCATTATTTAGTGACACTATACTTCTCCAACCCTGTCCAAATCAGACACAAACAATAAAAAGTGGAAAGGAAGCAAGGGTTGTTAAGTTCCAAACAGCGACATAAAAACATAAAACAACCCATAAGACTTGTGTTTTGAAGGTGTACAATAGTTTAGTGTGAGGAGAAACAGGAGAAACCATGATAACTTTTAACAGCATATGGGTGGCTGACATCTCCATATGTCCTATGGTGTGACAGAACAATTCAAAAACTCTAACATTGAGGATAAACCTCTCTCATGCTATTTGTAACTCTAAGAATAAAGATATATTTTCTCATGTTATTTGTGCATTACGTTTTTTCCCCTGCGTCACTCCACAGGACACCGTACAGTTTTTTATTGCCACTACACATAAATTTGAAACCAAACCCGTTGCAGCATTATAAATGTCTTAAGTGCTGCTTTTGATCAACGGATTGTGTTTTTGCTGAATAAAAGTATAATTTATAAAAAGAAACTACAGTTTATATCTACATCTCGCTTTTAGAAAATTTTCAAACAAGGATTTGTCAAACCAACATTCGAAGGTTTAAAAACAGTCCGCTTTTTTAGATGTGACTTCACTTGAATAGTACTTGTATAGAAACTGAAATTGCAATTCTGCACCCTAAAGCTAAAACTTCATTCTACTTCAAGACCTGAACTGGAATATCAAAGCCATTCTAAATTTAACAGTGTACACCCTTTACTCAGTCGCCATTTACTTTCACTTCATGGAAAAGAGAATACAGGTTTTGAAAGACATTATTCTTTAAAGAAAAGTTTCTGACGTTCTAAAAAGTAACACTTTTGAAACTGACGTTATATATTGAAATAAAGAATGTGTCACCTGCAGGTTAGACAGCTGAGTGAAAGACTTCTCACAACCAGGATGTGAACATTTGTATGGCCTGTCTCCTGTGTGGATCCTGAACAGGCACAAAATATCAAGAGATACGAAATAACAGAAAGCTCGACTGAATGATGAAGCAGGTGCGAACACAAATTTAAAAAAAGAACAGACAACGCAAAAGAAAACACATCCTGTGTGGTACCTGTGGTGCTGCTGTAAGTGACTGAGCTGTCTGAAGGTCTTCTGGCAGTAGCTACAGGTGTAAGGTTTGATTCCCGTGTGTATTCGTATATGCTGAGCAAGGTAGCTTGTGTTGGCAAACGATTTTGTGCAGTGAGGACACTTGTGAGGTTTGGATTCTGTGTGGTTCCTGCAAATAAGGAAAGACCAACATGCTTACCCAGGGTCTCGTTCAATAATTTACACACACTACACAAATATTTGACATGACAATATTCTTCATTTCTATGCTCGCTCTGCTGACCTTTCTTAGGTGGTCCCTATCAGTACCGCCAACAATTGTCAAAAGTCTGCAGTGTATTTCAAAGACATTTGGAAGTGGTGTGGTAGGTGTTTGAATGAGGTCAGAGAAAGGGCAGATCCATTTCTCAAAAAAACATTTGCACCAAATCCTCACAGGAACTCCGTGGGCAGCAGAGCCCAATCCCACGTCCAAGTGTGATCAGAAACCTTTATGTGACCTCTATTTCAGAGCGGGGCAGAACCTCATAAAACTTCTACACAGTTATGGGACGATAATGTAGAGTCAAAGAGAACTGGGCCTTCACTGACAGCTGCAATTTCAGTTCAATCCATCAGTCGTGGTGTGTGCGTGTGTGTGTGCACGTGTGTAAAGTTTAAGTAGTCTGCAGTAATAAAAAGTGTGCCAGAGGAGAAATAAATGAAACAAATAGAGAAAGAAATGAAAGGGAAATATAGAAGAAAATTATATTTCTTTCATTCTTTGAAACCTGAGAACTTTTCCTGGCAAGTTTTAGTTTCTTCTAACAATTTTTCCCTCCATCTGTGAGACATATTTAATGTGTAATCTGCCCACTGCACATGGTGACATCAGCTGCGCCATTATAAAGACTGTGGTATATAATTACACAGTCCATTACACATAAACAAACTAGCATCAAAGTTTGTTGCTATAGCAACAAGCTAGAGAGGATGAGGCCCTGTTGTCAACCTTTCCAACGTGACCGCAGAATGTCTCAGAGGGCGGACACCCAGAACACGTGTTTGCGTTCAAAAACTGCTAGATGGAGCACAATGGAAAGCAAAATGTGGAGGTCAAAAGAAGCACTTTAACCACGCAGGCTTTTTGTCGGTTATTCATAAAATAAGTGGGCTGAAAAAACTGTCCGAAAATAATGCTGCAGAAAAACATTTCCAAGTAAGATCTGCCAAGCACTTTTTTCATATTACATATTCTAATGTAAAAAGACCCGAGGTTCTAAATTCTAATGTGTTAATAACATTATTAACATCATCATCATCATCAATTTTTCTTGTGGTCCACAATACTTATCCAAGACTTTTAATGTTTATTCATATCTTTTTCTAAAGACCAGGATCCAATTACCTCCAAGTGGCTGCAAATAACTGTGTAAAAAATAATTGTATGCAATTATTATGCACTAAGGACGCAGTCAGAATCCTGACTCAAGGACCTTTTCTGACCTTTCCTTCCCTTATCTCACTTCGTTTTCTGCCAGTTCTGATCTGCCCTATAATAATCAAGGTGCAAATGGCAAAAATAAATCTTTAAAAAGTTTTCTCCTAATGCTCTTGTATCTCTTTTTCTGGACTGCATTTATTTAGCCACAAAAAGTTTTTTTACGAGCACATCAGATCAGCAATCTTTCAAGCATGCGAGTCACGTTCAGCAGCAGCAGCTCTTAAAGTAATAGCAGCCAAATAATGTATTAACCTAGCTGTTGTAGCGTCTGTGAAAAACCAAAACCGAAAAAAAGGAAATAAAATGTTTTTGTAGCTTTCAGGATTCATCAATATTTAGTGTTCATGTAGTTCATTCAGTTTAATGTAGAATGCAGTGTTCCCTAACCATTCAAATATTCTATATTTCCTACTTGCTGAAGGGCATAAATATTTATAATATCTTATTATTATATTATATCTATAATAAATGTCAAGATTGATAGCTCTCAATTATACTGTAACGTTGAAAGTCAATGTTTTAATATTAGGGAAAAAAAGAATTTGATAAAGACATCAGTTGTATTGGTATTTTTATAATTATCCCATTAAACAAACAAAGAATAGGCTATATTTATATATATATATATATATATATATATAATATATATTCTACATTTCAAAATAAAAGTATACTTAAAAATGTGGGACTAACCACAATTAATTTTAGAAAAAGATGTGCAAATAATTAATCAATTGACCTGGACTAATTTATAATTATTGATTTAAATTAGTTTGTTTGATACTGAACTCTAATATTAGCTATCTCTCATATATGAATAATTATCATTTCAAGATCTGCCAGAATTTTAATAATGCTACATCCATACACAATCCTGCATATCAAGTACGTGATGCATTTAGAAATATGAAATTGTTCAAAAACTTTCATCAAAGTTTCCTAAAACGTAAAACCAGTGTGTTCTTGTCTTAGGAAAACTTTGATCCACTTCAAATACTGACTGCAGTATATTCATATATCATTGGTCATATATGAAAATGAATATGGATCAGCCAGAGCTGCAATACCGCTGCATCAATATGCTACAAAATACTGGACAAAAGTCAAGAGAAGCGCCTAATGCTCTTTTTAACGTGTTTGATGCAGTATGATATCAATGTGTATCATGACACAAGGACGTTTGAACTAAGGTCCATCACACACACTCTCCATCACCCGCCTGCTTTGCCACAGACACCCACACACAAACACACACACTCTTGAGGTGCGGTGCTGAGTACCGTGTGTGCTGCTGTAAGTGACTGAGCTGTCTGAAAGCCTTCTGGCAGTAGGAGCAGGTGTAGGGCTTGGCACCGCTGTGGATGCGGATGTGCTGGGCCAGGTAGCTGGTGTTAGCGAAGGATTTGGAGCAGTGCGGACACTGGTGAGCTTTCACCTCCGTGTGCGACTTGGAGTGCAGCTGCATGTCTGATTTATTGCAGAACGTCAAACCACACATCCGGCACCTACAGAAAGAAAAACACACACACATACACACACCAGGGGGAGGACAGAGGGATGAGAGAAAAGGAAAACACGGGAGACGTACAAATGGAAACGGGACAAAGAGAAAAGGAAAGTTACAAGTCTGGTCCATCAATAGTGAAAGGAGAAACATGAGACGTGACAAACAGGCGAGAAAGAGACAACACAAGCAGGAGGGTGAGAGACGAAGAGGTCAACAGAGAACGATCCAAAAGGAAATAGTAGACTCTAGGCTCCAGAAAAGAAGAACGAGAGGGAGAAGCCAGAAAAGCAAGTGCAGATGGGCAAAGAATGAGCAACAAAGAGGGTGACAGGAGTTTGTGTGTGTGTGTGTGTGTGTGTGTGTAGCTGAGGCTGCACATGCTGCTGATAAAGATAACACATTTTCTACTGAAGCACAGCAGACAAACATGAAATATGCTCATTGCGAAGCCAGGAGTGTGCGCGTGCGTGTGTGTCGGCCGGGAGGGCCATGCATTGCTGCAGTATGAAAATGAAGTGGCTTAGGAATCCCTGCCTCTGTCTTCGCCTCTTCTAATAGATCGTAAGAACACACACTGAGTGCATGCTGAGCCAATGTCCTTATGGAAAGCCCTACCTGTATGTTTTTCCACCCTCTTTCCCAGCATGCCCTTCTTCTGGAGACAGACTGTAAGGGTTGGCAGAATGATGCTGCGGAGAAATGGAAAATCGGTCCAAAAATTGTTGCTTGCATGATAAAATTGCTTTGCATATACATTACCATTCAAAAGTTTTTTTGGTCATCAACTGTGACGGAAAGACATAATGTTACAAAACTTTTTTAATCCAAAGCGGCTAACCAATAGAAACCAACAAAAGAGCACTAATATGTAAGCGCTAGGACGCTAGTCCTATTCTTCTGTTTTTTTAATAATAAAAAGAAAACAAGTAGATAGAAGGGAAAAAGAACGCAGAACAGTAGCGTTAGAGGGTCAATTTTTATTTAAAAATAAAGAAAAAGAAAATAATTCATACAAAGAATAGAGACTGCTATTGTTAGAGGGGCTTTTTAAAAAAATAAATAAGAAAAGAAGTAGACAGAATAGAAAAATTAGTTTGAGGGTAACTTTTTGTTTTTTAATAAATAAATATAAAACAATAAAGTTGATAGACTACAAAAAAATTAAACACTAGTGTGAGATTTTAAGACAAACAAAAAGAAAACAAGTAGATGATTGAGAAACAGAATAGAGCGTTAATGTTAGAGATTAAAATTTCTATTCATCAAAGAAATAGATCACAAGAATGCTACTGTTTTTAACACTGATATTAATGAGAAATGCTTTTGAGCACCAAATTATACATATTATTAGAATGATTTCTGAAGAATCATGTGACACTGAATATTGAAAATTCAGCGTTTCTGATTCATCCATGGGGTAAAAGTTCATTCCCTGGAATAAATTACATTTCAAAGTATGTTAAAATGTATACCTTTTAAATTGTATTTCACAATTTTACTATTTCTACTGTTTTTTGAAAAAACTTTTGACTATCTGTGGACATACCTGTCCTGAAAGACCCAAAATCAAGGGGTCTGTCCCAGTAGGTGAGCCAACCAATGGGTGTGATTCTTTCTTCTTCCTGCCTCGTTTTGATGGTAATGGGATGATAACAGGTGAGCAGGGAACGCAATCATTTTTCTTGTCTGTCAGAGACATGCGAGAGTAAAATGCTTTAATTATGTGAACCAAGACCGATGAGACAATAAAGTGTATCTGTTCCAGTCTCAGTAATATTGCACATATAAAACTAGAGGGCAATAATGCCAAGCAACACAGACAGAGATCTGATTTAAATGGGGACCCATGAAGATCACTGGGTACAAGTTTTACTTGTACAATATAATAACGATGGTGATAATAAACTTATCAAGCATTTTTCCTACAGTTCAAGATCCCTTTGCAAGAACGAAAAAAAAAAAAAACAAAAGAAACTGGAAGACACGGACTAGCACAAAATATAAAACATAATAATTACTGTAAATATCAGGACAAAATACTGTGAGGAAAAGAAAAGATGTCAGAGCAGGTTGTGCCTAGGCAAAAGATGAAAGTCTCGTGAACCCATCTGGCATCATTTTGATTGTACAATCAAAATGAAAAGAAGGAAATGCTAAACCGGATTTAAATAGCAATATTGTGGTAAAAACCATGTACATGTCAATGTTTATGTGAAATTAGGTGCATTACCAGTCTGGACTGTTATCATGGTGGTGGATGGATGTCCAGGAATACGGGACTGAGCAGATGACACTGGAGACACCAGAGTGACCAGACCCGCTAGAAAGAGTGAGGCAGTGATGGAAGATTTATGAAAGTGAAAGAAAGTGCAAATAAACTAACCAGAGAAAGCCCTGTCATCATTAGCGATTAAAAATAAGCACACGCATAGTACCTGCCGTCATGATGCCGGTAGGCGGTACCGGCAGCACTGTGATGCTGTGTAAGGACTGAGGCGGTTGTGCATGCTCCTGTTTAAGTGTCCTTGGTGTCGTTGTATCCATTGCACCCCCAGCAACCGCCACCACTGCTGTGGTGGGATAGTGGGCATGGCCATGCGAGTAGGTGGTGCCTTTGTCCTGACCAAGCTGCTCTTTTACCTTATTGAGAAATACAGTATTCTCAATCTAAAAGACAAAAACATTTGGTTAGGCAAAAAATTGCTTTTGGAATGTTCTACGCTACGATGTAAAAGTGTGGATAAGAATCGCCTCCGCAGATGATGATCAACACCTGCTTCTACATCGCGGTCCGTTTAGCCCTGCCCACTGATTCATACCTGCATTTTTAACAACAAATCTACGAAGAACCAAACAATAACAATGCTCTGAAGACAAGATTCTGGACAGTGCCAAGTTGTGGGAAAACTGTTTGCATTTCCTTCTGATATTTTTGATAACAAAAGGCACAATTCGATACTGTGGCGATTGTAATGTCAAAACACAAGTGTGATTAACTGTTTTTCTTACATCGTCACGCCAGCTTATACACAGAGCCGTAGATCACCGAAAAACTGCGCCATTGAATCACCCGTGAAACTAACGCGTAGCTTGTCAGTGATGTACGGCTCTGTTCATAAACTGCCGCTGCATTTAAAAACAGCTGACGGAGATTTAGCGCTAATCAAAGATTATGTTTTTTAATAAAATTTTGTGTTTTATTAATGTGTATACCTACCTCAACACTAAACCTACCCTTACAGTAATGCAAATATAGCAATTATTAGTTTTGACTATAACGTATACAGCTACTAGAAACCAACAATAAATATTTGTTTCTACCTATTATTTTTTGTTTTATTAATGACTAATCCTACCCCAACCCTAAACCTACCCTTACAGTAATGAACATAAATTAAATATTGTTGTTCGGGTGAGAAAAAAGAATGCAATATTGACGTGCGCATGCGCAGTAAGCCCGGGTAGGAAAAAATGTTAGAACACCGGCTTTACTGATGAGATGCGCATAAAATATCGTTCGATATATATCGCCTGGCCCTAGTGTCAAACATACACAACTATTAGCCAATCACAGCAGTGGCATTTACTTCCGAGTCTACAACCGTCTAGAAAGCGTTCTGTTAAGAGAGGTTAAAACAGGACATAATATAGACTATTACTAAAGTTCATGACCCCTTTGAAAGAAGTCTCATATTTTCATTGAGGCTGAATTTATTTGGTAAAAAAATACAATAACAACACTGTAAAACTGAGAAAATATGTTTTTCATTGCCTTTTGCCTTTTTTACCACATTTAAAAATGTAATTGATCCCTGTGATGGCAAGGCTGAATTTCCAGTAGTCTTTACCCTAGTCTTCAGTGTCACAAGATCCTTGAGTTTTTTAGTTTTTTTTTGATTTTACTGATAAACAGAAAAAAAAAAAACTAACAACAAGAAAAAAAAAACATAAATTGTTATAATATATATTATATGTTATTACATATAATAACATGTATATTTAAGAATGTCTTGCTAGAGTTTTGAACGATAGTTAATTTATGTAATGTAAAAGGCAACACTAAGCATGAAAATACATATATTTGTAATATATTAATGCCATCACAGGCCAGCCATGAAATTCAGCTTCAAACTGTTTATATATATGTACGTATCAGTGTAAAACGCAATTAAATACATTTAAAATGTCTTACCTGTCCCTGTACAGGGGGCCAGAAATAGGAAGAATTAAAATGGGAATCCTCCATCACCCCTGACACAAGAAAGAAAACATTTTGTTAAGGAAAAAATGTGCACACACTATAGGCACATACTAGAACCATACTAGAAGTGACAGGTTAAGGAGAGGGACGGAGGTATACATTATCCATTTCAATTAAAAAGCAAAAGATACCCGTGGTGGATCTAATTTTACAAAAGATATACAAAGAAAACAACAATAATAAATGCATATTTTACTAATAAACGCTTTAATTCAATAAACCCTTTTGTTCATTAACACGATTACATACTGAAATGAACGATGACTTTTATCCAGGAAGAGCTGCTGCCCATCATGTTTATTAATGGTCAACACCGCAACAAATAAATCACCCATTTCGCATTAGCTAGTTGCTATAAACCCGTCAAACGTGACTGCAATACACTTCATCCAGCACTCGGGAGTGTATGTGTTCAGGTTATATTGTTACAGACGGGGTGCTCATATTAGCTCTCGCGTTTTTCTGGGTGCAATTTATCATTGTGTTGTAGAAAAGAGAAGGTGCTTTGCTTTATTAATTATTCAAAACGATGCACTGTAAAATCATGTTTTTTGATAACATAAAAAGTATTCAAATATATAATTTACAAATATCCCATCCCATCTAAATATCTGAATATTATTGACAGGCTGCGGCGAATCAACTGAACGATACCGAAGGCGGACCCGCAGCCCACAGCATGACGTGACCCGCGCGTTCGCACTACTGCCTGCTAAAATAAAAAAGGAAAGGCGAAAAACGATAGAAAAAACAGAACAAGTGGGAAAAAAAACGTCGACGCTGGGACCGAGGCGGTTTTACGCAGACTTCCGGCACATGAGTGTCGGCGATCGGGCGACAGCAGCGCCAGCGGCTCACATCAACAGCCAAAAACAAGCTTCAAAGTGAAAAATAAAGACCGATTACCAGCTCTCAAGACTTTTATTTCGCCCGCCGGGGGTTTCCTCCGATCGGGGTAGTTTGCGAAGTCTTTCCGAACCCACCCGATTGAAGAATTTCAATGAGTTTTTTTTTCCTCCCTTGTGTTTTTTTTCTATTTTTTTCTTTTCTTACGGAGTTAGCCGAACTGTCTACACAGCACTTCCTCTCGAGCGGCGCGAATAGTGCCCGTGCGCCCTGACGTCATTTCCGCCCAGTAAGGTCAAACATGTCCAGGAAAGTAGTTTTAGGATGTAAATTCTACTTTGTATTTGAAATATACTATATTATCTCATGAAACCAAAGATTTAGATATTAAATGTATTGTTTTTCATATTGTTAAGGAAAACGTTGCACACATGCTCAAGTTCCAGATTTTTTTACTATTCTAGTCCTTTAGATGTAATGAATTATTTTAAAATAAAATAATGGAAATGCTCGTGACTATGCTACACAACAATGTATGGCCAACCAAAAAGAACAGCTGTGTTGTTACATATTTAAACACATATTAATTAAATGCGAATGTGTTTCAATAGTTGGAATTGGAATGATCAAGAAATATAAAAATTAGTGCTGTCAAATGATTAATCGCGATTAATCGCATCCAAAATAAAAGTTTTTCTTTACATAGTATATTTGT
>JAUYWG010000051.1:9729467-9753163 GCA_034779775.1 Enteromius afrohamiltoni
AGTACTGTAGCATCAAACAGCGGTGACTCTCTTTCCATATTTAATGCTGTTAGTTGGCACGAGTTGTCATGGAAACACAGTGGCATTTACCCTTCGTTCTCTTCACAGTCCCAGGGTCCTCTGGTGTTCAGCGGCTCCGCGGAGGGGTGTGTGTGTGTGTGGGAGCTGTCCGGTGAACGGACGAAGCCCCTCCGCAGGTTGCACATCTGGGGGCCAGAAGTCACAGGGTGTGGTGGGGATGACGGGGTGTACAGGAGGTTGATTTTGAGCCCCCGCGGTGACCGTGTGTTCCTCACGTGTGGAAAGGCCAGCATACGAATCCTAAATTGGAGAACGGGTAATTTATGGCATCTCTTCCAATCTAAGTTTAATATTATATATTGATATGAATTAGGATTGCATTTATTCATTTAATGCTTAGTTATTATTTTTAAGCATTTTATTAATTTTATAGCTATTTTTGAATTATTCGCGAATTATATGATCAGTCAACAAAGCTCAGTAAAAATGAGTCACAGACCCAAATTTACTTTAGATTTCGCTAAGACTAAAAACTCCTACTTTCAAGTCTTATTTTGATGAAATACATAACTATATATTATAGAAGTATGCAATTTGTTTACTTACTTTTTAATTATTCTTTCCATTAACATCATTATTAGTGCGAAAAAACATAACATTTTGTGTACATAATATATGCTATACTGTGTGTATTTATTATGTGTATATATAAATACACCACATGCATGTATATATTTCAGAATTAATTTTTTATATATTAAATAAATTTTCTTATAAATGATATGAACATAAATATAGACATGTAAATATATGTTAATATTTTCTAAATATATACTGTATGTGTGTGACAAAACACTCACATATATTAATCACAATGAATTGTTTGACAACACAAACGTTTCATTCAAACTATATATATGAAGAGTTTAAATCTTAAAAAGCGTGTTTTTTATTTTGTTATCAAGATTTTATTGTGTTTTATTTTATTAGTTAGCTGTATTTCCTAGCTATATTTAACCTATTAAAATAAAACAACTGCCGTTTGATTGTGATTAATCTAATCTGTGATTTATAAGATGATTAAAAATTCTATACAAACTGTGAGAAATCAGCAAAGCTTAATCTTCGGTGCCACATGATCCTGCAAAAATCTTTCTAATATGCTCCCCCCATCCCCCTCCCCCCCATTTTTAACTTCTTAAAAATATATTTTTTTGATCTTAAAAAATCACTGATTTAAGTCTTAAACAGTAATAATTGTATGTAACTAACATATAAAATATACTAAAATATATACTTGAATTTACAAATTATATATACTTCACTGTTAATCTCATATATCAAATATTTGATAAAAACAGCCCTCAAATTAGAAGAGCTAGAAAAGGATATTTCAAAGAGATTACATAAAAGTGTGGAGATGAATAGGCCTACATTTTTTTTAAAGAAACGCACCAAATAAACAGGATAAATCAACATAATCTTATGATCTGCCATCTACACCAATATTTAGTCAACATCTTATTTTATAAAGCACCTCTCATAGATATGCAGGATTCTGTCGCAATAAATATTTTACATCCCCCATTGGACCTTCATTTGTTCTTTGACTCAGGGCTATTTAACAGATTTATTAATGGAATACATCTTGACTGAGTCTGCTCGCTCAAAGCTGCTAATAAAATCTGTGTTAAAGTCCCAGTGGCTCAGAGAACACAGACAGGAGAGGGGGTGTTTGCCCCAGGGCAGAGGAAAATGTAAAAAAACATCCGCCACTTTCTCATTTTAATCCCGTTTTCTCACAGGATATTTGTGCTAAAGGCCGTTATCTCAAAAAGGAAAAAAAAAAACCTGTAAACAATTACATCAGATAAATCAGAGTTACTGGTAGAAGCACGCCATGATGTGACACTCTAATCGAGAGCGCTGAGATTCGTAATGACCCCAGTTCATCAAACAACTCGTAGCTGGAGCTCTCAAAGAATTAATGAGCTTCTTACAGACAAAAAAAAACATTGGTATTAGCAGCATAAAACACACAGCACAGTCTGCAGCTATATAAATAGACAGATTATGTGAGTTTAATTACTTTTTGTTTATGGTTTATTTGTGTTTCAGTGGATGAACGTTAGAAAGTGCCCCTAACGATGCATGTTTGCTCTCTCCAATCATGTACAGGCATGATGACCAGACTGACCAATCACAGCAGCACTGCTGGTGTCACAGATTGCGTCAATCAAATACCCGGCCTTTTGATTGGCTCTTGTTTTGACATCACTAACGGAGAGAGCGCGATTAACTGTAAGTGAAGTTAACAACAATTTAATTTTAACACCTTTGAAAACTGAGTTGTATAATCACCACCTTCTTTTTCTTCTTTCTCTCACACTCTTTCAGTGTTTTCACTTCCCCAGTGCAAATACCTGGTTTCACTCACCTCTTCAGATCTACCCAGGATTCTTTGTTTTGCTGCGTGGCTAACAGCAAGTGGGGACCATCGTTGGGTTACAGGGGGTCGTAACCTGATTGTTTGGGAGCAGCTTCCTGGGAGTTTTAAAAAGAGGTGTATTTTTTTCCCAGATATAAAGGGCTCTTTCTCTTTATCTCAACTTCACTTTCTCTAACCCCTCCTGCCCATTACTTATCCTTTCACAACCTACTTTATATAATGTATTACTGTATATATCAATTCGTAGGCATCTGCTGACACATAGTTACTAATATAAGACACTCTGCTCAATGTTTCATTTAGTCAGTATATCAATATGTACATCAGTAATGAGATACTGGCTGGAATATAGTATCTTTGGGATGCTTATTAATGAGAAGTCTGCAGGAATGCTCCGGGCGCAGTTTAATTGACAATGAGAACCGTAGCCCACATCGAGTGCTGGATGCCGAGCTGATGATCACTTTGTGGAAAAAATATTGATTTCTTAGTAACTACAATTCTGTCTGGAGCTTCAGGTCTCAGCTGGTGGGTTACAGGAAAAAAATGCTGAATGCAAATATTTAAATCCAACTAGTCGTATAATTCTGCTTTTAGATTTGTGAAAAAGACTCGGTTTTTAAAGGGGAGAGAGGACGCTTCCCATTTCATTTGTTGTTGATGTCAAAGACTCTGCATCCTGTATTTTGGAGCTTAATCTGTCACTTGGAAGCTATCCAAACTAGGCAGATGCCAACAATTTCATGGCGATATTAATATCAATGTTTAATTTCAAGGACATTTTTTGCTTGTATTTGCTGTTGGTTTCTGGTCTTAACTGGTCTCCCAGGCTCGTCTGTTCTCTGGATTTACAGTAGTTTTGGCAAGAAGACCAGATTAAATCATCAACAACCGGCTTAGACTGGTTAAACAGCACAGTTCTGGTGCTGTTTTTGCTGTGTTTGGTCATTACACAGTGTCCAGTGTAAACAAAAGTAAACCAAAGACTTTGCATTCAATATTTTGGCACTTGTAAACTCTCCAAATTAGGCAGAGGCCAACATATTATGTCAGTATTAACAATAATGGTTAATGTTTTTTAACACACTACTGGAAAAAGCATCTTAAACCAGTCTAACCTGGCTGCCCAGCAAAACACCATCTTGGAAAGATGGGAGATCAAATTTAAGATTATTCTGAGATCAGATTATTCTGGTTTAAGCAGTTTCTTTCAGCAGAACATTTAAACAATTTTGGTGCTATGTTGCTATGCTGGGTCACCGGAGTAACTGCTGAACAATTTAAGGTGCAGTCAGGGCCATCTTTAGGGTCATGCAACTGGTGTGGCTGCACCGGGACATGCGGTAAATGGACTGAGCAGGACACCCCCCAAAGCACAATCACGAACAGACTGATGATTACCTGGAACCAAACGGAACCTGGAATGCAATCACAAACAAAAACTGACAGGGACAAACACTAATGCAAATGAACCGAGTGGAACCTAAAACTCGATCGCAAATGAACAAGAAGGATCTAGAATGCGATCAGGAACAAGCCTGATTGGACACAACCCAAGGGGGACCTCGCGAATGAACCAAAATTGGACAAATGAGATCCAGATAATCTGAAGGGGGTCTGGAACAAGATCATACACGATCTGAGTGGGACAAACACAATCGCGAACAGACCGAGGGGGACCTAGAACATGATCACAAAGAACCCAAGGGGACAAAATCGATTGCTAATGAAACAATGGGTACATGGAATGGGACAACTGAGTGGGACAAGTGGAACCCAACCACTCACCCCACGACCTGAAATAGTACTGTGAAAGCACTTATGAGCTCAATGCTCCCTCTATCGCACCAGGCCTCGTGGTAGCTTGGGATGGCCCTAGGTGCAGTCACACTTAACATTGTTTGGCATTTCATACAATATATCCAGTCTCTACACTATTGAAAATAGACGATATACCCTTTCATTGAAATGCTAAGCCAGATATGAAAAAGGTTTTTAAGTTGATCTGCCTCTGCCTGACTCTTAATGATATACTTCAAAAGCAGTTTGTATAATAAAGTCATTTCAGTCCCGTTGACAGCACGCTGTTGTCAGCAGAACAGCTTTGCTTTTTGCTTCAGGCTGAGTTAAACATCCTTCTGTCCTTGTAAACAGTGTGACCCAAGTGGCCTGCACTGACGGTCTTCTGTTGTTTTTCCTCTAGAGGCGATGTCACAGTGAGACGAGACAACCGATTGGTAGATTGTCTTCTGGAATCCGACAGAGACTCAGAAGACGAGCAAAGCGAGGGTAAGAGACAGAGCCAAAGATGGATGTTTTAACCTTTATGTCGAAAAATTCCAGTCCAAACAAAATCTGCAGTAATTTAATGATGAAAGCAACTTTTCATGCGCTTTATGGACTTTATTTAAGGTGTTTTTGAATAAATTCGTTCACAACATTTAAAAAAAGCGATGCTATAAAATCACTTTAGCAGCATTTACGAATATATATATATATATATATATATATATATTTTCTTCCTCTAGTGGACGATGATGAAGACTCCATACCCCAGGATGCATCTGAAACGGAGGAACCCACAAGTTCTTCATGGATGCGTTGTGTTCTTCAGTGAGCGAGAGGAGGGGTGAAGAGAAAAAAAAGAGAGCGAGGGAAAGGAGATTGGAACAAACTGGAAATGAAGAGAAAGCGAAGGCAAGGTCAAGGGGCGACGATGGAGTGCAAGAAATCACGCGAAGGGACTGAAGCAGAACAGATTGACTGACTGGAAGAAACAGAAGGAGGAGAGAAACAACAGACTGTTTTCTATGTAAACGTTGGTCCAATAAAACCTACCATGTTATGTCTGTGTACGTGTGTGAGAATTTATCATCACTGGCACTTCTGTCTATAAATATCTATAGCGTTGTTCATCATGTAAGGCTCCCGTCCAACGCTACATTAATGTATATTGATTTCCCTGCCGCTGCCTCTTTTCATTTGTCCTGTCTGAATACTTTTTATTTACTTCAGCTGGTCTTCTGAATATTAATAAGCCGCTTCTTTTATTCCGTCTGGCTATTTTCGCCTTCAAAATTCATTTATTTTCTCCTCGCTGCCTATTTAATTTGAACCAGTTAAGATGCATAATTAGTATTTCAATCTTTCCTCCAATCCTCTTTTCCTCCCTCCCTCCTCTGGCTCTCTCTCTCTCTTTCTCTCTCCTTTCCTCTTCCGCACTCTATTTCTCACTCGCGCAATTTCTACATGTCTCTGTCGCTACGGCAACCAATGCTTTTCCCCACTTCCAGGCGCTCTGCCTCTCTCCCACTCCCTTCTTCAGTGGCATGAGGTAGGCATGCGAGCCGATATCTGTCTTGAGAGTTTGAATCTGCATGCTTCCAAGTGTGTGTAGGTGTATTTGTGAGTGTTGCCTGGAAGTCCGAGAGTGTGCCGTAAATCTGGATACAGATGTTGAGTTTGATTTGACGGCTCGGGAAGAGGCTTGACACGGGGAAGGCATCCACAGGTGTGTTCGCATGTGTCTTGTGGTTTTGGTTTTTGATATTATCGGGACCCGTTTTGATCCGGATGAGTGTGTACTCTTACGTGTGTGTGTTTATGTGTTGTCTCAGAGCCAGCAGGGTATTTCTCCACTACAGCCATCTGTTTATGGTCTTTTAGTCAGTGTCAAGACTGAACCCTCCCCCTTACCAGCTCTGCTTCTCTTCTCATCCTTCTCTTTATGTCATTCTCATTTAAGGGATGATTGGAGTGGCGAGGAGTCAGTGAACAGGCTGAAGCGATGGAGCGATGGTAAGGCAAAGCCGAGAGTGCCGAACAGACTGTTTTGGTTGCACTGTGCTCTCAGATCTGACCAGTTAGTTTCCTGCAGCCCGTTGGGTTGCATCAGCTTCTGCTTAAAGTCTCTTTCCATCTGTGCGCGATTCACGCCTCAGTTATGTGTTTTTTCTGATCTCTAGCTTTTCCTTTTCAATCCCTCCTTCCGTCTTTTCGTTGCTTTGTCTCTCCTTCCCCCTAGCTCCATCTCTCCCCACATTGGATTCATTCCTCTTTGGAGCTTTCTGCTGGTCACTATAATTTTTTGCACTGCCACCGGTGACACAGATGACAGGAAGTGGGAGGAGTTGGGCGAAATGCAGATGCCAGTCACGGCGCAGGCCAGCACCACTCAGCTGTGGGCAGTGGACTGGGGTCCTACGCAGCCCCTGGAGGATGAAACCCATCACTTGCTGTCCAGTCTGGAGACGGAGGGTTTGAGGGTGACTACGCCCGAGGACTGGTCGCATCGTCGAAGTGCGGCCGCCAATCAAACGCAACGCCCAACAACGGGAGAGAGGGACAAGACAGAAGAGCAGGACACCGAGGAAGGTTGGTGTCCGTGAAATGAGTTCTTTATCTGAGAGCTGCATCGCCGAAAGGGCTCTGGGCTCATGCTGGCTCCTCATAGTAGAAAATCTGCGCTTGAGGAGAGCTTAGATTTCTCTCCCATTGAGCAGGAGGCAGGCATCAATTCAATCAATACTATTTTACCTGATTATGACACTCTGCCCACCCTTTTCGCCCCCACATTTCTCTTGCTCTTTTCTCCTCTAACGGCTCCTTGTTGCAAGTCTTTCTTAACACACTTTTTCTACATCTTAATGTTTCCTTTAATTGCTTTTTTATAGGCATGTGGGCCATTTGGAAGCGAACTGGGAATGAGTTTTGAAATTCCAGTTGAGTTCTTGCATTTGAATCGAGCAAGCAAATAGGCCAGAATTTACAATTATGCATTTGGCAGACACTTATCAAAAGCAACTTGCATTGCATTCAAGATATATGTTACAATGGGGTAATGCACAGCATGGGAATTGAACCCATGACATTGGTGTTGCAATGCTATGCTGTTTGAGGAATGCATTTTTAATGTAAAGTAGGTTTTAAAGAATGGATTTCATACAGCTGTTGTTCATACCTACACAACATTTTCAGATTAGGTGATATTAGTATTTGATGTTTAAAATTGGACACTTGTATTATACCTACATTTGTATATTACAAATTGTATTTAATATCTAATGGAAATGCATATTTATACAAATAAGGTATACTCATATTAAATATTTTTCATTGTATATATATAATATTTAATTAAAAATATTAGACTTTTTATGCAAATATTTTATTCATTTATTTTATTTTAATTTAAAGTGAACCATGATGAAAGGAGCTTTATTTTCTAGAATGCGGTTTTATTTAAAATGTTGATTTAATATTTAACGTATATGCATATTTATACAATAAATAATTATCAATTAATTTCTAATATTAAATATTTTTCATTGCATTATATATATATATATACACACACACACACACACACACACACACATATATTACATGTATATAAATATATTAGAATTATTATGCAAATATTTGATTTACTTATTTATTTTAAATGAACCATATTGAAAGCATTATTTTTTAAATGCAATTTTATTTGAATTTTTAAAATTGTATGTAATATTTAATGTATGTTTATACAAATAATTTATAATTATATTAAATATTTTTCATTGCATTTGAGAAGTATATAAATTTGATTGGCCGTTCCGCACATCCTCTTCCTGTCATTCCAATTCAAAGTAGAATTTAACATCACATGGGTTTAATTCTAACGTCTGTTCAAAGAGTCCCCTCACTTTGTCTAATTATACTTCCCCTGTGCTATTTCTTTTCCTTTAGTGGACCCACAGTTTTATGTGACAGTGACGATATCATCTCTGCTGATTCTCTCAGCGGTCATCATCTCTGCTAAACTCTGGTGAGAGGTTTCACCACTCCTCTGCCTGCATGGTTTTATCATACATCTCCTGAGACAGCTTGCTTCCTTGTGACTGAACAGTCAGTGTGTCATAATGGGTTCACACCACAGATTTCCACAAACTTTCAGTCGAGGGCTCTTCTGTTCAGTAAGAGTTCCCTGCAGAACTGTTAAAAATGCCATCTATGGATATTCTGACTCTGCAGACACTAACAGTGTGGATACCTTACAGTGTTTTATTGTGCTGGTTTAATTAGAAATGTAGCCCAGAGCGTTGAGGGCCATCAGGCACAGGAATGCATTTATATTTACTCGGACGGCAGCATTCGATCGCATAGATGATCATTAAAATGATTTAGAGAGCTGAGGAACAGCCCATATCATCCTGAGAGTAACTATAAACACAGGGGTGACAGGTTATGAGTGTGATTTAATACTACCTGCCTTAGTTTATGCTAGAACCTTCCCTTCGCTGAATTCACTTTCATCGCAATATTTCAAACTCTTCAGTCAACACACTCATGGCATTTCATAACTATTTTGACAAATCGGTTGCTAATTTGTATGAATTTGTACAGTCTCATATGTAAATTTTTTTTATGATCTGTTTATACAGTTTTTTATGTGCTCACTAGAGTATGCGTTATTTTCAGTGCCGTCAACATAGTATGCATACATACATACCATATCATTATCGAAAAGATAAAACAGCAACTATAGACAGCCACGATGACAACTACATGTGTGAGGGGGGTTAAGAGATACCTGCAACTATAACTGAAGACATTTTTTATCTTCTGGAGAGAAATAGGGCAGACATTGAAAACTTTCCATCTCTGCACAACTCAAAGTGTATTCTACTGACCATTAGTTTGGATAGACATGTTCATCACTTGCACATGCGCCATTAAACAGTAGTCAACAATTCAAGTGGACCATCAAAGTTCATCAAAGTTGTCCTAAGACAAGAATAGATGTTGTTTTTGATTTTGATGAAAGGTTTTGATTCACTTGAATGTTGACTACTGTATATCAGTGAACTGTGTTGGTGAAAATTGCGCACAGACATTAAACGGGCCAGCAGGCAGCTCCCCCAAAGGCATTTGGGCCACTTGCCCCCATCAGGCCCTTAGAAATATGACGTATACTGTTGACTTCAGGGGTGGACCCTTCAATCTTACATCCCAAAAGAGTAATGTTCCTGTACAAATCACAAATTCATATAGGCCCACGAAAGCGGCAACTTGTAAAATAGTTATGTTTTATCATAACATTCGGATTGCTTTAAGCAATCACATCGTTTTTATGCTGCGGCAAAAGCAATGGTGCAGATGCCACAAATCAGACATTATGGAAATGTTTGTGAGCTTGTTTGTAAGATCGATAGAGAGGTTTAAAACTGTCCCATCGCGAACTCTCGACAGGTTTATGTTAATGGAGGCCGCCGCTCACGTAGAAGATCAGACCGACGCTCATCTGAGCGAGCCGAGGGCGATTTTATTGCACAGGCAAGCTACATCTCCGCAATTAATCTCTGTATTTCACACACTTGCCTTGACAGACATCCTCCCACTCATTTAACAACCTCCAGCCCTCCGTCCGTCATCCCCTCAGAGCAGAGGTGGAGTGAACTCGCTCCTGAGTCACGGAAGATAAGTGCGGGTCGGTGTGGGATATTAATATTAAATGGGACGTCACACCGTATCTGCGACGCTTTGTCTTCCTCATGGTTGCTGGACAAATATGATTTTAACTGAATATTTCAGCGGCGCGCTTTAATTTCCCCTTCTCTGTTTTTTTTTTTTTTTTTGTCTTTCCCTGAAGGCGGTCTATTAAATTAAGCCAGCGAGTGAATGAACTTCCCGTCAGTGTCACTGAAGTGTTTGTCGTCTTTCCCGTTATACTGTTTAATCTCTCTTTTCATGCCTGTTTCTCACCTTCTTCAGTGTCTATACTCTCGATTCGTTCCCTGGCTGTCGTCCTAATCTCTCACTCTCTCTCTCTCTCTCTCTCTCTCTCTCTCTCTCTCATTCAGTTACGACCGCAGTCTCTCCCAGCGCCCTCCGCCTCTCTCCCTCGCCATCCCTCGCTCCATAGCTCAGGAGGACAGCAGGCAGACTCTGCACAGCACTCCATCCTTCCCCGACAGAGAGAGGTAGCGTGCTTGTGCCTGTGGGACAGGGTGCCAAGACTGGTTTAAGTTCTTTGTGTGCGCGTGTGTGTGAAAACGAAGAAGACAGAGATTGAACAAGACTGCTAAGCCCTGTCAAAGGGAACTGCATAAATAAAAGAACATGTTCCCAACAAATAAATAAACACAACTAGGGGCTATAGCCTACTAAATGACAGATTTGTTCATTTAAAATCATGCCAGAGTGTCTGTGGGTCCTTACTAAGAAGCAAAACTTTAAAAAGCATTCTAAATATCATTAAAATATTGTTGATTTGTTGATTGAAAGACAACAACTGTATTATTTTAACACTGGACAACGATTTATAGTTATTATAATTTATAGTATTTCATCCAACATAAATATTTTTGTGTACATAATATTTTTGTGTGAACTGTTTATTTATATATATATATATATAAATAAATACACGCATGCATGTATATATTTAAGAAAAATATGTTATTGTTATGTATTAAATATATTGATAAATAAAATACATGAGTTATATATTAAATATATGTATATATATATATATATACATTTAATATAAATGATTAGTAATGCTTATATGTTGAATGTATTTATATATAATATAAATTATATGAATATAAATATGTACATTTAAATACATGCAAACAAATACACTGTATATGTGTGTCTTTAAATATACAAAATAAATATACACAGCACATACACTAATTGATATGTTGTTGCAAAAATAAAATTATAATTTTAAGTATAAATTATTATTAAATAAAATCAATGATTAAATGTTAGTGGTACTATTTCATGGCATGAAAAGCTAAGTGGAAAATGTACAGTAGTGGCCTAACTACTTGAACTTGATACACTGTGGTAAGCAGGCTATGTACATATATGATTAAATATGAAATAATTTATTTCTTCATAGACTCATTTAATTTATATATATATTATCATTTAGGCTTGGTGTTTATAATGGTTAGATGTAAATATAAAAATAGAATTGTATCATATTCATTAAACAAATAAATGTTTTTTTTTATCAATAGTACTATTATTCTTCTTTCAACTTATTTAGTGATGTAAAATGTGCTTTTTTTTTTAAAGAATTTTAGTGATTATTTTTTATTCAGCTGAATGTGTTGATGAGGTTTAAACCTCATTATTAATGACTAAAATATTATATTTGGTCTTTGTTCTGCTACAAAATTCATCAGACTCTTGTGAAAAATGTGTTCAATTAATTAAATCGACATCTATTTAAATTTGAAAAATGCAGATACCGTGTATGCATGGCTGATTCTATGCGTGCACATCAGTATGTAGTGCTGTTAGATCAACAGCCAGTAAGGCGTTGTTTTGAATGTTTTTTTTCTCAATTGTTGTGAATATTTTAACAGGAGAGATGCAGAGAGCAAAAGAAAGCGTGCCATCCATGAAATCAGACCCCTTCCTGCTGCTCTGTGCATTTCAGAATTAATCTCACAGTCGGTATTAGAGTGTGACTCTTATTAATTTAATTTGCCGTCTCTTTCTTCATCTCTTTACTCCACGCTGCAGGATACCAGTGGTCAATCTTTGAAGAGCTGACTGTTCCGAGCACGATAATCAAACCCCGCGGGCACGACACAGACTTTGGTGAGAACATGTGGGCAGGCCATGCGAATGTACATAACATGTAGATAGACACGTGGATGAACACATCTGTTTGGACACTCTGATGGAGATTGTGAGGTTTTGTGGTCCAGTGGCTCTTCGTTTCTGGCTGTACCTCTTTCTTCCAGTGCCGTTTGTACAGTATTACACTCATTAGCTCAACGCAGCCATTCACAAGGGCTCCGGGAATGCTATGTCCTCTACCATAAAAACAATCATTAGCTTCTGATCCTGGAATAAGCTGTGATGTATGTAGTCATTAATTTAGTAACCGGTGTGATATGCTTGCAGTAGCCTCTCTCACATGCATACAAAGGTTACAGCTGCCTACCGCTGCCTTTATCGCACATTGTGTAGCATTTATTTAAGCTTAATGAATGACTGCAGTTATTTTGAAGAGTTAAATATAATTCCCATCATTTGTTTAGTGTTTTGTTTCACATGGCTCCATGGCAACAGCGGACTGCAATGACGTCAGCTGATATCTGGAAACACCTCTGCAGTGTTATCTTATAATTTACACCAATTATCAGATGGACGTTTTCGTAAATCTGACTCAACATCTGTTGAGGTGTTCGTGAAACCTACGTAATTCTATTCCGAGTGTGTTGTTATGCTTCTTATTAGCTTTATACTTCTAAATCATGGCCATTTAGCTCTTCTCAGGAGCCTTTTTTGGTTAGCGGAGAGCTAGCGTTAACTACACGTGACTGGTGTGTGTTGTTTTCATGTTGAGTTTAAGGAAAGCACAAATTAAGGACAAGTATGAAGACATACTAAGAAGTAAGCTTGGCGCTTCCATGGCATATTTCGTTTGAAAGGCAATTAAAAAAAACACGCCACAAAAGTTTGTTTGATGTATCGCTATGCTAACAACCCATGGCTAGCGAGGCAGCTTGGGGTTTCTTGTTTATGAAACACAACTATCAGGAGGGTTTGGGTTTTTAGATCTCGTTTTCAAATCTGTCCTGAAGTCAGTGTTGCTACCAGTTTTACTTCCGTATTTTGACTAATTTGATAATGGGAGTGGAAGGGAAAAGTTTTCAACAGGAAGAATTAAGGAAGGACGCTGTAAAGGACAAGTGTGAAAAATTGGCTTTCTATCGCAAAGTCGGACTAATTGCAAATGGGTAAAATCAGTGTGTGGATAGCTAATTGGCTAATCAGTGGTTAACGCTGTCCAATAAATAGCGCAACAGCGTCCGCCCACTTTATCAGCAGGCTTAATTTTAAAGTATTTTTCCCATAGGGATTTAAAATAGTCTTTCAAAGTCTTTCAAAAACCATGAAACTTAAAACACAAGGTGACTCACAACATTGTTTTATTTGAAAATCAGACGAAAGTGCAAGCCTGTACTTCCATTAGCATTGTGAACGGCGCATTGGAATTAAAAATAATGCAGAGATATGAAACCAAAAGATTTAAAAGATGTTGATTATACATAGAAGTGATATATTTCATGTTTTTTTGCAATAAATACAGATATTTAAGTCATTTGAGAGTTTAGGGAGACTGACTCTAATTCGTTTTTGGCAGTGCTTCATGGTAATGTGCAGGTGGTGAAGTGTTCTTCTGGCACTGTTTGCTTATCACGATTCTCTGATTATTGGAGATTTCTCTGTAAGAATCATGAGTAATTTAGATTTTCACCAAAAACAAGCCTCAATAATGCAAGGTTGAGTGCCTCAACAGAAATCTATAACAACCTCGTAGCTCGCAGTAGCTCTGTCCTTGATAGTAAAGTTAGCATTGACACTGAAAACCAGTTCCCTTATGGAGAAATTTGAATGTGATTTTCACTGACTTCGCTTTCTATAGCCTGTGTGTTGTTTTAGAGGAAGAGCAAGTACATTTGATTTACATTTCGTTTAAAAGTCCTTTCTTTTTCTTTGAAATAACGAGTTGTTCACAGTATGAACAAGAACATATATTAAGAGGGTCAGTTTTACATATTGATACATTCTCACTTTAAACCAGACGTTATATAAGCTACTTTTTTCAAGGAAATCATAATCATCCCCTCTCAAAAACAAAATACAGTGAGTGGAAAAAAGAAACTAATGTGCCATTGTAGTTTATGGGCACATCAGATCGTAATTTTTCACATCATGCACAAGAAGCTACACCATGTGAGATATGTTTATAGAGGTTTCACATCATTTATGTAGCGCTGCCTTAAATATGTGATTCAATGTACTATGAAGTCAATAAAAAAGCCATCTCTGGTGTTTTAAAATGTGTTTCTTTGGTGTGGTGTTTAAAAGGACTTCCTATATGAGAGTGACTCATGCAATCACGCACGCCAAACAGTCAGGCCAAAGGGACACTGCGAAACACTCATTAGCCACCGCACAGCAACAAAACACCAGGACACAAAGATGCTTCACACGTTCACTTCAGACACACACACGCTCGCGTAAGCCGCAAGAGTTCACAGCTCCCATCTGCTCAGAGCTGAGAGACTGAGAAACAGTGAACCTCAGTCACACAGACTGAAATTAACACCACTATTTATAGAGAGAAACAGGAGAGGGTGTGTGCGTAAAAAAAAAAAGGATCACAGATTTTGAGGTGGATGGATTTCTGCAGCGAGAAAGAGAGAGGAGGCAGGGGTCAATGTATGAGTAGATCACCGCTCTTTGCTTTTTATTGTCCTCCTTATTTCTAAGTGGCTACCACAAGTTAATCGCTGCCATTACAGACCATTATGCAGAACACAGAGAGAAACATTGCTTTAGTCTGGCATTATGGCTGGATAAAGGGCATTTCGCATTACACGGTGGTGGGAAAGAGGGTATGTGCTGAGAGGAAGAGGAGAGGAAACCAGGATGTTATTTCAAGGCTCCAACATTAAAGTGTGGCTAATTAATGCCATGACCTCTTAACAGACATGCCCCCATTGAGACGAAACATTTAGCAGCACTTAACATTAGAGGAAAGGAAACATGAAAGCCAGAGACTACACAGGGTGACAGATGGATATAATTTATTCATTGGCTTCGTCAATTTACATCCAGTTTTAATAACAAACAAAAAAAACAAACACGAAAAGGAGTATGAGTCAAATTAAATGACATTTACAGCACACACGTACATAAACACGCACACCAGCCTTGTGTAAAAGTCGTATTAGACTATGAGGGTGGATTTTGTCTGAGAAGTGGTAAAAGGTTTATCTGTCTATCCAAGCAAGCGGTCCACAATATATCTGTCTGTGAGTGGGTTAGTGAAGATTGAACTCAGGGCTTGAGATCAATTTGACTTTGACCAAATCTTTCCGCTCCCACGAAGCCTGAAAAAAAAAAAAACCCAAAGAACTGCTCAGTGAGAATTTGTTATTATAATGATTTTCCTTGTGGCTATAAATGGTGCACATTTTAAGGGTGAAGGATTAGTTCACCCAAAAATGAACATTTCCTGAAAATGTCCTCACCCTCAGGCTATCTAAGATGTAGATGAGTTTGTTTCTTATCGGAACAGATTTAGAGAAATTGAGCATTACATCACAAGCTCGTCAAAGGATCTACTGGAGTGAATGGGAGTCCAAACAGCTGATAAAAAACATCATAATCCCACAAGTAATCCATATGATTAAAATGATTAAGATGTTTTTAATATTAAAAAAGTCCTCTAACCATAATATTGCTTTTTGCAGTAAAAGATTTTTCAGTTTCAAGTTAAAAAACATTAATGGTAGATTTTTGTCTTATAAACATGCATCTTTTAACTTCACAATACATCAATTGATGGACTGAAGTCATTCCAAATCATTTTATTGATATGTTTTTATCAGCTGTTTGGACTCTCATTCTGACGGCACCCATTGATTGCAGAAGACCAATGGCTGAGCAAGAAATGTAACGCTAAAAATCAGGTCCAAAGTAAAACAAACTCTTGAAAGTCCTGTGGGATGAGTACATTTTTAAGCAAATTTTTATTTTTGGGTGAACTATTTCTTTAAATTTCTGACCCTATTTATGCCAATTTTAGATGCCTTTAAAATATACAAATCTAAAATTATTTCATTATGCCACAAATGGGAATGATCTTAACATGTAGCTTAGCCAGGACTTGTCTTTAATGTATTTTCCTAATCATATTTTAATAATTGCATAATTATTATTGGGAAATTTGCAGCAGCTTCCCACACGGACACGGAGTAGTCCTAAAATGTTAATGACGAGTCTCCACTGAGATTCCTTTAAAGCCTTGGACTCAGATTAATCTGTGTCAGATCAGCCCTGAATAAATTATACATCTTCTTAACTGACATTCTTCAGTGACAAAGAAAAGGCAGTGGTGATCAAAAGCTCTCTCTTTCCAGAGCACATCCTGACATGAGATTTCCAAACCAGGACAGAGACAATTTTAAACTCACTGAGGCTTAATTAGGACTGTAAGCCTGTGGGTGCTTTCTTATACATCACACTTAACTACAGGCAGGAAGCAGTACATACTCATCGAAACGGCACACAAATACTCATAAATCATATTCAATGTGCTTAAAAATGCCAGTAGTAAACATTAGTGATGTGTGATTTATATAGAGAGAGACTAGTAGTTTTAATATAAACCACTGTAATGTTTTCTAGAGTTCAGATTATAGAAAGCCACCGGAAGGGATCCTGAAGCAGTTAACCTTAAAATGCAGTTTACCTACCCTTTGACCTTTGAGCTCTTTTTTCCGGGTTGCCGAGGTTCCTGAGAGGAGGCAGGGTCTCTTGGCTCAGCTGGCTGGTCTGCATCTTGATTGGATGCTGCTCCAGCAGGGGCGGGGCCAGATGATGGGGAAGCAGAACTCGCCTTGAGGGTTTTTTGTAGGTTTGATACCTAAATAAAGAGGTGAGAAAAAAACTTGTCATTGAATCCTGGAGCTACCGAAGTAAGGAAAAGGAACTCTTTAAACATATAACGAAAAGAGACTATGTTCAAGACACTACATTAAAACACAGTATACTCTTTATTGGCTACTATAAAAAAAACAAACTTACCGATCTAATTTTTTATAAAATGTCTTAAAGGGCCATGAAAAAATCTAAATCTGCTTTGATCTTTTGACTTACCATTAAAACATCCTTTAAGTGTAATAGCTTAAAATGCCCCACTCATTGTAAATAAAGCATTTATTTGATCAAGCTCCGAAAACGGGGAACATCATACAGGCAAACATATTGGCAATATAACAGCTGCTGCCAGAACAAGACGTTAAAGAATAGTTGCATATCATAGGCCCCATCTACTGGCCTTCACTTGCTTAACAGGTGACTTCTCATGAATAATTAATTAACATTACCTAATTAATCTTAAGGAACACAGTAAATTGACATAAATAAATGACCCCTGCAACTTTTGGCAATCCACTTACGAACGAAGCAAATACAATCTATTCTGAACGCTTTCATTTAACATTTAAACTGCTTCTTTGGGTTTGTAAACCACATACAAAATGACTTGAATGACTTCTTCAGTGATTAACATGCTTTAGATTCTAGAGTTGACATTCATTTTGATATTCTTGAGGGGGGCTCAAAAAAAAAAAAGAGTCAAGGTGATGAAACCGTCCTGAAATCACAATGAAGAAGAAAAAAAAAAACTCTTCAAAAGATTGATTTTTATACATTTCAAAGTAGTTTGGCACAATTTGTATTATTTATATAAAATATATATATCTAGCTATAAAGGGATACTGTAGGTAGACAGACAGACAGATCTTCATCACAGATATGATCTCAAACTGTACATCACTTAGGACGGATAAGGATTAACACACAAACCTCTGTTTCAACTTGAACTTTAACTTTGAGTTGGCTTTCTCTGTATTGATTGGCTCTTGACACCTGCTCTTCGATGCCACACAGAACTGCTTCACAGCCTGCACACCTGAGAGAGACAAACACAGAATTTTTCACACCACACCAGCAAGGCATTTTCCTTTTTACATCGGCAACAGAATTCACACCAACTCAAACACAAGCTTACCACTCCTGCAGTGTGTTGGCAATGTTGGGTAATTCGTTGGGGCCCAGGTCTCGACCTATACTGCAATCTACCTCGACCTGCTGGTTCCTCTGGTCCAGCTTCCCATGGATAATGTCACTGTAAACGGCCTCGATCAGCAGGTCTTCCAGCTCACGCACATTCTTCAGCTCTAACTGCTGGAGCAGTAGTGAATACGGCAGACACTATCCAGAGAAAGAGGGGTTTTTTTAGCTTGGTTTCTTATGAATTGTATGCTCTGGGGTAAGATAAAGCTTCTGATTTGTTCTCGTGATATTACAAAGGCTTGATAAGCGAATATTGGTTTCGTCAATCATGCAGTCAATAACACTAATAGCCCATATTGTTAACAGCTGTGTGCTGATCATACCGGAACTCATTAACAACAGGGTTAATAAACCCTCAGTGGAGAACGGAGGAATCACTACCTTTAGATTGGAGGCCAGGCTGATGATTGACAGGTGACGGAGTTTGTTCTTCTGGGCGGGTGTAAGTTCAGGAAGTGAGGCTGCCCTCTCTAAATGGCAGACATACATCAAATTAACATACATTATAACCATCCGCACAGCCGGGAGGAAAACAACTGATTACATTAAAGCTCTGGTAAAATCTGCAACTGAACATGGGCCAGAGACTCGCGCTTCCCCCTCACAGGAGTTAACTTATTTAGCAAGGCAAAGGGCAGCGTATACAGTCTCATTCTGAGTCAGAACAGGGAATGAACCTGCCGCCTCAGGGGGCCAATATCTGGTCAGATCATTTGTTGTCATGGTTACCTTTATAGTCGCAGTAGGTTCCATACGCAAAAAGATTGAGAAGCTGGTACACTGGAGCGTGGGGACCCGTCTCCAGCTAGCGAGAGGGAAAGAGAAGCGCAGACAATGATTGATATGACAAAGTGTTGAAGTATTTTGTGTTGAGCAGGTAAACACTTTAGCTGGGCTCTGTAGGAGTGGCGGTGCGGTACACGAGTACTCTGGGATCTCTGTGCAATATGTGGAGAAACATGCATGTCATGCACTGATGAAGACGACTTGACAATTAGTTTTTATTACATCACTCCTAACAAATATCACTATAATAATATATGTTACGTTCAAAAGTCTGGATCCCGTACTTTGTGTACTTCAGCAAAGACATTTTAAGATGTTCAAAAATGACGGTTTATTTATAAAGCAACAATAGGCTCCTGAAAATTCAGCTTTGCCATCAACAGGATAAATTATATTTAAAAGTCTCTTAAAATAGAAACCAGCTATTTTACATTTTTCTATTTTGATCATATAAATGCAGCCTTGGTGGGAATGAGAGATTTCTGTCAAAACCATAAAAACCCCACAAACTTTTAAGCAACAGTAGGCTATATTACACAATTTCGATATAGTTCATGTTGTAATATAAATATCTGACCTCAAAAATATGGGATGGCTCTGAATGGGTTAAAAAAACCATGCTTTCAGACTTTAGATTGATCAGATGCATTTGTAAGTGCATGTTTTTGTATATCCCATTCAAATTACATTAGTATATGCTCTTGGAAGGGTATTTTAATGAGATGTATTAAATATGTATTTTGGTTTTAGGCACCATGGCGAAACACTACAAGAAGGAAAACAAAATAAGCACTGTGCTTGGACAGATGATTAATCGCCTTGACATTAAATATAGCACTCAAGCGCTGCCATTTAAAATAATTACATTTGACACAGAACAAATGTAAAGTCATCAAGTCAAAAACTCACCTCGCGGACGTTAGGCAGTTCTAGTATGTCTGAGAAAACATAGAGGCCTGGGGTTTCCAGCAGAGAGCTGATGGCCTGAGCCAGAGCTGAACCTGAGAGAGACAACAGCTGATCCACCTCCATCTGACAAAAAGAAAGAGTTTAAAACAACCCAGATCCCAGCTTCTGAAAACATAAGGTGCAAAGGACGTTTCATAGATAGGAGAGGAATATGCTCAGAGTTATGAAATGCAAGAGCTGTTCTTATTAAATCTGTACTTGCAAGCCTCAATAACTCAAGTACAATAAACGTGTTTCATTAGGCTTGTTAAATTGCTGTTGATCCACAGCAATATGCTTTCGACGATACTTTGATGTAGGAATTTAATATGATGGGGGGCTTGTGTTAAAAATAACTACACTACCAGGGAAGTTATGCATGAGGCACTTTCATGATGAGTAAAACAAGGCTGCCAAGTGCACTAGAAAATTAGAGCTCTGAGACAGCCAAGAAGAGATGACACAATGAGATTATTTAGGAGACTACAAATGATAACTAACGCATGCATGTAGATTAACAACACACCTGAAAACAAGCAATGCTTTATTAGTGAACAAGCCTGTTCATTTAGCTCCTCGACAAAGTTACTACGTTTTAGGACATGAATTCACATACTAACCGTACGTTTACTTTATTAACTGGAATCTAAATGCATCCAGTGTTTATCAATACTAAGTCAGCTCGTGCTCAGTGTTCAGCACCCGGTAAGAAGGACATCAACACACCAGCAGCTAGGCCTTGCCGTGAGTAAACTAGGGTCTAACGTAAACACGCATCGTTACATACTTTGCCGAGTACGCTTAATTGGTTAATATTAACATGCGACCACATTTCGCGGGGTGAAACGTGCAGAAAAAGCGATACATTTACCTTATTTTATAAAGACTGAGGTTGTTTGTGTCAACTGTGGTGCCACTGCTACTTCCGCTAGCAAGCGTGCTGCGACATGAAAACGTGCTCTCCGATTGGCGGAGCGATTGAAGGGTGGGCGTGGCCACAGATTGATGTGCGCGGATACACATCGCCACCGTGTGGTTATGAGAATTATAGAGTCTTACGAAGGCTTAGCGACTCAAAGCCGGTGATTACAAAGTTTGGAAAGGAATTTAGGCAATATTAACGTTACATTTGGTTATAAAACCAATATGCAGTATTTTTTTATATTAAACATTTTTATATTATTATTAATCTTTACCTGAATGCAGACAGCTGTGTCCAGAATGTATCTGTGAGGTAACAGAATACCTTAAAATGTAGCCAAACAATTTTTCTAACTCTTATGTAATGTCATGATCTTGTGTTGTATTGTTTCTTTTATATTGAATTCTTCTTGTACCATTTTTAAACCAACCTAAATGGTTTAGCCTTTGCTGGCTTGAACTGGCTTCACTGACTGACCAGCTTAAAAGTGCCTGATATCTTTCTAAAACCAGCTAACAGACCAACCAGCATATGCTGATTAGGTATGTTTTGAATCTGGGATGCCAGTTTAAGCTAGTCCTTTGCTGGTTTATGCTGGTCCCTTTGCTGGTCTTAAGGTGGTCGGATCAGCATAGGAGCAGCAAATCAGCTGCATAAACCAGCAAAGGACTTGCTTAAACTGGCATCCCAGTTTCAAAACATACCTAACCAGCATATGCTGTTTTTGTTTTTATCATGGGGACCGGGTTAGAGGACCAGTTGAGACCAGCATCTTGTTTAATATATTATCTTTTTCCAGCAGAATGGTTACTGCAAAAAGTGCCTGGATAATTTCACAGTTTGATTGCATAATACTTCAAATCTTTTATGTTGTTTTTTTTTTTTTCCCTTTGGTGCCTGAGGCAAACAGGTGATAATGAGAGGGAAAAACATTATTATGCAGTGTTTAAGAGTCCCAAATCTCAAGTCAAATCAAAGACACACAAACTAACTTGAACCCGAGAATTTCAGTTTCACTGTTTATTAAAAAGAATGAAGGCAATAGAAAAATAGACTAACATTTTTATACATTTTCTTTTCAAATCAAACGTTAATGGTGATAGGATCCATCTCGCAGATTCGTTTGTAATTGAACTCACAGGGCACGTCAAACCATGTTTTGGAGCGTGAGTCCAGCACTGCGCAGTCTTCTCCATGAATCCCACCTGACTGGTGGTTATTGGGCTCTTTTTCCAATTCATTCCAGAACCTACAGAGAGCAGCAGAACAATCAGGAAAACATGATATTAATACCACCCCAGAGAAATCAATTTGCATTTAAATAACCTCCAATGACTTCACTGCCACTGAGACGTTGGTTTTACTTGCCCAAATTCTGGGTTTTCAGATTGATTTTTTCTTACATTTAGTCATTTTGCAGATGCTTTTAACCAAAGCTATTTACAATAGAAATAAAAACAATGGTATGCAAACATACATATGCAAATATAAGATTTTTAAGCACCAAATATGAGGGGACATAAAATATAAATGTAGCTATAGATGTGCTGCTCTATATAAGTTTCCCAAGACCAATCATGAGGGTTCATATGTTAGGATATGACAATATTTGTCTGAGATACAACTATTTGAAAATCTTGAATTTGAGAATGGAAAAAAATCTAAATAAAAAGAAAACTGCTTTTAAATTAAATTGTTCAAATAAAGTCCTTAGCAATGCATATTACTAATCAAACATTACATTTTGAGGTATTATTGGTAGGAAAATGGATAAATGACCTTAACCTGACAAAAAACCTTCCTTTGGGGACCTCCTCGTTTGTAAAATAGTAAACAATTGTTTGTGAAAATGCAGAAAGTTTTCTATAAGGGTTTAGGCATAGGACAATGAAGTGTATCATTTGTACAGTATAAAAAAACATTAAGCCTGTGGAATTTCCCCATTTAGATAAGTAAATGTGTCTGTGTGTGTGCATACGTTGTATTAACCACTGTACTGTCCACCCATTTCCACAGTCCCTCAGTCTCAGTGTCTGATAAACCAATCCAGTAATGATAGTCAAATCCACCACGACTGCGTGCGACACTCTCAAGTGTGTGCTGTAATAAAAATGAAAAATATATCAGCCATACTGAATAAACGTAATTTTAAAGTCAACGTGAGTGCATTCACAAACTCTGCACACACTTACATGTTGTTGGTGGCTGTGCAGTATAGTCAGATGGGCGCCCATAGAAGCGCAGCTGTCTTTGCTGTGCTCCCAGTCAAGTTTATCATCACTGAAGTAATAACACCTGCCTTCTAAATGCAGCCAGTTTTCTGGGCATGGCCTACATTTGATCACTGCGGAAGATATATGAAAGGGCGGGAGAAAGAAACAATAACAGAGTTTGTTTGACCCTTGGGCATCGAATGTTATTCAAAAATAAGCTGTACATGTAACCTCACCCGGCTTTGAACAAGTCTGTCCAAGGGTTGTGTATTCAGAGCAAAGGCGGGAGAAACGCTCTTGCATGGCGGTGAGTTTGAGAGTTAGAGACGCAGACTCAGACTCATCATTCTTGACTGGCTTTACAGCGACCGATGATCTGCGACTGTTTACCACTGCAGAGAGACAGAGGTATATCAATGTATCAACCCAGCAGCCGTGCAAAGACTGTAGACACCATCATGTTTTTTAGTCTATAAGTCACCAGCTAACTTTCAGCAAATCAGCCATTCATTATCCTTGCCTCTCAGAGAAATGTAGAATTTACATTTGGAATTATGTCTGCATGTATTATCCTGATGTTGTATACAAAACATTTAACCGGGCAATAGCAAAAAAGGCTATTCTATTCTATTCTATTCTATTCTATTCTATTCTATTCTATTCTATTCTATTCTATTCTATTCTATTCTAT
>JAUYWG010000051.1:9753263-9769028 GCA_034779775.1 Enteromius afrohamiltoni
CTATTCTATTCTATTCTATTCTATTCTATTCTATTCTATTCTATTCTATTCTATTCTATTCTATTCTATTCTATACCTGTGTAGGGGTATGCAATATATTGTACAATATCACTTATTTGGCTATATTATAAAATATTTTTAATATGTCAGTATTGTTTATACTTATTTTCTATATTTTACTTTCACAAATGTACACTGTTTAAAACACTACTAATTTAATAACACTGTTAAGTGTATAATCAACAGCACCAATTTGATACTTTTCCAATGCCAAATCTGAATTGAAATAACATGATTTTATTTAATTGTTTTAATGATTTAATTGGGAATTATTTATATTTGTATATCATTTCAATACTTAATTAATTAAATATTAAACTTTAATATCAGTATATCTGTTTCTCGTAAAAGTTTAATATCCATGCATCCCTAACACTATTCTATTCTATATTTATGGTACAATATGTCTTATTTTCTTTGTATGATAATATTTTATTTATCTGTATCTGTCTGTATTGTTTATACTTATTTTCTTAATTTTCTCTGTATTTATGAGTGATTTAATTGTTGAATTACTTTAATTTTACTTGTCTATATTTGTATATAATTTCAGTATCTTCAGTATTTTAACATACGAATATCAGTATCTTCCAAAACGGTAATATCCATATTCTATTCTATTCTATTCTATTCTATTCTATTCTATTACAAAATATCAAATCGTCTGTGATTTTTTTCCCGATTACCACAAGAGGTTGGTCCTTCCATCATACTGACTTTCACACCACCCTGGACTTCATTTTCTATACTCCAGTGCACACATTGGTTTTACCTGCAATTAATTACACACTCTCACCTGGTTACACAGCTGCATCCATTCAAATATACGCTTTACATAAGCCTTAAACTTCCTCTGATTCACTGCCGAGTATCACTTCGTGATAGCTATAAAATGGAGCATTTCCTTGTATACCTAATTGGTTTATCTTGCTGGCTTTCCTGTTTCTGGACCCTTTCCATGTACTTTGGATTAACCCTTTGCCTGCCGTTTCTGACTCTGTTTCTACCTCGTTTATAACCCTAACCCTAACCCTATTGCTTGTGTCTCTGGATTACCCCTTTCGTCTAGCTCCCCTGGATTCTGTTCTCTGTCATCTGACTCAGATCCGGCTTGGATTATTCTCTTGTCTCGCCTTCACAATACCTGTCCACCGATGTTTTTGACCCTGTCTGTGTTTAGGGTCTGTGTTCCCTGTCTCTTTATAAAAGTCTGCAAATGGATCCACACATTTCTGGTCTCGTTGGTTCTGTTACAATATCAGTACCATATTGGATACTGGCCATGTATGCTCGTTTCCCATATTATACATTTACATTGCCTAAAAACTAAATGTATTATTTAGCAAGCTTTAAAATAATTGTAAACATGAATTTAATAACATATTTATTAATTTAATAATCAAATTTAAAATGTGATTTTAGTTTTTGGTGCTTCATTTTTTTCAACTTATTTAGAGAAGATAGAATTGTAAAATTTGCTTGTCAGTATTGTCCAGCATTTTGATATTGGTGCATCTCTAGTATAGTCTCTTCTGTTCGTTATGCAACCCTCAGTAGTAGACATTCAGACCTGTGCTTACGTGCATTTTGTGTGTTTACTTACGGAGAATGCCAAGTACTATGTTTGCACAAACTGAGGTCAATAGAGCAACAAGCAGTACAAGAGAAGCCTGTCCCCTCAAACACTTTGCCCCTTTGTGAACACCTGATGAAACACAAAATCATTTAGGTTAGTTGAATATTACCCTGACTTGTCCCACATTTCTCTACATTCATCTTCCACTCCCCCTCAAGTTCACACACACACACACACACACACACACATTACCTTGTTTGCCCTGCGATGTAAGTATAGGTCTGTTTCCACTATGAGAGATATCCTCTGTGAACTCTTGTAAACTGGTGTAATTTTCAATATCTTCCATCTTTAAACAAAAAGTTCAGTCAGTTTGTCTCCTTTATTTAACAACAGAGCTTCTGTCTCACAGGAGTAAAGTATTTATCTTCTAGTCTTGTCCTTCGGATCACCAATAAAGAAATAACAGTCCATGAAAAAGAGAGCAATTTAAAAGAAAGCTTCCCTGGAGAAAATTAAGAAAAGAAACAAGTTCTTCTCGAGTGTTTCCACTCAGACTTGTACGAACTGCTCCTTTTCACGGCTCACTGAGCTCTAACTTTTATCCCCTGTTGTCTCCCTCCCCCCTGTGATCATGTGAACATTTCAGGGCTGCTAGAGGGTAAACACCGAGAGGATGAATTAGAGGAGAGCTGGTTATGCAATACTAAACTTTTTACCATGCTCAGAACAACCCATTTCTTCAATGAGTCAGTAGATCATTCCAGTCAATAAAAAGAACAGTTAGTTCATGATAGTTATATTTTTGTTTTTTTCACCCTGCATGTATTCCTGTAAAATATTTCTGAACATGTTGTGAAATCCTTCAGTACACAGTTTTGTTTTTAACTTAAAATGAAAGATTTACATAATTTACATGGAGTCTGCATTAACAGTACCCTAATTAATACGAAGTGAAACATATAATTAGACTTTTAATTCACTTTTCTGGGAAATCTGACATGCAATTATTGAAGTAATTACAGCCATTCTTTTCACAGAAGGGGGCGTGAGTATGCTAAATAAAAACAATAAAGTGCAACTAATCGTATAAATCTGCACGTAGGAAAAAAGCTAAACTTTTAAAAGGGTGGGGAAGCAAGTGCTTTTTATTGTCTTTTTATTGTCAGAAAAGCAAAAAAACATACAAACAAATAAAACCACAAAAAACATAAATAAATAACAAAACAATTAAGTGGTAAGGGCTGAATACTGCCTATATCACTGAAAGAGTTACCAGATTCTATTGTGCAACTCCCAGAGACTGATGTGATATCAAACTGTGTCAAAAAACAAGCCAAAAGCATGATGCAGCACTGTCGCAAAATCATGACTCAGACTCTTGATCAACCCATGACTCAGAATTTATGTTATTTCATCTGGCTTGGTTTCATACGACACTGCTGTTTGTCATTGAAGACCTCCAGAGCTCTGTACTGTGAAAGTGAATTTATTGGCGCTTTTCTTTCCCCGTCTTCCAAAATTCAATTCAAAGTTAAAATTTCCCACACCTCCGCTTCCCGGTTGTGCTTGAGTCTTTCCTCAGATAGCAGTCACTTTCGTATCACTTAGAGATAGGAGTGCAAAAAAGAGATTTTATGAGACAAAAACCAGACTGAACTGGAATGAGTTTACCCCAAATGCACATTCATTTAGACGAATTAGTTCAACAGAATCACTTTTTGTTTGTGGCTGTATTCCTTCTTTCACAGAAAACCAATTTTCATTCCACTGCTGGGGATAAAGAGCTTTTCTGTGCATTTCAAGAATTACAGTACTACTGGAGATCTACTGGGACAAATTATTTGTGATTTTTCTCATTTGTTGTTTCTTAGGAAAGTGTCTGCTAACTGAATAAGTGTAAGTGTAAACGTAACTGGCTCTAATTGCAGTAGTTTACACTGGCCTCTCTCCATATTTGTAATAAGTGTAATATGTGTAAGGTATACACTGTTTCTTGTACAGATATATAGCAAAAGGACAAATGAAGTTACCTTTATATGACCTGTAGAAAGCGCTCAGCTAAAGTCATTCTCAGTTCAGACTGCAGACGTGTTTCTGTCTCTTGCAGCTGTCCGTTTATCATAAAAAGGTTAGTCTGCATGGCCTCTACATTCCTTTTCTACGTCTCCAGCTGTTTCTTCACTTCCTCTTCCTGCTTTCTCAAAAACAGCTGCATCTCTCAGAAATTCACAAGAGATTTGTTTTGGAAAGCAGTACTATTACTAAAACTAGTTTTACCTTAATCTAGGCTATACGTTTTCAGTGCTTTGTGCCATATAATAATCTTTGTTGTCTTTGGCAAAAAAAATCTTTGTTGTCTTTGGCAATCGAGTCCATCCTTCAGCACGTTCTTTAAGATAAAAAGACTCCAGCAGACATCCGTAGACGTCGTTAAATGTTGGATGAGTTCAATTCTACAAGCTTTGAAACGTTTTGGAAAAACATTTGATTCCTCTTCATCAGTTTTAAAAATGTGTTAATGTTTTCCTCCATCTACCTAACCCTAAAAAAATCCTAAAATAACCACACTATTAGTACTGATATTACTATATAGATTGTTCTCAAATGATTTCATATACAATACTGTGTGAGAAAATAGTATGCTGGGTTTTAATTTTTTATTGATTTGAATTTTTTCTGTACCCCCAGCACCACCTTGTGGTCCCTGGACTTCAAAACCCATGTCGAGCAGGAGTTTCCAATCCTGTTCCTGGAGATCTACCTTCCTCCAGAGTTCAGCTCCAACCCCGATCAAACACAACTGAACCAACTAATTTAGATCTGAAGTAGGTGTGTTTTGATCAGTGTTGAAACTGAACTCTGCAGGGAGGCCGGCCCTCCAGGACCAAACTTGGTGACCCCTGACTTAGATGTTGTCAGATTTATATTAGTGATGTAAGGTCTTGAATAAATCGGACTGAATCCAACTTTAATAGATCCAGGTGGATGACGCAGGACACACAGCTGAAGTAGTACATTCAACTCAAAAATAGTAAAACGAGGGGTTACAGAAGACCCAACAAGAACCGAATGAGCAACGGCGAAGTTTTCTGAGGAATATCGAAGATTTTGATAAGTTAGTTGACGATACTGTGCAAGCCTGAACTAGAAATATGCTCATTATTACTACTGTTATTAAGGAAAATTTGATTAAAACATGCACAAAATCTAAATATTGTAAGATACATTTTACAGTAGTTCATTGTGCATGCAGATTATATTTAAAATATAAGTTTATGAGACAGGTTTATTCTTACTTTATACTGTAGACGCATTTGTGCATCAGTGTCGTAATATGTGCAGGTGCAAAGAATCTTATCCAAGATAGGCTAATCAATATTAGTCAGTCATATCTGTTATAAAGGAGCCTCAAATGAAACTGACCACAAACACCATTAAAGGCAATAATAATGGTGATAAAGGCAACACAAACAACTTTATTTTAATGTTTCAACATGAGTTGACACATATGACTTTATTAGAATGTTTGTTGCATCCTCGTTTTGAACTCTAGTGACTCTCATCACTAATTTATAGTACACTGTCACGAAGTCCTCTGAAACAAGATCCAATTGCAAAAAAGAGTCAAAATAAATAAATAAAAAAATGCACATCAGGGCAAAAAAAAAAAAAGAAAAACCCACAAGAACAGAGAAACAGAAAACACAAGGAAACAATGCAATATGCAACAAAAGTATATATCAGGATGAACAAGGTATATATCAGGCTGAGTTAATGTGGTGAAAGACAAACAGCTGACAGTAATGAAACAATCAGTACAAGAAAATTATGGGAACAGTCCGGAACAGACAAACAATAACCCAGAAGCAGTGCTCTCTGGTGGCTGACACAGGCACTCCAGCAGCTGGCTTGTACAGTATTTTCTGGGCATGATCTGCATAGGACAGGGGTAGGCAAGTTTGGTCCTGGAGAGTTCAGCTCCAACCCTAATCAAACACGTCTGAGCTATGTCTGAGCAATGTCTTCTGGATTATTAGGGCTACAGATGAGATTTCTTTCAGGGTTGGAAGGACTGCCGTTCTCCAGGATCGAACTTGTTCCCCTGGCATAGGATCAACTTTTTATCTTTAATTACTCTTTCACTTAGATATATATATATATATATATATATATATATATATATATATATATATATAAAATAAAATCATTTTTTATAATATTTATTTTTTATTTTCAAGTAAGATATCCAATTTAAACATGATATACCACATATGACATTTTGTTCGACAAATTCTTTGTTTTATTAGATTGTGTCAGCATCCTGTCAGCAAATATACATTTTGTCAAAACCTGTATAACCTGTTTACAAAGTTTGGTACCCAGTTGCCCAGAAGTTTTTGTCTTGTTCCCAAAACTGTATTACTGTAACAGTCTTCTACCAGCCTAGCCAGACTGAGTAAAATTTACAATAACAAAACTGATTTATAACAATAATTACGATAATTATACTTTATATCAAAATGAATAGGATGAATTAAAAGGCTTTTTAAATGTCACTTATAATCAGAAACAGGTTTAGCAAATGGAATGTTTTCTGTATAAATCTATTTATCTCCACACCACACTGTGTGAAGAACAGACATATTGTCTGCATTGCAAAATACAACCTGACGTTTCTCACTGTCTACATAAACCCCGACTCTGCTGGGAATAATCTGTGGGACGATGAGGGTTTCTTCACCTCCCCTTACAGCACACAACCTGTTATTTTTCACAGAAAGAGATATGTTCTCAAAACTTTTAGAAAACAGTGTCTGCCAGACAGAACCCCTTTTCTCCTTGGGGTAATATCGAACTGTAAGTCCATGTTCCCATCCTGCTTCAGCTCCTACGTTGACCTCCCAGTACACCTGACCAGACTGTATGTTCTCCACATAATTGTCCTTATAACCATTGTGAAAATTCTGGAATTTGGCAAAATAATCTTCCCCTTGAGACTGCAGATTGCCTTTTTTTTTGATGCTCAGTTTCAGGTCTTTGTCTATTGTAGATGTATCTGACAGGTCTAAAGAGACATCAGGAAACTATTAAAATAATAATACATTTTTTTTTTTACATAAATCTGATGACCTATAAAGTGTAAAAACAGAAACTTGGCAAAAAACATAAAGCATTTCTGTGTGAGATAAGTGTGAGGCTAAACTCACCTTGTTTAACAGAGCCTAGCATGTCTCTCCAAACAATTAGCGGCATTTCAGTTTCATAAGGGCCGAGGGTGAAGTGGTCAGAAATGACTCGAGAACCATCAAGTCTCGACTTAAATCTGTGGAAAGGAATTGTGTTTTATTAAATGCCAAAATAAGGTCTGTGAAGTTCATTTGTAACCTAGCTTTGAATTCTGGCCATTTATTTACAGACGGATGATTTTGTGGTGATCTAATAGGTTTGCGAAAAAACACATTTTTCATTCATAATTTGGGGCTGTTGAATTCTTGAATCTGATTGGCTGACAAATGTTCCAAGATGTGCTTTGACCGCGATTACATCTCTATATCACTTTACCAAATCATTTCAGTTTCAAAGATCCTTATAGTCAAAAAAAGAACAAACACACAATAAGATAAAAAGTAATAAAATCTATTGCCACGAAACAATGTTTTATAATGTATAGAAAGCACTCTCTTTCTCACGCTTTCTCTTTTTTATGAATACACACAGAAAAAGTACAGACACACTTGCACAGAAACAGTGCTGCTCTTAAGATTTTATCAGCAACTACATAACATGAGGTAATAACTAGAGAAGATTTAATTCTCTCAGTACTGCATTGGTCTGCTATTAAAGTCTCAAGTCTTCGTTACTTGCTGTAAAATTACATTTTGGAATTAGCAACAGAAGCACTGGTGCCCACAGACTTCCTTTGCAGACCTCAACTTTCTGCCTACAGTGGGAATCTCGCTGAATTCATGATTATTATGAATTTCTTAAATAACTAGCTGCAGCAATTTTTTCCCCACATCCTTTTCTCACATCTAGGGGGTGGAGCTAAGATTTATAACATTCAGATCTAAGCATTGTTTTCTAGAATTCAATCAATAATTGTCAATTGTTCTTTACAGTATTGCAGCTCTTGTTTTCATCCTCTGTCTGAAAGTGTTTTATTTGTGCATTACCGTTTCCTTGCTGCTTTTATTGCTTGATTTAAACTGCAAAGGTAAAATATAAACACTTAAGCAGAGAATACACTATCTTCACTTCTAGCTTCTCTGAAAGCTTCATGGCACTTCATTCCTTGTCTGGGTCTAAAAGGCATTGTTCACACAAAGAGCTCAAAGTGCACACTTTCCATGAGGATGATGAGATCAGAATTTAGGAGTAGGCCACCTCTAGGGCCAAACCTACAATTTCCACATTTTGAAGCAGGGATGCTTTACTGACAGAAGGTCACTGATGGTTTTTAATATCACAAAGAGACATTTCCAAGAGAGAAAGGGTTTTAAGACGTTTGGATGCAATGTAAGCTTTAGATGCATTGAAAATATCACAATCAGTGAAAACTATTGCAGTGAAAAATGCCAAACTATCATACTTGACTTGTACTTCTGCATAACAGCTGGTTAATAATAAAAAAAATAATTGTTTGCTGTTGCCCTTGATGTGTTTTCTCCTAAATGAATGTTGAGCATGGGTGTTGTACATTCTCCTATCCATTCATACCCGGTCTAGAAGTGAAACATGATCTTGCAGTCCTATTATATCACAGAGCATTGTGTACACTGCACAGCTACTGTGGCTGAAAATGTGTTTTATGTCTTACTTGGTTGGCAGAGCAGACTTGCTGTCTGTGATCGTATCAACCAAAGGGAAGCCTTTTTCACTCCACCACTGAAAACATTGGAAACAGTTTTAAAGCTTAATGAAAATTACCATGCAATTTCTCATAAATTATATTCCAACATGGTACTGGTATTTGTATTTTTTTGTTAGAGAGAATGGAATGAAATTACCTCTAAAAACGTTGCAGGTTGGCTCATCTGTAGTCCTGACTCCAATATGGACTCCTGTTTGTTTCCATTTATTTGCAACTTTGATAAAAATGCTGAATTTTGCCTCATTGTTTCTTCAGCACTGCTTGCTTGTCTCTGCAGTTGCCTTACAATGTCTTTCTCCTTTTTCCTCAAGAAGTCATGCATTTTGTTAAACTGAGCATGCATTTTTTCCTCAAGACGTTTGGCCCTTTCCTGTGGATTTACATACGTGAATAGTTTAAGAAATGTGACAGACAGACAAAAAAGTTGAGAGTGGCAAATGAGAAACAACCTTACCTTAGACTTTGTGATTTCGAGCATCTGACTCAAGATCATGTCACCCACTTTTTTGTTGTCATGTAAAATGAATCTCAGTGCTTCCCTCACCACCTTCTAAATGAACAAAGCAACAACACAACATTGTCATCCCAGTTTCATCTCCTTGCATCTTGTTTAACTAATAATTAATTAACAACCTCACTGATCTCCATAGCTTCCTTCACAGGCTTGAAACTGTGTCCATCATGCTTCTCTCCTTCCTTGCAGATGAGGCAAGCCAATCTCTGGTCATTCTCACAGAAAAGTTTAAGTGGTTCCATGTGCTCAGAGCATAGCATTTCTTGAGCGTTCTTCTGTGTCTGTCCTCTTGTCTTCTGTTTTTCCTGCTGTACGACATCCACAACATTTTTCAGCACTCGGTTACCTTTGAGATCCTGTCTGGTGAAGCTTTGTCTGCATTCTGGACATTTGTGATCACCTTCATGCAGTTCCAAATAACTTGTTATACACTGACGGCAGAAAACATGCTCACAGGGTAAACTAACTGGATCGTTGAAGTCACCTAAGCACACTGGACACATGAGATAGAGAGACAGTGTTGAAGCCATGTTCGACAGAAACAGAAAGCTTCATCTGTTGTAGTCAGACTAGTCTGTACAGTCTTTTTTGATGGAACAATGGAGCTGTAAAGTTTTTTTCCAGTTCTTTATTGATTTAGATCACACCCTCTCATATTTACAGAACAGAATGTTTTACATACTTTTGCACTGAATGCTTAAAAAACCTTATAAAGCAGTACTGGCAACACTTTAAAACAAGATTTAATTAATTGGTATTAGTTAGATGTTATGAACTAAACATTTACAACCGTTTTATAGCATTTATTAGGTTGCTGGTAATATATCACTGTGTGTGTGTATACACGTGAGACTCTTATATCGTAAATCTATTGGGTTGGGAGCTGGGTCTATACTACCCAAGCTATTATTACTTTCACCTTGATATTTAAGTGCTGATATATACCTAGCCAAACTGCACTGTAGCCTTGTTCGGATGGGACTTGTTTTCTAAACTACTGGACGTGAGAGCTTTGATTCTTATCACCTGTCGTCCGTGATCTTCATGTACCATTTCTGACGGGACTAACACCTCCTTGTTTATTACAGAGGTGAGAGGGTCTGTTTTGTACATCTGGGTGTCACAGAGATCACACACTCTGCATGCATTGCTATAGTCATTCAGATTGATTACAATTAACGTTAGTATAATCACAAATACCATGGTGAAGCTAAATGGCTAGCACAGCAAAACCATGTTAATGTGTGGTTACTTAAGTTTAACTATGGTTTTTTTTTTATTTGTAGTAAACACATGTTTAATTTTGATAATAAAAACATATGTAACCGAGTGCAGAAATGAACGTGAGTAATCTTACCTGATACTGATATTACAATAGCCAGTCTTAACAGTTTACGTTAAGTTACGACTTTAACGCGTTCATTTAGATTAATAAGGCGTACATTTTTTAATGCATTTTAATCGCACTTATTTTTACACCGCAAAACGTTTCTCACTGGATGATATGGGTGGGCGATAGGACGGTTTTTGATCGTGGACGATAAATATTTCTCCACAATCTGCTTTTTAAGGAATATTGTAGTTTCATGCTCTTTTATCATCTCAGTCTCAATATGCTGTACAACACGACACACATTCACATCAGTGCTAACTCAGTGGTAGAATTACACTCACCGCACACTGCGCTTATTCACAATCACAAAAGTACATTATTCGCTTTAAAGTCTTGCTGATTAAACATTTCATATGTGTGCTGTCCAGATGCGATTTTCTAGCACGTAATGTTACACTAAAAGCCTGTCAAATAGCGCCTAATTACTGAACTAAGATATTTATAACATGTGATTGTGATAATACTGTCAAAAACCCAGCATTAGTTGCTTGTGTCTAAAGTGAAAGTGAACAATCAAGAGAAAAACGTGTCAGTATATTAAATGCATGCAAGGGACAGAACTAAACATGCCAGCGCTTGTCATTAAAGGTACAGTTCACTCAAAAGTCATAATTGTGTCATTATTTACACACTTACATTTCCCAAACCTGTATTAATTTCTTTCTTGTGAAGAGAATAAGATATTTTGAGTAACCAAACAGTAGCTGGTCCTCATTGAATTTAATACAATGTTCAACAGAAAAAAGAAACTCATTCAGATAAAAACAAGCTGAGAGAGAGTAAATGATGGGTGTAGTGTAAAAGCATATCAATGCTACTCAATACACCTACTCTTCCTGAAGAATAAAAGCACTGTTTGTTTTATTCATATTATGTTTATTTGTAACGTGTATCTATTCGAATAACAAAGATAAAATGACAACGATTTTTATCTTTGCTCATTTTGGCCTAAATATCTGCCCTTCTTTATTTTATGGGTTTTGTTTTTATTAAAAAGGCAAATTAGTTTGTCTGTACTGCTCCGTATCAAATCAATGACAAATAATCATAATAAAATATGATACTTTTTCCATATCGCCCACGCCTACTGATTGAGTTTCGGCGGACCGATTATACTGGAGCACCAACTAGCGTTCAGACAAAAACAAACCACAGCAAACATGGACAAAGAAGCTGATGAGATCGCTTTGGTTGGCCCTGTGGATGGGAAATTTTGTTATAAAAAACGAATGGATGGAAGCATCGATAAGATGGTCGTGGTCATGTGCAAGCTATGCAACAAGGAATTTGCACATCACCGCAGCACATGGAGCCTCAACACCTCATCACATTCATTCTGAATGCCTTTGGCAGAATTCAAATGAGCCATTTTAAATATATATATATATATATATATATATATATACATAGGGACAACACTGTATATATATATATATATATATATACATAAAATAGCATAACCAATATGACATAACACTTTACAACAGTGTATTATTCATTGATTATCACAGTATTAATGTAGTTTTTTGTTACTCTGTGAGAAACAGTAATTTTATGACATTTAATGGACTTTCCTGGCTGAAAAAAGCAGCTTAGCTGAGAACTTTGGGTAAAATGTTGAAAATGGTTTATGGATTTTCACAACCATAATTTCTTCCTAAATACAGTGAGTTGGACTTAATTTCAATAGTCCACTTTAGACATTTTACTAACGCTAATTAACTTTGCAACTACATGTCAGATAGCAGTCATTAGTATTAGTATTAGTAGACTGTCTGTTATTAACTTTATTTCTAGCACTTTATTTTGATAAGTCCACAAGATACAACATATTGACTATCAGAAATTTTGCAAGTATATGTCAACTTATTCTAATAACCTTAGACCCTACTTTGAGAGTTAGTAGACATGTAGTTTCACATTAATGACAATTAGTTGATATTAGTTGCTAAAGTGTCTAAAGTGACTGTCAAAATGAGGTGTAACCAGTGATTTTTGTAGGGTGCAAAAATATTTATTCAGCTGTTATTATATTACATGGAAAAGGTTGTGGATAGAAATTTAACAATGGACCTATTTTTGTTTAGTACAAGCATGGACTGTATTTGTTCTAAACAATACAGTCTGTATTTTAAATTTTTGACAGATATAGGTATAAGGTGTGATATTCCAGTTTAGTGTCTTTCCAAGTTATATAACCTGTGGGAGGAACCCTACCTAGTTATGCAAATCAAATATGAAACTGAAAGTCTTTGCTCTTAAACTAGGCGTTGGCAGAACAAAGTTGAGGAAGGAAGCAAAAATGCACTCGGATTTGTCTTTACAGATAAAGTGCTCCGTGTGCTTAAGTGATTTCACCGACCCAGTTACACTTTCTTGCGAACACTCGTTCTGTCGGAAATGTATCACAGGCCACATGCAAGCCAGTTTGGGACCAAGCGCCTGTCCAGAATGCAAAAGTCCCTATAACGAAGAACACTTGAAACCCAGCCGTTTACTGAGGAACATGACCTCCACTGTGAGAGAGCACCTTGCCGTGCTGAAACTGGATGAGTCTACACCTAGAGAAAGAACATCAACTCTTAAACTCTCAGAAACGGAAGGGATGCTGATGTGTTCGGAACACGACGAGAAGCTTAAACTGTTCTGTGAGACTGATCAAAAGCTGGTGTGTGTCATCTGCAGGGATGGAGACAAACATAAAGGACACGTCTTTAATCCAGTGAAAGAAGCTGCACAGATCAGCAAGGTAAAAAACGGGAAGTCAAACCTATCTTCCTGATTAAAGCTCCTTTCATGCTTTCAAGTGTCTTTCAACCAATGCTATTTGTGCAGTGTTGTGCATGGCATTATTACATCTCTAAATTTGAAGCTCAGGTTTATTTCATTTCCCACATCCAGAGAAACTTCATTGTTCTCTGTTTTTGAATCTGTCTGATGTGTCTTTTTCTCTAGGGGGAGCTGAAATCCGCGCTGGGTTTTCTTGCCAAAGAAAATGGACAGCTGGATTACATGATCCAAAAACAGACCACTGAGATCACCAAAAGTGAGGTATCAAAGTGTTTGTGTGTTAAACTACAAGGTAGAAGTAGCTTCTCAGGGTTAGAATGAAAATACAACAAATCAATTTATAGCCACAATCTATTGTTTTTGCTCTCTATTTAGGATAAATCCAAAACTTTGTCAGCCCAGATTTCTGCTCAGTTTGAAGAAATGCACCAGTTCTTAAGACTAAAAGAGGATGAGGTGAAGAAACAGTTGAAGAAGGAGGAGAAGAAAGTTGTAGAATCCATGCGGAACAATCAGTCTGTGATAAACAGACGATTCATGGAGAACAAAGAGACTGAGATTATTCTTCAGTCAGCTCTCGAGATTGAGCAACCCGATCAGTTTCTACAGGTCACAACACGTCACATAACTGTTTTATTTTTAAAGGGTTTTGTATTTTAAAGGGACAGTTTTGTTAAAAAAAACAAACATTAGTCACAATTTATCTGTATCTATTAGCATCTATAATTATGTATTACCTTTGAGTTTTCAATGTGCTTTACACTGCAAATAAAGTAACTGTAAATAAATAAATTGTATTTGTCTGCAGTGGTGGAATGAAAAAGGATTTCCAATGACAAATAACATGAAGCAGAAAGACATCACACCATCAAATATCAAGTAAATTCAATGATACTAGTTATTTAAGTCTAAATTATATTAGTGTGTAGTGTAGAAAAGTTTCTTTATGCTGATTTTCTCTGTAACTTTCAGGTACACGTCAAGAGTGAAAGATCTTACTGTGGTTCCTGACTCTCTCTTTCTTGGCCCTCAAGAAACTCACCTGCAGTTCTTTGTGTGGAAAGAGATGCTGGGATCCATCAAACCTGGTAAAAATCTTTAGGAAAACACACACACACACACACACACATATTTAGTTTTTTGTGATTTATGGGGACTCTCCACAAGCGTAATGGTTTTGATACAGGACAAACTGAATGTGGTATTGCCCTACACCTACCCTACACCTAAACCTACCCCTTACAGGAAACTGTGTGCATTTTTAGATTTTCAAAAAAACACCATCTAGTATGCTTTTGAATTTAGAGTCTTTTGAATTATGGGGACTCTGAAAAAGTCCTCATAAATCACCTTCATATTGTACAACCTATGTCATACCCATGTCATTATACAAATTTGTGTCCTCATAAACCACATAAACCCGCACACACACACACACATAAAATTCTGCTAAAGTTTTTAAAAGACTCTTTTTATTTTATACACCTGCATCTTTATCATTTACATATTTGGCAGCTTGTGTAAAGTTGGTAAGACCATTCACAATTCACTATACAAACACATCAGATATCAGAAAGAAATATGCAAATTATATCACTGTGACATTTAGTCGGTTTTTGAACATCAAACGTTTTATTAATGTGAATTGATTTTCAAACATTAATAGTAATTTCCTCAAAATATAAACCAAGTCTGAATGAAAGAAATGTGTGCAATTAGTCAGTGGGGGAATCAATGGCAAAAACACATATTTTTATGATTACTGGTTTAAAACAAACTGTAACCAGAATGTGCAGAACAGTCTTGTAATAACTGCTATTGGATTTCATCCAACAAGTAATTTGTCTTTTAAGAGTGTTTCTGTCTGTCTGTGCTGTAGTTCCTGAGAGTTTGACCCTGAAAAATCCTGGAGAGTCATACTTAAAAGTATCTCCAGGGGGCGCCAGAATTCGACAAGCTGACAGAAAGACAGGTCTGTATAAAGACTTCAACCCTGGTACAGTTTCAGAGGAAAACTTCCAGACTGGCCAGCACTACTGGGAAATAGAGGTCGGAGAAAAGCCAGACTGGACTGTGGGAGTTAAGATGGGTGCAGCAAAGTCAGCTGAGAGTGAGATCCTGCTCCACCTTAAACAAAGTAAAGGATATGTTCTGTCCTGTGAAGGGAAGGACACTACACTGAGTACTCGAGACAAACCACAGAAAATAGGCTTGTATCTGAACTGTGACAGAAAGCAGGTGTCGTTCTATAACGCTGACAACATGTCTCGCTTGACCCAGCTAAAGTACAGCTCAACGCAGCCCTGCTGTCTTACTCTGGTTCCAGGACTTTATCTGGACGGACTGAACAACGATCCTCTCACTGTCTGCTCGTATAAGTTTATCACTGGCAATCGCTGACGTACCAGTTCAGTTACTAGCTGCACATATTTGAGACATGAAAAACAACAAATTGGGATATCTAAGTCATCAAAGATCAGGTTATAACAAAGACGTTTTGAACTTTACAGTTGTGGCTGCTTATGACGCATCTTAATATGTTTTCAAAATTGTATTTG
>JAUYWG010000051.1:9779038-9805574 GCA_034779775.1 Enteromius afrohamiltoni
ATAATATATATAATTTATTTTTTATTTATTTATTTGTTTATTATTTGTTTTTATTTATTGATCCAAGCTGATTTAAGCTTTGGAATAGGACATTGTGAAGCGGGTCAAGCAATTCATTCAAAAGATCCGACTCTACGGAAGATTCGACTCGATGGAACGATTCTTTGACATCGACGTAGCACTGCAGGCTGCAGCATGCCACTAACGTTACTGAAGCTGAACACCGTGGTGTTGCTTCCTCTCAAAAACACACTCACAGTCGCACATTTGCTCTAAAAAGCTGTAGCCGGAGTTAAAGTGTTGTCAAATCCAACAAGTTGCACGTGTGTGGTTATGATGGACATGAACTCCTGTTCGCCGCTGTCATATGCAACAGGTTACGTTAACTTAACGTCCTTTGATGAATAGCTGCGTCATAGTTTCATAACAGTGGCCGTTTGCGAAGCAGTTAAACACAAACAAATAAAGCACAGAAATCAGCGTGTCGCTTTTCTCTTTTCCTCCTCGACATTTGCATGTGTACGACTTGTTTTTCTTCTGAGGTGACGCAAATGCTGTGCGCCGTCCTGGGTCAGTCCAGGAGTAGACGAGAATATTTGGTCAGGTAAAAAAAGTTTTATGCTTGGGCACATAGAGCAACAATACACACATTCATCGTTTAACTGTCACTATACATATATACGCGGACTAATAATTGCCATAAGCATCGTATAAACTTCTTGTTTGTTGTATTATCGACGTCAGACGTTGCAGACGGCGCATTAAGCTAATCTAGTGTAGCTGTTGGGCTAGACACTTTAGCAAGACTATTATATATGTGACAGATACGATTCATAATTGCGAGCTGCAGACTGACAGTTATTTAAGAACTAACGTTACATTCTTTGTGAAAATAGGTAGCCGAAATGTCGCGCAAAAGACACCTGGAATATTGTTTGAAGTGTTTTGGGTTAGCTAGCATATGAAAGAACTACTGTAAAGTTGCAGATCAAACTATAAGCGCGTGCACTACTCGGTATTCCGTACATTCACAGATTTAATTGCAGATGAGCAAAGCTACTGCATAAATGTAAAATGTCATATGCGGAAAATGTTATTGGTAGAAATTAATGTAATTGGTAGCGTACTTCCTGTCTAACCCCTGACGTTTATTACTTGCCATTTAATGTAGCATATATATAGCTACATTAAATGGCAAGTAATAAACGTCAGAGGTTAGACATAGACATATATATATATAAAATGTGTGTGTGTGTGTGTGTACACATTGCCGTTTGAATTTTTTTTCTAAAATGAGCATTTTTTTCAGGCTGCTATTGTGTAGGTTTAGTAATTTGACATTAGTTTCACATGGCTATGAATAGGTTCTTTTCTTTGAAATATTAGTAAAATAACTGAACATAGGAGCTGGAAAAAAAAAATTAGATTGCATCTTGAGCAAATGATGTGCCTTCTCTCATGTTTTCCAAATGTTGCATACATCTGAACACATTTTTTGGATAATTTATTTTCTACGTTATGAACTATTGATCACATCTTTGCTTTTGGTAATGTCTGTAATGCAGGTATTTGTCACTCACATGGGAATGGGGGACATGAAGACACCAGATTTTGATGACCTGCTGGCAGCGTTTGACATTCCAGACATTGACGCCAAAGAAGCAATTCAGTCTGACACTGATGGTAATCATAATGACCGCAGCAGTGTTGTTGGAAAGGAGAGAAGTGGAAGTCCATGCCTAAGACCTCCAGAAAGCCCTGAACCTGTTCCTTTAGCTCCTCATAATGACCCGTCCATGGTCAGTGTGATTGTAAAAAACAGTGTACATTCTGATGACAAAACTGAGGGGAATGTAACTGAAGGGGACATTTCTGTGGCTGATGAGTCTCCCCAGAAAGGTTCCGGCGGAGATGGCCTGGTGCCACCAGATCCATTCATCTATAATGGACTTAAAACTGTTTCTGATGAGGCTACAGAACTCTCTCAACCACCAGCTCTAACCCGGATGCAGCCCAACGGGCAACGTTGGTCTCTCTCTGCTCCTAGTGTTTCTAGTGATGGCACTTCTTCTAAACACCCTTCTAGCACTTTCTCCCCACCTCGGTCTTTACCCTTGACCGATCCTCCCATCTTGTCTTCACATTTAATTAGTTCAGATTTTCCTCCAAGAGCTGAGTGTGAGGAAGCATTAAATGGCACTTTGAGGACAGGAGTTCGTCGATGCTTATCTGACGATGAAGAATCTGAACCAGACCTTGGTAGCCCTGCTCTTGTCATCCAAGAAAGCCCGGATTCCCAGCGGTGCTCCGCTCCCAAGGTACCACGCATGCAGCGGTCTCCTTCAGGTGTGTTTCAGCCACCCTCTCCCTCATCCCCTTCCTTACCAGTTAGTAACACTCAAATCGAAGAGCCATCAGTCCAGAATCCAACACTTCTACAAAGCGGTGACAACCCAACATCTTTGACCTCCACAAAGGATCTGCCAATTGAAGAAAAAGACGTGGAGCACATAATCGAGGAGAGAGATTCTCCTGAAAGTCCTGAGCCAGAAATCCCTCAACCTCCGCCATCAAATCAACAAGAAGCCAATGAGCCAGAACAGAAGGTCAGAAAAGAAGAAGCCCCTCATGATCAAGTTCCTGACATGAGCTTAAGTGTACAGGAGAATAGTGCTCTTCAAGAAAAAACAGGGGACGGTGAAGGTGAGGAGATGCAAGGGAAATCCACCAAGACTAGTTTGGTAGATTCCCCCTCTGGAGATATCACAAGCTCAAGCAAAACCTCCTCCAAGCCTCTCAAAGTCAGAATCAAGACTGTCAAAACGTCTGCTGGAAACATCACGCGTACTGTATCTAAAGTGGCTCCCAAAGGAGGTACCTCTAAGGGTCCTGGTGGCTCTAAAGTTCAAGCATGGGCCCATAGGATTCAGAGGTCTGGTAATGCTCCTCAAGGGCGAGCTCAGGGATCAAAGGTGACGATGTTGCCCGTGTCCACCCTTCAGGATGCCAGCACAGCTATGTTATTTGCAGCCAGCAAGGCACAGAATCAAATGGCCAGTCTCTCCACCACTGCAGTCAAGATCACCAGAACATCAACCCTTCCCTCTGTCACTTCTTCACCCATGCCTGGGGTTCGCGGTTTAGGGCAGAAAACAATGAATGGGAATCCTGGGACTGCCAAACCAGCATCCATTGTGAACAGCCCAGGAGCTGTGATCTCACGCAGCCAGTCTAGCCTTGTTGAGGCCTTCAACAAAATCCTAAACAGTAAGAATCCACTACCAAGTTATCAACCAGACCTCTCCATCCCGCCTCCCCCAGAATGGGGTCTTCGAGTGCCCTCAACGGGATACCGTTGCCTTGAATGTGGGGATGCGTTCGCTCTGGAGCGTAGCCTGGCGAGGCACTATGATCGTCGCTCTATGCGGATCGAGGTGACCTGTAACCACTGCTCCAAACGCCTGGCTTTCTTTAACAAGTGCAGCCTGCTGCTCCATGCACGAGAGCACAAGGACAAGGGGCTGGTTATGCAGTGCTCACACCTCGTCATGAGTCCTGTCAGTGTGGAGCAGATGATTGGCCAGCAGGATACCGTGCCTATAGGTTTGTGTCTCTATCATCGTTAGTGTTTTTATCGAGGCAGTAAGAACTCAAAAACTCAATATTTTTAGACATCATGAACTAACAATACTTGTGTGAGAGGGAGTAAATATTTTATATTTACATTGTTATTAATTTGGATTGGGTGTTTTCAAAATATAATCTGCACAGGGATGATTGGTGGTCTGTGGAAAATTTGAGAGAAGCCAAAAATGTTTTACAAAGTGTATTTGAAATGTTAAATTATCATCAATTTGTTTATTTAAGCATTCTTGTTTTCATTTAATTATTTTATTTTGCTTTCTAAAAACCTGTCAGAAATCCTGACGTTTGAAATTGCAGTTGGGTCAAAGACAAAAAAGGGTTTTCAAGTATCAAAACAATGAGGATAATACAGCTTTGAATTGTTGTTATTGTTTTTCAGTACATTAGAAAGTGTCCTGTTTAATGTTTTGGCGCTCCAGCGATTAAATGGGTCATCGGGTGTAAAATTCACTTTGCAAGTTGTTTAAACATAAATGTGTGTTGAAAGTGTGTGTACACATCTATCCTATAATGATAAAAATCCCCCCAATGTTTTAAAATCTCCTTTCTTAAATCAGGTTGTTCTGAGATTCCTGGCAGAATGACACGACTGTCTTACCTTAGCCCTGAGTCAGCTGTCAAGATATAAAAACAAAGATATCAAAAACGCCATATATGGATAAGTTTTAATTCTTAATTAGTTTTCTATTTTATTTGTGCTCGAACAAATTACTTTTGAAAAACATTAAAAAACTTGCTGCTGGGGTGTAGAAAGTCTCTTTGGATACAGGTTTCTTTTGCATCAAAAATTAAAAAGCATTTATTGACATGGCTTTGTAACTACAAACAAAACATTTGTGCACTATTTTTAATAATTGGTATAGATTAGTAACCCTAGTACATTGAAAATAGTAAGTACAGAGCATATTCCGAGGTCAGTAAGAGGAGGGGATAGAATAAAAAGGTTACAACAGAGAGAGCCGTTGTGAATTTATACTTTTTAAATAATGGAGAATTGGATTTTTCTCCTTTTCTGTAATTGATTACTTAGTTTGTGATTGATTTAAGACATATCTTTTGAGATGAAGTGAAATATAATTTATTTTCTTTCTTTCTTTCTTTTTTTTTTAATAATATTTGTTACTTTTTTGAATTTAGTAGATATGTTTGTTGTTGTTTTGATACCTGTTCTGGTGACTGTCACTTGATGAGCTGGTTGTTTAAATGAACTCTGAGTGTGTTTGGAAATTGACACCCTAATGAAGGCAAGTTAGTTGCAATGCGTAGGTGTACAAATGGGTTTTTGTTGATTTATTATAAAGTCATGTGAATAAAGGACTCGAGTGCCTTGGATTTATAAGTATTTTTGATGCATTTAAAAAATAAACAACAAAAAAAAAAAAGTAGACATGAAACTCATAGTTGTAGGTGACAGTAGCAGGTGTGCACACAGGGATCGGGGGCAATCACTGTCTCAGTCCACAGGGAATCTATGCACTGCAAAACAAAGGACTCAAGCATTGATGCAGAATAATTCAGCTGGGGCTTGTCCTTTCTGCATGCTTTTTCAAAGAAAAGCCTCTGTGTTCAGTGCAATGAAATAGTACTCTTTAGGGAGCTGAACTATAATTCACAGAAGGTTTACAGTTGTGTAGATAATTGACCACGATTATCTAGATTAGTACATTTCATTAACCCATGTGCATTTCAGAATGATTTAGCTGATATGTTATTTGTGCTTACAGTGCAGTCTCTTTTACAGGTTTGCTTTCTCCAGCTGCCTCCGCTCTGTCTGCCATTAAAGAAAGTGGTGTCCATCTGTCACAATCTTTTGATAACAGGTAACAACACACTGTCAGATCATGTTTAGATCAGAAATGAAAAACTGAACAGAGACTGATTAAGATGCTGCCTGGTATGTTTGTGTACTCAATCTTCTCAGCTGTCCTGAGTGTTGGACTACGTTCAAAGGGAAGGCAGAAATAGTAGCACACTTTCAAGAGGTGGAGCCTGGTGGCATTGAAACGGTAAGTGAGAACATGTGTGGGTGTCGGGACAATAGCGATCTGCTTTTTTGGTTTTGTTTTCCAGTAGTTTAGACATGGATTTGCCCTGCTAACACTTCCAAAAATGTCCTACATGCATCTGGAAAATATATTTACGTTTTTCATTACAGTAATAATAATATTATTTATCATTAAAATAAATAATAAAATGAGCAATATTAATACAAGTTGTTAAAATAACTTGGCTGAAACAGACAATTTATTCAACCTCAGGCCATCCAAAGCATAGATGAGTTTGTTTCTTCATTGAAAGGGATTTAGAGAAATTTAGAATTTGCTTGCTGATAAAAAACATCACCCTAATCTACACAAATCCAGACTTTCAATAATGTCTTGTGAAGTGAAAAGCTGTGTGTTTGTACTAAATAAAGCTATAATTAAGCTTCAAACCATTGCTTCCATTACATCATCCATCTATAAAATTGCTTTCTCCACTGAAAAAGTGGTCTTGTGTGAATCAAGAGAGAAATATAAACAGCTTAAGCACCATTTACAAGTGAAATCAGTCCAGATCCATTCTAATAAATATTTTGGTGGATTTTGATGTGAGAGAACAATGGTTTAAAGTCTTAATAATTAATTTGTTTATTACAAACACGCAGGTTTTCGCTTTACAAGAAGTTAATTGACAGATTGGAGTTGTGGGTAATTGCATTGTTTGTATCAGCTGTTTGAACTCTGAAGATCCATTAGAGGATCCAAGTGGTGAGCAAGTGAAGTAAGTTTAAAAAATGAAGAAATAAACTCAGATCTTGGATAGCCCGAGAGTAAGGAAATTGTCAGCAAATTAATTTTTTTCTTTAATATTCACTAATAATATTGCATTTTGATTTTTCTCTAGTGTTGCATGCAGTGTTCCCCTCTGATGCCGATGTGGAACTCATGTAGTGCTGCAGCTCACAGGCGGCTACATCAGCAGCTCCCTCCGCTGGTGTGCCCTGAATGTGGTGTCACCTGTCAGTTTCATGACCTTAACACTCATCTAAACCAAACCTGCCTCCACTACTCACGGCGCCTTGGATATAGGTGACCACCTAGCCATACAGACTACTAATAAAACCCTAGTTTCATCTGTTGGTTTTAAAAGTGCAATTTAATGCTCGGTCTCTCTCATTTTCATTGCAGATGTGCTTGTTGTCATTTGGTATTTGGAGGAGTGAATAGTTTGAGCGCTGTAAAGACTCACATGCAGACGGCTCACTGTGAAGTCTTCCATAAATGCCCTTCCTGCCCCATGGCTTTTAAATCTTCCTCTAGTGCTGAAGCCCACTGCACCTCCCAGCATCCTGAACTCTCCGAGACAGCAAGGCAGTCCAAGTAAGTAGCGGAAACTACCTTGAAACAGTAGCTACAGAAAATTGAGGTTAAACTTGAATTGTAACAACAGTTGAAATTATCATTTGAATGTTCACATATTTTGAGGTGCTAATAACCATTGTTTTTTTTTAATGACAGGGAGATCTATAAATGTGTGATGTGTAGGACTGTTTTTACTCAAAAAGCATTGCTCAGTGTTCATATTGACACTCACCTAGCCAAGCAGAAGATGCACGTCTTTAAATGTCCCGACTGTAACAAGCTGTTCACACAGAGAGGTTCTCTTCTTGAGCATGTTAAGGTGTGATTTCTATTACATTCACTCACACTTATTATCACTCTGTTCAGTGATATTACGAGTGTATGACCTCAGTGTAATTTGTCTTTAGGACTCTCACAGGAACTTTTACGATACAGCAGCAAAGAGCAACTTGGTAAAAATGGAGAGCTCTGATGGGGAGGAGTGGGGACGGGATGAAGACGAGGACAGAGGAAGAATGGCGAGGGAGGATGGGAACGCTGCTAACCAGAGTTGGAGATGTTCACAGTGTCAGACGCACTACACAAACAAAGAGAACTACATCACACACATGTCCGAGCAGCATGGCAAGGTCAGGACTTCATCACGCAGAGCTCACAAAATAAGGCTAATTGTTCCTACCTCAGAAAAAAAGAATATATTTGTCAGTATTTCAAAAAAGTTAGTCTTTGAGCTATGACACGGGGTAACTTGACTTGCAGAGGACCAATCTCGTTCACAGCATGTATACTTTATGGTTTTTCTCGTTGATTGGTTTGATGGAAACGCTGTTTTATTCACAAATGTTTTATGTGATATTCCAGTTTTGCAAATAAGTTTAATTCAAATTTTTGGATGGAAAATAGCTACTGTCTCATCATGATTTTTTTCTTCTTTTCTTTTGGTCATTGAAGGAACTGAAGAAGTTTCCATGCACTCTTTGTGAAGGGTCCTTCTCTTCATCCTCAAGTTTGAGACGCCACATTCGTGTCAAGCACAAAGGCATCAAAAGAGCATTTTATTGCCAGTAAGTAAAAAGTGTTCAGAGTTGTTTTTAAAATAGCACTTTTATTTCTTATTATTTCTTTTATTTCCTCTTATCTCTTTCATTTCTTGTTATGAAGACTCTGTACAGGTGGGAAGAGGAGTTTCAGCAGTAAGCTGATTCTTGAGAAACATATTCAGGCTCAGCATGGAGGAGACAGAAGAGCAGCCACAAAGAGTCAGGTAAGAGCTCTTAGATGAACAAAACACAGTCACGATCACCTGACAGAGATTTTTGAAAATGTCATTGGAGCTCGTTTCTTCACTGATCATATATGTGACCCTGGACCACTAACAAGGGATTTATGAAAGCTGAATATATATGTCTTCTATTCATTATAGTTTGTTAGGATAGGATAATATTTAGCTGAGATACAGCCATTTGAAAATCTGCAATTTGAGCGTGCAAAAAGTCAAAATAATGAGAACAATTATGAAATTCAGTGAGAAACAGCTCTTCAGAAGCTCGGGTCTGTTCTGTGTTGATTCAGTTTTCTTCAAATGAAACAATTATGAAACAAATTCTTCTCAAACATAAAGGCAAATCTTCTACAACTGCATCCAGTAACTGGACACCATTTACCTATACTAAAGCTCATTGAAAGTGAACAACTTCCTGTATTTTTAGCACACTAAGTCTCTCACTTTTTTTAGGCAGTTCCTCATATCACAGATGCAGCTGACAGCTCGTCTGAGCATGATGGTGGTCCTGGCACTTCGGGCGGGGCCTCAGTTGAAACAGAAAGCCAATTGGCCGAGAGCAGCCTGATCAGGCCTGGCAGAGGAGCTGCAGCTGAAGAGCAGGAAGCCGCAGGATTCCGCTGCATGCCATGTGGTTTTCTCACAGAGCTCAGAGAAGAGTTTCTCCAGCATATTGTTTGTCACCGTGACGGGGGCAGCAGCTTTCAGTGTCAGCAGTGTGGAGCGTGTTTCGCTTCCTCTTCCTCTCTCAGCAGACATCTGTTCATCAGCCATCGCGTACGTGATTCCCCCTCCGAGCACACAGAGGGGTCCCCTGTCACTGGTTCAAATTCGGTGACCTCCGACTCCGTAGTTGCAGCAGGGTCCCCAGGGTCACCCTCGAGTGTAGGAGGGACACAGGCGGAGGACGGGGAAGGTAAGCACACCTGTAAGGTGTGTGGACGTTACTTTAGCAAATCTGCTGATCTTAATACACACTTCAGAACTCACGGCATGGCCTTCATCACCGCGTACAAAACAGACAAACCAGCATAGAGAGACAGGCAAGAGTGAAACTAATGTCACCCCAAAATAAACAACAACAAAAAAAATAAATATTTTGTAGCATTTCAATTTGAATTAAACACAATTCTGATTACTTAAATACTAAATATTCGCTATTAATTGCATACAAAATAAGTTTGTTTACATAATGTGTACACTGTGTATATTTATTATGTATATATAATTATACACACACACAAATTATATATTTTGAATAGATTCCTGTGTGTGTGTGTGTGTGTGTGTGTGTATATATATATATATATATATATATATATATATTTTTTTTTTTTTATTTTTTTTTTTTTTTTTTTTAAATTTTATTTTTTATATATCAGTATTTTAAATGGATAAACCTAATTTATTTTCTTAAATATATACATGTGTGTATTTATATATACATAATAAATATACACTGTACGCACATTATGTAAACAAGAACCTTTATATATTTGAACGCTATTAATCGCAATTAATTTAAAAAGAATGTCATTTTCATTACTGTAATGTATAAAATAGTAATTTATACATCTTTTATTTATATAATTTATAGCCATTCATGCTGATTTAAATAAAAACTAGAGCATCACAAATAACAAACCAATAATACACAACAAATTACTGTATTACAGTAATGAATGTCTAATTACAGAAAATCTCAGATTAAGATAAAGATGGTTTTGCTGAGAAAAATTACTTATTTGTAATATGTAATTTTATTCAAGTAAACTAATTTCTTGTATTTTATTTTTTGAATTTTTGGGGTGTTTTTGTAAGATTCATTATAAATCTATAATTGAAAGTCTGCGAATTATAAATTTGGGTTTGTCACAGGCTTCTAATACTTCACATCCTCACCTAAAGCTAGAGAAATACACTGCATCATGTTTATAGTAACATGTAGTAACTCTGATAGGCAAGTTTTGTTAAAAACACAGTACAGAAGACAAATGATACTGTACTGTACATCAGTGATTAGGTTTGCTCAACCTAATAAGTGATTGCTACTAGCTCCTAATTGATCATATTAAGAGAGTGTCATACACACGTTTACCAGCCCTGCTAAAATCCTGTGCCTACTGATTCCATTCTACAACAGTCTGTTTTTTTGAATGCAAAATGCAGCTGCTTATAGATTAAATACTGTAATTACGGTTTAGCACAGCCAAATGCTCCCAAATCAGGTGACTCCTTTGTGCTTGAATTATTTTCCTGTTTAATGTTTGTATTTCTTCTATTTGTGTTTCCATAGAGGCATTAAAATCAGGAAACTCGCTGAGTAGTTGCTTATCTTTAGAATGAGAACAAAAAAGTGCCTTCGTCATTTAGTCTGAATTTAAGATTACTGTTAAAAGCTGCAGATGATTTGAAAGAGTTTGTATGCGCTGGAATTATGTTTTATTGGTGCCTTACATATCTTGTCTACTGGTTTTCTTTTCAAAGATGATTAATATAGATTTGTTTTACTGTAACCTCCTGATTTTTTCTGGCTGTTTCATATGGATTGTGTTGAGATAAATAAAAAAAACTGTAAAACGGGACTCATTTGATAAATATATATATATATTTTTTCTTCTTCTTCATCCAAATTCAGTCCAGTAAAACCTAAAATGTTGCTACTGTATTTTTTACAGTAAAGTAATCTTTTTTTATACCAAGTATTTCTTCGTTTTTTCTGGTGTACTATTTAAACTCTTTTCTAATATATTTTAGAAATGTCCACAGCCATTACTCCAGTCTTCAGCAGCACACGGTCATTCAGAAATCATTCTAACGTGCTGATTTGGTGCTTAAATATTTTCTTATTATTATCAATGTTGCAAATGGTTATGCTGCTTAATATTTTAGTGAAAACTACACATTTGTTTCTCAGGATTCTTTGATAAATGGTTCTTAAAGCACAGCATTTATTTAAAATGGAAAACTTTTAGACCAATGCCATTACTGTCACTTTTGATTGAAATTAATAACAATGAAAACAAAATATTACTGACTTGAATGGTAATGCATATTGCATATCTTGATATTTGCGACGCATTTAGGGGTTTGAGAGACCAAATGTTTCATGTAGCGTACACTCTTTGATAATAAATGAAGCGTAATAGCTCTTTTGAATAATTTACATAACCCGTTTATTTGACAACAGCAGGCAAAGACAAAGTCGATGGCTTGTGCATCTGACAAAAAAAGGGAAATTAACTTCAAGTCATCAGAAGCTAAGGTTAAGGTTATCTTCTACACAACATGAGGGTGTGAAAGTCTCAGCTTTGACTATTCAAATCTCACACTCACTCTCTGTACAGACAGATCTTTATGAACCCTTATGTTTGGGTATAAGTGATTTGTAACCGAACACAACCTCTAACTAATGCAAACATTTAACTGTGATTAAATAACACATTATAAAACTATATATTAGATAAACTTAATCAAGTATATACTGTGTTTACTGTCTCCCATAAAATAATAGTAGATGTGCCTTTGAAAATACCTAAATAGCAGTATTATCAAATAAAGTTTCTCTCTAAAATAATTTAAATAAGTTAAAAAATGGGCTAGACTCAAATTTTATCAAACCGCCATCTCAGCATCTTGTGCTATCTTTGGTTATGGTCTATTTGCTGTGTTTAAATGTGCAATCAGTGACTTGGTGTTAAATAAAATTTTGAAACAAAGCAATTATAATTTTTTTTTTTAAATCTACTGGTTTGCTGGCTGATCATACATCAGCATTTGCCATCGGACACATGGCATCCTGTGGCCTTTGACCCTTCTGCTCTTTAGAGAATGTATCCAAACAAGAGCAGTGCAATGGCCTGCATGAGGAGGACACATCCTCCCGTGCTCTCTACAGCTGCACCTGGAGAACAAAGACAAAAAATATTTGTGTACGTGTTGTATACGATAATGCAACAAAAAAAAAATCTGGGTCACATTGAGATTATTAATAATGATTTGTGGGATCACTTTTCCCGTCACTTGCCTCCTTTTAGTGGTAGTGTGGCCGATCCACCAGAGCTTGGATTGGAGATCACGGTGGAGTTTCCAGCTGTGACTTCGTTAAGTGCAGTTTTCAGTCCCACGGCCTCATTCAGTGCAGACTTTTGTTCGACAGTCAGCCCTGAACGCTGAGCATCTGTTACTGCCGCAGCATTGTCAGGACCCAAAGCCTTCAGCTTGCTGGCTGACAGTGTCTGATCACAAATGACAATAGTTTTTAGTAATTTTTTTCTTTTCTTAACAGAGTTTTATTGATTATTTAGTACTGACCTGAGTAAGATATTTCAAATAAAAGGTGTTTAAAGATAGTCCAAAACAGAAAATAATAGTTGAATTTATAAAATGACCCTGTTCAAAAGTTTACATCCCCTTTGATTCTTAATACTCTTATTACTGTGAATTACAAAAGGTTCAAACGATCAACCAAAATATTTGTATTATTGTAAAATATATGTATTAAGCGCAAACTTTTGAACAGAATGGACATTTTTCTTATTTACTTATTTCTTAGATTCCCAAAAGACAAAAATCTTTTTTTTAATTTGAGGAACACAGTATTAAGAATCAAGGGAAGTTAAACTCTTCAACAGGGACATTTTATTTTTTTTTAATTCAACTATCATTTTCTCTTGTGTATAGTGTCTTTTGAAATTAAACAATGGGTGTGTGTGAAAAAAATACCAATAATTTTAACCTTAACGAAGGGTTGATACCTGAAAAAGTTTTGCACTTTTCTGTATTAATTAGAGACTAATTAGAGTGTTTGGTGCTAGGACCTTTCCCATTTGTTTAACTTTGTTAAACTATAAACTATATATCCGGCCAACTTTCAGCTTTGTCCTCTGTACTTTTTTTTTTCCTTCACAATTGTTTCAGTTCAGAACACATTAATTCATCATTACTCAAACCTAAGAAATTCAGCAAATAAAAATGAAACGTGAAAGATTGCAAACAAGAGAGTAAACTTACAGCTAAGCGATCCGAGGCTATGAGAGGGATGGCAGATGGCTGAATGAATGGCAGGACGGATACATTTAGACTTCCCAGCTCTGCACCACTTAAACCAGCTAGAAATACATTAAATGACAAAGTCAGCTTGAACTAGTCATGTGTAAATATTTAAGAGTTTGTCACTTAGTGTCCTTTAGCTCACCAATGATGTTGCCCATAGTGCTGACTTGAGCTTCAGTCCACGTTTGTGAATTTCCGAAAGCAGTCACTGCCTTTTCCTTCAGACTCTCTCTAATGTTCAGAGGACAAGGAGCACGACCCACCGTTTCTACTGACTCCCTGAGAAACACACACATCACAGGAAATCACAATGACCAGGTCTGTATAAGCAGTGTTCTTGTACTGTAGGGTAAATAAACATACTTCAATTTGAGAATATAACCGTGAATATGGAAGTGATTTGTCTAACCTGAAGCTGAGGGAATTGAGCTGATTGATCTGGCCAGTTTGTAGACCACAGATAAACTGTCCCAGACCCACCATGTCCAGCTGTCCTAGTCTAGACACATTGATTGCAGCCACTCTTTCAAAGACCTGCCAGACTGCTGTCCTCTGCAGAATTCAGCATTTTCAATATTTGTTTTTGTAGATTTTAAATATAAAATTTGTATACTTAATATATGCTAAAAAAATAATTAATTCAAGTGTTAGTGGTTGGTAAGATCTTTAATCTTTAATGCTTATTAACTTAGCATTGATCAGAAATACAGTGAAAACAGTAATGCTGTAAAATGTTATAACAATTTCAAATTTAAAATGTTATTTATTCCTGTAATGTCAAAACGAAATGTAATTCTCATATGCTGATTTGCTGCTCAATAAACACCCATTATTATTACCAATGTTGAAACAGTTAAAAAAAGGAGGGGTTATTTTTACAAGTTTTAGATATAAAGCCTGGATGTGGTTTGGTGATTGAATATTTGTGTGTGTATTACCTGTGTCTGGGTAAAGTTGCAGGTGGTCAAAGTCTCAAGAGTGTCCAGTGAGGCAATGCTGAGTTTGCTCAGCTCTTCAGCGCTGAAGCCCTGGCTGATGCAGCCCAGCTCCGCAATCTGAGACTCATTCCACATGGACACATTCCCCCAAGCCTGCCATATACAAATACATTGTCTTTGAGCACTGAAGACGTAAAGAGAAGTTGTAAACGTTTTCCTATATTCTGTTGTGATAAATTTTAATTCAACTTGCAGGGTTTGTGTGTGTGTGTGTACCTCCAGAGTTTTTAGTCTGAGTGCGGCCAGTTGTTCTGTGCTGTAGTTGGTTATCTCTCCTAATGTTGGCACACCATCTTTGAAAGCCTGCACAGTCATTTTACTGAACTGAGCAGGAGTCCAGTATACATTCCCCTGTTTGAGATCCTCAATATATGTGAGTGTGGGCTCTGTGCTGATAACTACCACAGTTAATAGAAAGAAAAAAACAGAGAGACAGACAAACGGCATATTGTTACATTTATCACCAAATTGAATTTTGAACTATTGAATATTCTGGTTGTTTCATACACAATCTCTGGCACACATACCTTCACGCTTTCTGCGGTTTTGTAGTGTGCTGCTTGTTTTGAGGTCAAAAATTTTGCGACGAAGTGCAGAGAGATCAAACCAACAGCGGAACTCTTTTGGAGGAGGAACATCAGGCTGACTGGGCAAACTGTCCATCAGCTCTGACAGATATGACTTTATCCAGCTCTGCAAGACAGATGAGCAGAATGGAGGTATGGATGGGTAAATTAAAAATATATAAATAATAAAATGATGGCCATTTAAAATAAAATGAATGAAACAATAATTAATTCATTTAAAAAAGATAGATTGCACTTAATAATACTAATATTTATTATTAAGTTTATAATCTTTCTATTATTATTATTATTATTATTATTATTATATTATTGCTACATAGTAATACAAATGTAAAAAATTAAATAATCCTTTATTATTTATTGTTTCTTTTTTATTATTTAAACATCAGTTAAATTAATTTTAAATTGAATACATTTTCATTTATGCACGTAATTTAATCCTACTTTTTTATAATCTACTGGTTGACAGCATTGCTGAGATTCTTACTTTGGGTGGCAGCTTTTCAATGGCAGTGTCATTAAGTAACAAAAGGGGCCCAAGCACCCTCATATCTTCCTCTGACCATAAAGTAGGGTCCCTTGTTCAAAGAAAAAACACATGTATCATTAACATCAATTCAAAATCTCTAACTGCAGCACAGACTGCATCAGAAGAAGGATGTTTAATGTGAGGAAGTGTTTAAATCACTGCAGATACACAGTCTCTTGGAAACAACTAGAAATTGTGTGATGTGGGTTCTGAGTTCAGCAGAGGTGGGCTGTGTGAAGCCATTGTGGGTTATGTGTTATTTTGCACATGCTGTTACCCAAAGGTTGTTGTAAGCAGTCTGAACAAATGCTCTTTGTGCTGTTGCTGGATACACTGACAGGAGGCGAGAGCCTGCAGGGTGGAGTTCAGAGCCACGGGATTCAGAGAAGAAATCCAGACAGGGTCTAACTCACACAGCAGAGGGCCTAGAGTCAAAACCTCTGCCGCAGACAGATCAGACGCATTCTTCTTCTGCACAAATACAGAAAATAGATTAGAAGAATCATCATCCTGTTCTGCTGATGTCACATGGTCTGCATTTTTAACTTTTGTTTTGTTTGTTACTTTTGTTAACTTTTTGGATTGTTTTAAAGCAGCTAAGAGGTCATGCTGTTACATATTGATTTGGAGAGCAGCAATTTGCTTAAGTTTGCGTTTCCTGTCTACTGCATTTGCATGTAAGACAATGGCAGAAAAGTGTACTGTGACTTAAGTCTGTCTGGATTCTGGTATGTAATGTACACCATCCAATCAGTTCATGATGGATAAGTCCCTGCATTTTTTCTTGTTAAATATTAATTTTTACTCAGAAATGCATCGCATTACAGAACTGGAATGACTTGCAGACAGCAGCATGTTACCTTTAGATTGTGTGTGAGTTATTTTGGACAGGAAAAGAAAGTCACATATTACCAGGCAGCCGATGGCTCTTTTGGTAAGTGCACTACGTGCTGGAGAGCTGTTCGGTATAAAGGACAGATTGACTTGATTCATCTTCTCCATGAAAGCAGGACACACAGCATCGGACAGGTTTTGAATCTTCTCCACCCTGAATGTGTCATGACAGAATGGATAGTGTGAGAGAGGACAAGTAAAAAAATAAAAACCTGTCTGTCTTAGCATATGATTTAAAGCTAAATTGAATTTAAATGCATTTTAGTTTTATGCATATACAGCACTGTTGTGTTCTTACGGTAGATGGATGAGCAGCACAGCTGGGATGGCCTGGAGCTCAGTGATTTTAATGTTATTGAAATATCCTGGTCTCTGTTCCTCCAAACTTGCAAAGAGTTTTTGAGCTGTACAGTGAATCTAAAAATATACATATATTTTTTAGGACTTTTTTTGTATATTTAATCATAGAAAAGTTCACACAAGGAGGTGTGTGAAAGCATAATGAATACGTGATGTTTACCTGAACCCTGGAGAGCCATGGGCAGGAATTGTTAAGTGTCTGTGCCATTTCCAAAGCATCTGTTCGATTGATTTTTTCAATCATTTCACAAGTGACACCCTGTACAGTCTGACCCAACTTCCTATTGACAACACAATGAGCTTGATCAGGATTACTTTGCAGATTGTGCACAGATTTTTGCCCAGATTTGCAGTCTGGACAACTGAACACTAGCTGTTAAAACTCAAAGCCAGTCTGCAGATTCTAAGCATTCAGCATTGACCTGAAAGTCAAGTAGTGTGTGATCCTCAGTCACATGCAAATGCAAAATCCATTTTTTAAATCTGCCCCAATTTTGCAATCTACTCCAATGTTAAAAGTCATGTATTTTATTCCAGCCTTTTTGCAGACAATTTTTATTTTTACTAAATTGCAACTCTGCACACAATTTTCTACGAGATATTTATCATAAAAAAAACGAAGAGTTTTTTTTAAATTAATTTAGTTTTCTTCTTAAAATCTTATCTATCTCATTGAAAAATCCAACATAAAGTGCATAAAGCAAAGGTGTATTATGTTGCAATCATATACTCACCGTAATTCACCAAGGTTGATCTTGTTACCCAAAATCTTCCTCAGAAGGAAAGCTGACTATAAATAGAAAAAAGGAATTAGAGAGAAAAATGGATGGAGTGGTAATGCATTTTAATTTTTATATTAGTATCTAGTGCGTATACTTGAGCACGATTCCAGCCGTGTCCCTGCAGCTGATCCACGGAGCTGAAGTCTGCCTTTTCCAGTGTAGCCAGAGACAGAGAAGAGAGGAGAGAATCTGGCAACCCCTTCACCAGTACAGATGCATTTACATCACGACGGAACTGTGGATTTAATAAAACCAAGACAGAGAGCACAATCATAGATGATAGGTAATAGCTTGGTCATTTTTTTATATGTCTTATTTGGGGTAAGTTTTATCTCTTTCTGAATGAACTCATCTTATTCTTACCGCTTCCAGTAGTGCTGTTTTTTGTAGGGAAGACAACTTCTCACTCATAGTGTTCAGGGCTTGATTTCCCAGCAGCCCTTCTGCCTTCACATTCTTGAGGAGGGAACTGGCCACCCCTCTTACCATCGTCCCCAGAGACAACAACTTCTCACCACTTATATTCTACAAAAACAACATTCATGTGAAAACAAAATATATCTAAGGAACAAAACTCAGCTCTATAAACTGAGCATAAAATCTAACCTTAGCAGATTCCAACAGTTTCTTAGCCAGAGTCTTAGCTTGAGCTGGGCTCCAACTGGCCTGACTCAAGCTGTTGAGGGTGTTGTTCAGGTCCTCAGAGGTGAAGCGGGACAGGCGGGATAGAGGAAGGGCAGACACGGCGGATCCCAGAGACAGCAGAATCTCAGGAGAGGAAGAACTGCTGTCATTCAGAATGTTCTGTACTAGCTGTCTTTTCACCTGAGGGAGGGTTGAGTCGAAGAACAAGTTACATTACAGTTATGCTACAGAGATTTGGAAGCAACAGCGATTTAACAAAGTGGCAATTCTGACCTTGTCTATTTCGGGGTTGTTACAGGCATCAATCTGAGACAGCAGTTTTCTACTGAGATTCAGATTCAGAGACTGTGCACCATCAAAGAAACAAGCCAGAGAACCCAGCCTGTCAAAAAGGAAGTTGATGTAACAGGAGTGTTACAAAATTCTTTCTCTTATAACTGTGACTTATGTTTCACCACGTAAATTTTTTTCCTCAAATTTGAGACTTTTCTTTTTGTCATAACTGCAGCTTAAAATTTTACAATGTGAATTTATATCTAGAAATGTTAAATGTTTATTATAATCACAATGTACATTTAACAATGTGACGTTATATCTTCAAATATTTCAGCTTTTTTCCCCCCATAACTGTGACTTTATATTACACAATGTGAATTTCTGCATCACAATGGAACTTTATATCTCAAAATTGTGACTTCATTTCTTGTAATAGAAAATTGATCACAGTGTGAATTTATATACTTTTATTTACTTTAGAGGAACCGGTGTATTACTGCTGATAACCTAAATATCTTTTACCAAACGCATGCACTAAACACACACTAATGAAATTCTGACCTGTCCAGGTTTTGAGTGAAATTGTCGCTGCTCGAACACTCTTGTTTCAAGCGTTGAAAAAGTGTTCGGCCAAGCGGAGGCTGTATGCCATTAGCATTTTGAAATGATTGAGAGAAATCTGAAGTCCTGAAAAACCCACACAGCTGAGAAAGAGAAAGATTATTCTAGTTATTTAATCTAGCAATATATAACTTATATTAGTTAAAGGTGGTTTTGAATTTACATTATGTAAGTAGGGAATGCTCTGAGATACAAAGATGGTGGAACAACACAGATAATGAACTATGGCAATGGTTTGCAGATAAAATCACAGACTCTGACCTCTTCTTTAGGGATGGCCTTTGCTTCTTCTAAAGACAGTCGAGATAGAAAAGGCCCCATCATTGTCAACACTGTAGCGTTCAGCCAGGTCATTTTGGAAGGACATATATGGACCACTGTTGAACCTAAAAAAAGTGTATAACTTAAAATATAGATTTTCACTTTGCCATTCAATTACAGTTTTCAGTTATTTCACTGATTTCTTTCCCATTTACCATTCATCATTGAATGTTGGGTCACCTGAGCTCCTACATTCATCACAGTCATCTCAGCTCTGACTGATGGGCCATTTTCTAGATTAATCAAAAGATGTGATGCATAGATTATTATATTATCACATTTAAAATGATCAGGTCTGATTCTAAAGGCTTGCTGATCTCTCAAGACTTACGGATGAAAGGTTTTTCCATTGATCCAGTCTTGATCCTGGAGGCAGGTGCTTTCAGAAGGCAATTAAATTCATTAAGCGCAACTCTCTCTTTAATCCACCCTATAATCACATTTTTCCTTTCCTCAGACAGAACGCTGAACACCTCACCAAACACCTTCATCCTTTAGCATCATGAGGGAGAAGAGACAACGGACACAAACGAGGTAACAATATTTGACTTCAAAATTCAGTAAGATAAAGATACTGTTTCATCACTTGAGTTGAATAAAATGCAATATGCTCACATTTCAGCCAGGTGAGAGCTCTGTGAAAAGGCTGGCAACACAAAGCTAGATGGAGGCATTGTTTCTAAGAAGGGTTTAGCCGTCCATAAAAGCTTTGTTAGATCTTCTTTATTGAGGTCTGTTCCATTCTGCATGATCATCATCCAGGAAAGAGGAGCCATGAATGCCCGCATAAAACAACGAGGACCTTCCTATGTGTGTACAAATGAAAAGATAAAGAATTCAAACAAAATTAAGAGAGACAAATGGAAAAAAAGGTGTGTTAATGCCATTTTGACTGAACAGTTTTGAACAGTTCTATGAATATGAAGCACTGAAAATCACATAGATAATTACTACCAATAATATATTATATTATACTGTATTTAGTGCTGACAAATGATTAATCGCAATTAATCGCATCCAAAAGAAAAGTTTTTGTTTACATAATATATGTGTGCATCATATATATATATATATATATATATATAAATACACACACATACAGTATATATTTTGAAAATATTTACATTTCTATAATTCATATTCTTATATTTTATATTATATATAAATATATTTAATATACACATTACATATTTTTCTTGCACATACAAACAAAATCTTTTCTTTTGGACGCGATTAATCACAATTAATCTATTGACAGCAATAATTATGTTTTTATTTTTATTCATTTCTTTTTTTATGGTAGTCAAGCACTAACCGTACTATTCCTCATGAGATCAATCATATGGCCCAAGTTGGAGCAGTTCCGCATCTTCTCAGCAATGTTCTAAATTTAATGTAGATGTCCCATCAGGATAAACATAAAATGAAGACAAAATATATAAATACATATGGGTGTCTCGCCTGTGTATCTCTCTGTATGTGCACCTAAAACATACTTGCCAATAAATTTCCCAAGCACTTAACTAAATCTGAAAGATCCCTCCAAACAAATCACAAAGAGACTAACCATGTATTTGTTTATTCTAAAAGCTGCAAAAAGTTTTATTGTTGGATTGGGCTTTAAACTGACTTTGGGTTTGAGTTGGAAACCCTTTACATGGAGTTTGATCGATTGGCCAGCTGACTAATCAAACAGTATACTGAAGGGAGAGGATCTTTGCGAAGGGTAATCAAAAGTGTGTGTTTGGGATATAGAGAGTTACCCAGACTGAGTCCGGCGCTTCTGCTGTTTCATTGAACTGTGGTTTAGAGGGAGAGGGGCCAGACTGAGGGAGCGAGGAGAGAAGCTCTGGAAAAACAGACATGGGGTTCTCCATCATCTGTCCATATGAGCTAAAAGATAAACAACGAAGCTGCTGTAGTTTTCCATGCAATGAAATGTGATCATTAGTATTCAAATATACACCTGGCATATAGTTGCTCTATAACATTAGCTCAGTGGCAGCCTACCTGTTGAGTGAATTGTTCATTACAGGCACCTGGTGACCTAAAACAATGCAACCACATAATTTAACAAAAAACATAATGCATGACTGAGAAACAAAAACACTCTCTTTATGACTGGAAACAAAAGGAACAAACATTTGCTGTTCTGTAGGAACTATTCAACAATTGTTATCTGACTTCATAATATATACTGCATTTATGATAGTAGATTAGTAATTTATTGTGTTCAGGTTGTGGCAGCGCTGGAATGGATGCTATATGCAAATATATCCTACACTCTTTCCTTGGACACTTGTATTTGCCTATGGTTTATGCAATATAGCTCACCTTAGTTTATTACATTAAACACAGGTGCGGCACATAAGTCATTTTGATACCATGATTATGTAAGGCACAGATGTGTTCAAGCTAACAAGTAATGAAAATGTGGCTGTACAAATGTTACCTTTCTTGAAGCACATGCTCATCTGTCAGTAAAAAAAGGAATTGTACATTTTACAAAACAACATAAAGAAAAAAATACAGTTTGTTCTCAGATTTACATGCATGCACATTTAACTGCTGAACAATGCTGAAATCAACTAGTTAGGAATAAACTCATTTAATAGTTGATAGTAAACTATCAAATTATAGTTTCATCTTTAATATCCCACTTAGGTGTTTCATCACTTTCTTCTTCACCCAGAAATGGATGTTATTTACTTTTTTTCCTATCTTTTTTGTATGAAGGTTTGACCAAAAATGATTTCAAACGCCTTGATGGGAATGTTTTGTAAAATACATTCAGTTGTTCACAAACATTTGTACAAGTGAATTGATTGTAAGATAGTGTTTGAAAAATATTGTGTGTTTGAGATACATGATCTATCAGTTAGCCATAGCAGGACAAGAGGTCAACAAATTTTTGTGTGTGTGTGTGTCATTTCTACTTAATATAATGGAAATTACACTGTTGTTTCAGATAAATGACGATTTAGAAATAGTGTTTCAGTACCCTAAAGAAAAAAAAACGATTTATTCTAGTACATTACTGTAATTTTGAGATATTGATCGTGTGGTATAGTTACCAGTTTCTTGGCCATTTCCCTGAAGTCTGCAGGTAGTTTGGGAAATCCTGTTATTGACTGGTTAAAGGGCATCTCCTTCACACCCTGGGACATTACTGTAAATAACAACACAGAACATTTGTACTTTTATAGTATCAGTAACATTTTGGCTCATTGTACACAAAACTGTGCCTCTTCTCTTTAAAATGCAAAATTATGAAAAGTGTAATAGCCTACTATTAAACCAGTTACCTGTAGCCCACTGGACCAGAAACGAGAGGATCAAAACCTCTCTATATAACCCCATTGTGCTGTTCCCTGTTCTCTTTCTCCAGATGAAGCTCTATGGACAATTAATATGGGGATTTAGAAGATTTCAGTGAATTTATCACATTGAAATGACCACACACAGACATTAAAATAACCATATTACATTATGCTCTTCTGCAAAATACTTTATCTAGAGTGGCAGCTTTACTATGCCATGGCATTATCGGACAGAGGTAAGTCATATGAGGGCAATACAAACATATCTGATGACAAGCAAAACAGTTCCATTCAATTGCCTCAATGTTTGCATATAGTGCAAAAACTTTGCATTCTTTAAACAAAATGAAACTGTATGTTTCATCATGTTTTATATAGGCATAGTATAAAATTTAATTGGAGATTTAACTGTTTTGTGGTGTCCCTGTCCTATTTGTGTTGCATAAACTTGTATATGTTCCAATGTTACTATGGTTTTGGTAGGCATGCCAACTGACTATCTGCATATCATTCTCTCCATCTACCTGTGAGGATTTGGGATATGTGCTAGGATACTGCCAGTGTGAGATCACTCTCTCTGGAATACAGCTAGACAAAAACAGCCTTTATTTCTGCTCTAGAATAGCTGTATGACAAAGCAAATCTGTACAATGTAACTAATGATTGAGTTTCATTAGATTTGAATAGCTTATTTGTTTTGGGGCTGCGGTATTATGTCGCTTCAAAGAATATTATCAGTGCAAACATTTATGACAGATTTGACGCAAACGTTTTTATTCACTCTGCCTCAGAGTAAGTAAACCATAGCAAATAAGTTACATAGGTTACCTCGGTTGACATCGTTTTAGGGTGTAACAGCACATAAGAATAGATCCTCAATAGATTCTGATGTCACGTCACCACATAGGCTAAATACATGCATTTATTAGTATTTCGACTGCAAAACCCAGAACAACACGAATTGAGGCGTTCCTGTCCTATTTATACATTTTAAAGTCTTAGTTCAAGTCTTAATAAATACTGATGTCACCAGTTTTCACAATGTACAAATCATCTAATTAAATCAATTTTAATAAATATTTCTTTAGATAGTGTGCAATGATTTGATGATAAATAAGATTTTGAATTGACAAGTTTTACATTAAAAATGTAAAAATTTACATTTAAGGGTTTACCAAAAACTAATTTCTTTAAACGTTCAAGCAAACAGAGATAAACTAAAGCAGTATACTATAAAGAAGGATGTTTAAGGTAAACTAAAGTAAAATGTGATGGAGCTATACTCACTGTGATGCGATGATCTTGAGATGAAACATGTGTACTGCAGCTGATAGTCTGCTCAGCAGGTGTTCACTGGGACATGGTTTTCCTCTAAACCCCACCCAGCACATGGGAGTCTGTCTGAGCAGGTGTGTCAGCTATGAAATTACATGTGGGTTTGTGGGAACAAGGTTTTCCTTCACCTTGCATTTTTAAAATGAAAGGCATGACGCTACTGACTCTTCTTATAGCAGTTAATATTAATATTTGATATAATACACTAGAATGAACATACCATATTGTTTTTTACATGACCAGTAATGTTGGTATAGGGGTTAATGAGTTGATGCATGTCTTGATTTTGCTGAGATGTTCCTAGGACAACATATTTTTTTTATCTTGACCATATCTCTACACCTAAACCTAATACTTAAAATCAGATTTAATGATAGATGAATAATACTGATGTACAAGCACCAAACACTGATTGTACTTTTTCCAGGGTCAACAAAGATGTTGACCTGGGAAAACATCAAACTCAATTACCTGTGTCCGTATAAGCAGTAACTTATTTGGTCCCTGGTGGCTTATTAAGTCCAAATATGTAACTAGTACAATAGTTCACCCTTGGGTACTGAAAAAAAAGTAAATACATGGCTAAATGTCAAAAACAGCACTAAGTTAGACTTTAAGCTACATATAAATTAAGGATTAATTCACGACCAATTGAATGGAAATAATAACTCAATAGCTTGAAAGGCTCTATGAAACCGTTCATGCTATAAAACATAATAGAAATAATATGGGAGTAATTAGACCAAGCCCATAGCATGTTTGGACATACTTAAACAGAAAGACCTGTTCAATCCAGCTTAATTCGCCTTTGATCTCTGTGGACTCATTTAGCAAACAAGCCTGGACTGTCCTCTCCCCTGATACACACACTAATTGTTGCCGATAATAGTATAACACAAAGATGCTTTCATATATGTAACTAAGGATCAAGACAGACACAAATTGCATTTTTTCTTCTTTTATTACAAAACACTATAAATCGTTTTTTATTTTTCACTTATTATGGATATGCAATTGCTCCTGAATTTTCTTTGGTAGTCCTGGATCACTGAAATGATCTGGAGATTAAAAATAAATAAATAAATAAAAACACACACAGAGATGATGGCTTTAATTTAAGAGCATAATTTATTTAAAGTAAATATTTTTATAATTGTAAAATAAAATAAGATGCTTAAAAAACAGAAGACATTTCTGTTGTAATATACGCTTAACAATATTTTGAAGAACAATTATATTCAATCTAAGAAGCAGACTATATTACGTGCTAAATGTGAAACATCGTATTAAAAGATTTTAAGCGACTTGCATGAAAGTTTGTAAATGTCCGATATAAGTTACTAATTTACCTGCTGCAAATTCACGAATACATGTAGGCCTTTTCAGAAACACATCCCTGCAAAAAGGAAACAGAGAGAGAGAGAGAGAGAGAGAGGATTAAAAAAAAGCTGAGTGATCTTGATACGTGTAACTTGCCATATAAAACATTAAGACTGACCTTAAGAAATCACTCAGTAACAGGTCCACCTCTGGATGAGACCTTAAATATTTTTCATTAGCTATCCGCGTTTTGACCTGGAGTATGTGAAAACACACACAATGTAGCTATTGTTTAGAAAAATATCAATCATATTTCGCATACAATTTACTAAATATACGACAAACGTTATATATAACGTTATACAGTTACTGTTCTTTATATTTACGAGTTGAACCTAGCAGAAGTTCATCCAGCGCCAATCAGGTTTGCAGACTCGTTAATAACTTTCAGCAGAAGGTAATGAAGTACCTTGAACTGATGCAGCGTCTCCTGCTGCTCGAGGCTTAAAGCGCCCAAATCGAGTTTTTCCAGAGTGTTTCTCTCCGCCATCTGTGCGTCTCTGCGCCTGTATCCCTAAACACCTGATGTTGACGTGCGTCACGCATTCTGTTGCTATAAGCAACATACACTTCCGTGTTCATTTTTAGACTATGGACAGATATTATAGGGCGAATTTCAAACAGAAGTGAGCATCTCTATGCCCTACTTCCTTCGAAAGGCAAAGCCCTTTAAGTGTGTTCTTTTAAGGGTGTAGGGCATTTCTGACTCGTTTTGGAACTCCCTTGGTGAAGGAAGGAAGCGACGGACCAAACGTTACCTTGACAACGCTGCGCGTGAGTGCAGCAGCACTCCAAAGTGTCGCAAAGAAATATTTATACTCATTATTATTATTTTATCATAATATTATCTCACTGTATTTTTTACAATTAAACATTTTCAAATTAAACGCCCTTACACTATACATTCTAAAATTCTTTTTCTATACTGACAAAATGTTTTGTATCATATTAAAATTAGTGCTGTCAAATGATTCATCGCGATTAATCGCATCCAAAATAAAAGGTTTTTTTTTACATAATATATGTGTTGATGCTGTGTTTATTTATTATGTTTATTTTAAACACAAGGAACACACACACATACCGTATATATTTTGAAAGTATTTACATGTAAATGCAATTATATATTTATTTTCTTATATTTGAAATTATATCTAAATAT
>JAUYWG010000051.1:9805674-9817890 GCA_034779775.1 Enteromius afrohamiltoni
TAGGAAGCGTGCTTGTGAAGGGCGCTCTGAAAAGCGGCAGCGCAGCCAAACGATTATAACAGGTGTGCAAATGAGAGTACCGGTACGCTAAAAGCACGTTCTGGGTGCATGGAGAGGTGGCGGTACTTTCAAGAGCTATATTTAGAAGTGGCGGTACTGAGTACCGGCCCACTTAAAGCACTGACTCTAATGAATGCTTACCAGTAATATTTAAATAGATACTTGGCACTTTTGAAACAATCACTAGTGATGATATCAAGTACAGAATAACAACTACTTACTGTTCTTTCTGAGATATCTTCAACCTCCTGAAGAACTAGTGAGAATGTATTTGGAGATACAGATCCTTACATCATTAATACCTTTCAATCAACCAATCAGAGTTCACATGGTCATATTCATATGCTGAATGAAATTGAAGTTATCATCATCATCATTAACAATATTACATATCATCATTATTATTGTTGTTATAATTATCACACACTCCATTTTTGTTAATTCAAATGCTTCCAAAAATATTCCAAAGTAAATACAATGAGAAAAAGAAAAAAGGAAAATTTACCACCATTTACTAAATACATGAGCTTGAATGACTCCATTCAAGTCCACTGATGTTGTTCAGTCCTGTCAAAATGTTTTTCTTCTGTGATGTCACGCCAGTGCTGGAAACTAGTTCCAGTTTAGTTCCCTATGCACGCTCTCAATTCCCTGGGGATACTTACCTGCGGGGAGTTAAAAGCCTTGCATGCCTGCAGTTCTACGACTGTGTAACTCGAGGTTACACCTTTCATTGCCTCAACGAACACTCTCGCCTCTGCACAGAGCACAGAACAGCGCCTGATCAAGCCTTGTTGTAAAAGCCAGTTTAAGTTGTTTACAAGCTTTAGTTGGATTGTTCCAGAAGGCAATATGGAGATCGCTTGAGACACATTGAGACTGTGTTGTTTTGTGTTGACTTTAACTTTTGCATCGACAACTCGCATGGCTGATTGACTTTTGAATTGTTTAATAAAAAAAATCCTGTTGAGTTTCTTACCTCTCGCCTTCTGAGTCTCCCAGAGCGTGAAAATGATAACGACAAAAGCATTATTTTTGTAGAATAGTTTGCTTTTCTTGACATCAGAATTCACAGGTATGTAAAATAAATATAAGCTTTAATCTTTCCAAAACATTATGCTTAGCAGAATAAATTCTATTAAGTATTTAGTTAGACACTTCCTTAATTTTGGTATTGATACAAAACTTCCTCTAGTTTACAGAGTAAGAGTAAGAGAGACAGCAGAACAAGGCGCAGTCGGAGGAGTGGAGTCCAAAGGTGACGTGGGAGCCATCGTAGAGCTGCTGGGCCGAGGTGCAGTCAGGAACTCAGAGGCTGGAGGCAGAGACAAGGGATCCTCCAGCCATAACGTCTATGCAGATTGTGGAGATTTAGTAAATGGTGGTAATAAATTATATTGTTGCACACAAAAAAGTTGTCTTTTCTTCTCAGATGGCTAAATGGCCCTTGGAATTTTAGAAAGACATGGTGAATCAATAATTCCAATAAAGAAACTGTAGTATATTGCGCAAAGGAACAAATCACTCCCACGAGACGACTCGCTCTTAATAGCTCTCTTAGATCGGACATACACTGTACGATTTTTGCGAGATTTCTTGGATCTTTTCAGCTGAATTGTGCGTCTCACATCGTGTAGTATACACAGGGTAATGAGAAGCGATTACCCTCTCAGGGATGGACTGTCACCAAAAAATGGCCTGGGCATCTTCGGCCATGTTGGCACACATTGCATGAAGATGAGAGAAGTATCCTTCAAGAAGTGCTAATTGGTAGCACTATAGATCATGATGTACACTTTTTACTTTTTCAGTGAATGAGATCAAAACCCATATGGCCTCACTCCGGACTCAATATGGAAAATTACTAAAACCCAAACCCAGCAGCTCAGGCCAGAAACCATTGACCCCAAAGCAGAACTGGATGCTACAACACCTTGACTTTTTGAAGACCAATGTTGTCCCCAGGAGTACAGACTCCACTCTTACAGTAAGTTCATATAACCATTTGTGGGGAAATTATGGGCTTTGTGTTATAACCCCAAAGAAATGCACAGTTAAAACATATGTAGTAAAAGAAATGCCTGAAGTTTATGGACATATGGTATAATGCAATTACTCCTAACACCTGGACCAAGTGATAGTGTGAAATTATCTGATCTGAGTAAAACAAATACAGTTCTGTGTAATTTTATTGCCTCTGTGTAATTACTTATGACTAATGACTCTCCTAATAGATGGCACACAAGTAGAGAGAGTAAACAGTTTTAAATATTAAAGACATGACATGGACTAATTACATTAATGCTCAAGTGAAAAAGGCCAGGCAGCATGTGTATTACTTGAGAATGCTGAGGAAGTTTAAGGTCCCCCCTGTAATTCTAAGAACTTTTTATACAGGGGCCATAGAAAGTGTTATCACCCAGTGCATATCAGTATGGTATGGAAGTTGTACTGTTCAGGATCGCAAATCACTGCAAAGAGTAGTGCATTTGGCTGAGCACATCTTCAAGTCCTCTCTTTCCTCAGTGTACTTGTACAATTCACTACAACTTGTGTAATATTAATGTACATTCTAGCTATGATTATTTTACTTTATTATTTACTATTTATCTTTAACTACAGTCTTTGGAGTCTACTAATTCCACATTTCGCTGCAAATTGCGCACTCCCATGATTATGTATGTGACAAATAAACTTGAACTTGATCTGTCTGCTTTCTATGCAGTTTCCGATAGCTTGACACAGAGTCAGAGGAGACATGTGCAGAGGAGGGAGAAGAGGAGCTGAATGTGGAAATAGAGTCCACCTCAAACAATAGTCCAATTTCTGTGACCCAGGAGGAGGATAACCCTACTAGTACTGCAGTCAGAGGTCAGACTGTCAAAAGACCTTGTGACCACAAGGCAAAGTCATCAGAGCAAAGCCTGGAAATGGCAAAGCTCTCCTTGACCGCACTTTACAGTTAAGACTTGGGAGAAATATTATGAACCTTATTTATGATGCACAGGAGGCAGAGGAGGGTGGCAATTGGCAATGTGCAACCTACTGATGTCTTAAAGCAACAACTAAACGAATGCATATAGGCCTACTGTTTACATAAAATTAAAAAAGGAAAACCAGTCATAATGAAATTGATACATTCATCACACTGGTGGCAATGGAACGTTAGCACACAACATTGAGAGTTGACAGGATGTCAAGTCGGTTAACAACACTCTCAAAACATAACGTTAACGTTTACACTGAAGTTTTAGGACTAGGATATTTAGGCCACTTATGAGTTCAACTGCTGATTGGTCAAATGCCACGGTGTTGCCATCTGTGACGTACACTGATTTCTGCTGATTGGAAGTCCAAGCGCTTACACGAGCTCACGGAAAGGCACGAGATCGCTCTAATGAATGATCAATTAAGTTACCAAATACAGTTCCTTGTCCGATAAAGGGTTAATGTTGATGTAACTTTAGCTCTAAACAACCCAGAATGAGCATGATAAAGTTCTGCATTCTTTCAAGTTGGTTCTTACCTCCAGTTCACGCTGTAAAATGGACAGACCATATTGGCCACGTCTTGTGCAAATACGCCGTTTTCGCTTCCTTTTGGAGCATAAATAGCCAAGGCAGCGCTTTTCGCTCTGGTGACCCTCATTATTCCTTGTCGGCATCCTACTTTCGTGTTGTTGTTGTTCTTCTTCTTCTGTTTCAAGTCCGACGTGCGATATTGGACACACAGCGTGAGCGGTCAGATCTCAGAAGAGCATCGGGTCGTATAGTGTGAGAACATAAATCGTGAGCTGCGAACTTTTACACCCTGCGATTCTGCGATTGAAAATATCGCACAGTGTATCCCAGGACTCTTCAAATAAACAATTAAATATTGTTCTAAATATTAACTATTCTGTTCCAGCTTCAACAATAAATGTAACTTAAATGTAATAAAATAAGGTTTAGTTTTCTTCTTCATCCTCCTTGTCAGTCCATCCATATGATCTTCCCCAGCAGTTTTCAATAGTTTAACAAATAAGGATGAAAGCCTTTGCAAGACATCTCTTTGAAGTTGTACTGAGCTATAATCCCCTTTAGTGACTCTACGAGAGCTGGTTCCTCTCCTCGGTCCACAGGCTTTGCATTAGTGAAAAAGCCCTCTCAACATTGCCATTGTTTTTTTATGTTTCTCGCTGTCCATGTGGGCTTTCAGGATGTTGATCCAGGTGAAATCACGGTGACCTCCCTGCTCCCTGCCTGTGTGTGTTTACGCGCGCGGCGCAGACCTGCCCACAAGGATACCTGACGCTGCGCAAAAAGTACTACGTTAGTATTGTGTGCAAAACGACAGTCAAATTTACGTACACGCATCATGGTCCCATAAAAAAACCGGACATTTCCCCCCAAGTACTCCTCGCTGCAGACTGTAGCGCGGTGACATCAGGTACATACCTGACGTATGTGTATGTGTACGTGTTTACCGCGCGTGTGCACATCAATTTTGCATTCATAATTACTATATTTGCATTAACAGTAAGGGTAGGTTTAGGTGTGTTTCAGGTGTAAACATTAATAAAACAGGTAGCATTTTCTGATATCAAATTGTGCTCCCTATTTTTTCATAGGAGGTAGCAAAATCTGATAAGGTAGGACGAATCGTGTTATAGACACACCAAACGTCACTTTCCGCATACGTGGTAAACACATACCCATACACATACACGTATGTACCTGACGTCACCGCGCTACAGTCGGCAGCGAGGGGTGTCGACATTTTCGTGAGTTTATAAAACCCGCCAAGAATCCCCGGACAGGACGTGTGGACCTGTCCGGGCAAAAGAGGTCAACCTAAAAAAGCCAAACGCTTAGTTAAATTTACTCATTAGTTTAGCACGAATTAGCTTCTCGGTGTAGCAGTCTACAAACCGAGACAGACACATATAAGGCTGTTGCTCCACGGTAAGTCCGATTTTTATCTGTTTAAAACATTAAACAAACCACTTCTTTAATCTTTCTCAAGTTCAGGAGCAAAAATCAACTGTTCAAAAGAAAACGTAGGTTGCTGAGTCTCGTTAACTTGGACAAATGTTTGAAAACACTTCCAGTTCAAACACACGTTCACTAATGCAGGCGTTAACCTTACAGTTTTCAATTGCTTGACTCAACAACAGATTCAGAAAGTCATTCAGAAAGTTTAATGGCAGTTTCAGAACATACAGAGACTACATTTAAAAGCTACAAGACATAACATGTAGGCAGGGCCAGAACTCTTGATAGGTCTATATTCTTTTTATGAAGAAAGAAGCTTTTATATTAGCCTTCATTATAATATAATATAATATATAGTGAGGTACAAACTTATATTAATCAAAACACTAATAATTCACTGTTTGTGTTGCTTGGAGTGTCTTTGTCTCTAAAAAACAGTTTTAGTGAAATTGAAGCAACAAAGAGGAATTTGATGTTATTTCACTTCCACAATCTCTGTTGTGTGCCAACACCAGCAGCATGATGTTGTTAAATAAGTTTTACACAATAACTATATTGAGTAATATTAAGTTTCTTGAGTAAATAATTTAAGTACCTTGTTTATACTAAAAGAAATTCAACACAAAACCCTCACTTGTCTTCACAGATTCGTGTAACCAACAATCAATGAAAAATTCTCCCCAGAAAAGGAATTTTCTGGCAAGCCAAGTGATGCATCAGTGAAAAAAAAAATCTATTTTGGACAACTTTATAATATAATATCATATATAATATCCTATCATATGATTAAAATATATAATATAATATAACTTTAAATATATTAAAATATAGTAGAATATAATTAAAATTAGAGGTGGGCGATATGGCAAAAAATCACATTCCGATTTTTTTTCAAAAATATTATGATTCATGATTTTATCACGATTCTTTGTTGAACATTGTATTGAATTCAATGAAGACAAGCTGCTGTTTGGTTACTTATAAATATCTTATTTTGTGTTTAGCACAAGAAAGAATTGGGACAACATGTAAGTGAACTATCTCTTTAATGACAAGCGGCGGCATGTTTAGTTCTGTCCCTGATCAGCAAGACTTTAAAGCGAATAATGTACTTTTGTGATTGTGAATAAGTGCAGTGTCCGGTGAGTGTAATTCTACCACTGAGTTAGCACTGATGTGAATGTGTGTCGCGTTTTACAGCATATTGAGACGAAGATGATAAAATAGCACAATACTACGATATTCCTTAAAAGCAGATAGTGGAGAAGTATTTATCGTCCACGATCAAAAATCATCATATTGCCCACTCCTAATTAAAATATCTAATAATATAATTTTAAATATAATAACATATAGTATAATATAGTTAAAATATATAATATAATACAATATATGTTACATTAGATGACTCCACGTCATGTGTTATTGTTTGAAGAACAACTACAGTTCCCTCCTCAGGATAATTCTGCAGAAACATGCTGATGGTGTTCATCAGGAGCATTTTTTCCAATTCTGGAAAAAATAAAATAGTGTTTTATAGTGTTTTTTGCACATGGCATTAACGCAATATGTGTTAAATACCTGTTTGTTCTGCAGACAAGGAAAGCCAAAATTAGAAGGACTATGGCAAACATTGCAACAGCAGCGACGGCACAATCTGTAATAAAGTACATAAGTGTGTACTGTGAATATTTATATATGTATACATAAATACACACACATGCATGTATATATTAAAGAAAATACTGTATGTTTAGATGTTAATTGTTTGACAGCACTAAGAATAATAGATTATAAAGATGACTTTAGGCACAAGACACAAGATAATACTAATTATTCACAGCCTGTCCGTAATATGTTCTCTAGTTTAAAATATACTGTGTGTGTTAGAACACCACAGTCATGTTTTTCCCTCTATCCTGCTTTCTCAATTAGATCTATGTCCTGTTTATCAATCACATGGCTGTGTATCTTGTTGTTTTGGGTTGTGTACTTGGATCTGTTTCCTCTTTAAGATTGCTCAGCTGAGTTACGACACTGAACTTAAGTTGCGAAACAGGGATCAAGGGTGGATCAAAAACATCCAGAGAGCTGCCTTATTCTCACAGTCTGTGAATCCATAAGCTCAACCAACAATGAAATGAGGATAATTATACTGTTATTCTGATTTGTGTGGAATTTCTGAACTGCAACCATAAGAAAGACGTGTGAATGTGATTTGCATTATAGGCTTGTTATGCAGGCGCAATTTGATATTTAAAATAGTGATTCTACTGATTTGCGATGTCTATAGACGTTTATCCCTGCATTGCCATTTATAGCACTGACAGACAGACAGTAGTAAACTAGTAAAATGTTAATGCATTTTGCAGATGCTAAGTAACTGGATATTAATCAGGGATGTTTTAAATACTTACAGTGTTTTCTCCATGTCTCGATGGCATCTGTAAATCCAGTTATATTAAAAAATCAGAAAATGCATTTGAAAAATCACCACATACTATATCCCTACCACTATTTTCTGAAGGTATATCTGCTGCGCACTCTAAAGAAATCTGGGTTATATGTTCTGCTCCAGTGCTAGACTAAACATTTTTGGTCATTTTATCCCAGTGTTGTAAACGTTGTTTACCTTCAGGTGGCAGAATTGTGTTAAGAACTGGATTGGTGGAATTGATACCTGATAGAAGAGATGGAATTGTATTTCATTATTGTCGTATTGTAATACTTTTGCATTTGTAGAGATTAAAAAGCAAACAAATAATAGGAAAAGTACTCACAATAACACATGAGTTTCTTGTTGTATTTCTACAAGAGAATTAAAAAGCATTTAGTTTGTACAGTAAATAACTAACTAATTTGAAATAGAGAGCAGCAGTGCTGTCAAATAATTGTTTACATATGTGTGGGTATTATATATATATTTATCATGTATGTATAAATATACACAAATGCAGTGTATATTTAAAATAAAATGTGTTACACGTATATAAAAAATACATGTAATTTATAAATATATGCATGGCAACACATGGAAATATTTTAATATTATATGCTGTATGTGTGTCTCTTTTTATATGCATACACAGTACATGCACTAACATTATGTAAACAACAACATTTGGATTAAATTAATCAGGATTAATCGTTTGACAGCAGTAAAAGTATTTTGTGGGGGAAAAAAAAAATTCCTGAACTTACAGGACAAGAGACGTGGAATCTGACAAAACCTGGACAGTAATACATACTGATTCCCTGAAGAGTTACATTTTTGAAGGGATGAGAAAAGAATGCTGAATTTTCTTCCAGGATTGCTGTGAATTGCTGTAGTGGAGAATTGACATACAGTAAGCATGAGGAAACTTTCTCATGTTAAACGTTTTGGTTCTTTTCACTAATGCCTAGTACAAGATGAACCAATTTGTTTGAACAATCAGTGATATTATCAGAAAAAGCTATAAATTGATACATTTAAAAATTATATTTTTGTAACTATAGATTAATCCACTAGGGGGCGTTATAGTGCTATAATCTAGATCACTAAGATTGCAGTTTTCACATCCACATTTAGGATACTGTAACATGAAACCTACTTAAGTAGCTTAAGTAGCTATTTTAACCACAGTCAGTTTTTCTACCAGGTATTCTCGAATGCCAAAAAAAAGAATGGTGCCTTTTTTATATATATATATATATATATATATTTTTTTTTTTTTATATATAAATATATATTTTATTATTTATTATATTTTATTTATTATATTTAAGGTTAAATGAAATGGAAGGTAGAATTGTCTGGAGACTAAAGCTAGGTTAACACCATACTAGGCTGGTTGGCTGGTCTTAGCTGGAAGTAGATGGTTTTAGCTGTATAGGGGTAGGTTTAGAGTTTGGGATAAGTCTATATTTTTGGACAGTAATGTTGATTCAGGATCATGTGGCGTTTGATGCTTACATCAGTACTCCACTCTGCATCACATTTGGGGTCTTGCACGTTTTTGAACACCGGGTCGGGCAGCTCAAACTCATAGGATGAATCTTCTCTCCGAGTTCCATTACACGTTTCATCTGTTGCGCAGATACATCAAATCTGTCAGAATCCTAGCATTAAGATGCACTCTACTTTGAGTCGACAGGTTGTTTATGCATAAAAATAAATACCGTCTGCTCGCACTGAACATTATGCCATATTTGTCTGAAAATGCAAGCAGACATTAGAATGAACTCCTTTTAAAATCTTTAGGCTAACTCCTGTTAAAAATAGCCAGTCATAAGCCTGCTTTCGTTCTTTGCGATGCGGTGCACATCAGCTTAATGCATTTTCCTTAACATCTGTGTCATTAAAATATACCATCTTACCTTCGAGTAACTTTTCCTCGATTAGAGAGAAGCATGAGAGCAAAGCAAAAGCCAACAGAGCGGTCTTCATGGTACGTGTAGGCTTTATGAGAGACTCCGGCTGAATGAATGAGTGCGCGGTCCACTCCGGATATGTTTCTTTCTGTACCTCCCACTCGATTCGCCGAGATGCCTGTTTCAGACGGACAGACATCTATCGTGCATTAGGCTTTAGTCTATTAACCATGGTTCTGTATCCATTTATTTATCGTCACTCCCAGCAGCCCCTTGCCAGCCGTCTGAAAGACTGACCAGGGCTGCATTCTCCGGTAACGTTGTCTCTTAGCGCGCTACGAATACTCAAAGACACACCTTAACTACAGTTATACCTTTCCTACGTGTGTTCGCCCAACTATACTTAGGATGGTGCTTAAGGTAAACCTTCCCAAGTGCGACTTTAGCAGGTGCTGTCCATTGATATCGAGGCATCGATGATCGATTGTGGGCTCTTTCCGTCACAGCGGTATAGGAAAAGTATTGAGAAAGTAATGTTCCTTATAAAGAAGCGTTTTAGAAATAGTAAGAACTGCATTTATCGGGGCTAATTTAAATACAAACATGCAGAAATAACCACGTTTTTGTGTTTATAATTTAGCAAGTACGCAATCCCAAACCCTCACGGCCATAAGTGTGTTAATGTTCTCCGTATGCCGACCACCAGCCGTATAGCGTCGACCTCGATTGAAGTGCATTATAAAAAAGAATGCAACTTATTGTGTGTAAATGTTTTTTTTTTTAATTCACATCATTAAATAGATGGCATGGTTTACACCTGTATTGGGGAAGTAAAGTCCTCCCTAACCCTAAAAACTGTCAAGGCAAACTTCATAATGTGTTACAGCACTAAATAACATGTCGATTGATCGTTACTGTGACACATGAAATGAGAAACACAATTTGTAATTAGAAAACAAAAAAGACTGCTTCAATAATTTAGTTCTTTTGGCGCTGGAGAATTCCTCTCTGACGTGATATTCTTGCAGCTCCGCCAAGGGTTGCGTGCTGAATGTGCTGTCAGATTGGAATGCAAATATAGTCTGGACTCTTAGTAAAATGGCTTTGCTACTTGCGCCCGAATCGCCCTGGTTCTCCCCTAATCACAAACTACTAAAGATAAATATAAGGATTTTAATAACTTTAGTAACAAAAACATATTTTGTTGTTCTCTGTGATGCTGATGAGTCCAGGCCATCAAATAAATAAATCAGTCTAGTAGCTTGACTAAGCAATCTAAGCCAGGTGCAGAATGGAATGGTTCATTATTTCATTAGAACGGATGAGTTCAGAGCATATAAAAAAAACATGCAGACAGGAAATTGCGACTGTTTTACACAGCGTTTTTTATTACACATTTTAATTGAACTACTTCCTAGTACTGCATGTATTTAGAGAAATATATTTTGTTTTGCAATGTGAAATACCCCTACCATCGGTCAATGGAATATTCTCATGATGCTGCACTCTTCAGTCTGTGTAAAACATTCAGAAAAGAGATTGCGAAACTTGAACAAACACATTTGTTGTAAAGCTGTCCCATTTTGTGCATGCAAGCACAGCAGAGAAAACTTGTTGACACTTGTTACTAATTACAAACATATTTAGGGGATTAGAGAGAGGAAGAAAATTACAAAACAAGGGTTAAGGCATAGCACCTCTGGGGTATTCTTAGCACTCAGTGTATTGACATTTGTCTGTTGCAAATTATGAGGGGTTTAAAGAAACTATGTTCCAGCATTAAAGGCCTGCCATATGCTACAATATGTTAAGCATACATGTAGTGTCATGTGAATAGCTCACTAAAATTGTGAGGCCGGACCATGCAGAGAGGGATCCATTTGCAGTGTCTTTAATAGAGTAGTTGTTGCATGGTGTTTGAGTGTGTGTGATCAGTAAGTGGGTGTGGTTATGAGGTGCCGGTGTTTGCTCAGTCCCAGCTGAAGGTTCCTTCTGGTGATTCAGAGAAGGCAGTGAGAGAGTATCTTTTGTTGCTACTGGTAATATGTAAACAGAACTATTTCCTGACATTCTGATCATGTGATCTACAGTTTCCCGGCAAAAAACATCTCTATAGATTCCTAAAGGTTGTGAAACTAGCCAGTAAACCTGGAACTGTTTTTTGTCATTTAAGTGTACAACATTCATCATGCCACAATCATGGGTGTGCATCATCCTGTTTTATGAAATGAAATGTAACTCTATTAATACATGTTGTATGTTTTGTGATGTAAATATAACTTTTATTGCGAAGTCCCTTGTGGTTAAATACAAAGGAAAGGCAAACGCTTTTTAGTGGAATTCACTGCTGTGTTTACTGTAATTTACTACCTAATATAGTATATTTCAAAAAATAAGATCAAAGTTAATGATTTGAACTATTTCACATAACAGCAGTATTTTATAAAATACCAGTGATAGATAGCACAATCAGACAATCCTTTCAGGAGAATCTGGACCACTAGGAACAATGGCAGTGACAATAGCACCCTCCCAAAATGTCTTTATCAACATCACTAAACATTATAAACATTCACTTCTCCTGCACTGTAGTCTAATTCTGTCCATTGGGGTTTAATTTCCAGGAACACAGATTGTGTTTAGGGTTGGACTTGGAAACCAACAATCTGTTGCAACAGAACTGCACTCATGTGCACACCACCACTAGGCTGTATTCTTCTGAACTGTGGATTAGTTTGCTTTCTGGAAGAAGTGGCCTGCTTTGTCTGAAAAAATGGACACCAGCTTGGTAAGACATTTAATATTTGACTTGGGTGTATCCTATGTATTA
>JAUYWG010000051.1:9827360-9842297 GCA_034779775.1 Enteromius afrohamiltoni
CCGTTCATTTGAATCTAAATATGTAAATTAAAAACTACCAGATATGACACTTTTAGTGATTTTCCATGAAGATTCTTAGTTCTCAACTTGTAGCTGCAGGGGGTAGTGAATTAGGAGGGGGGAAGATTGTAAACCCGGGTCTGCTTACTGTCCTGGGGTCAGAGTTCACTGTCTTTGAAGATCTCAGCTAAGTTTTATTGTGTGCCTTTGGTTGCGAGAGATCCACCGGTTTCTCTTTCCCACGCAGGTCGAGGCAGTTCATAGTTTATTGGAGGTCTCAACATTTAGTATGATTTCCTGGAAGGATTAAAGAAATTCAGACCTTACAAAACAAAACAAAGAGCTCTTGTCCCATTCTGCTCTCACACTGATTAAGGTTAAAGGCCAAAGTAGTTCAACTCAGTATTAACTTTATCTGCAATATGCAATATTATGCAATATTATGACTAACTCTTCCTGCATATTTCCTTAACACGCATTGCTATGGTTGTTGGTGGAAATGGAGCAACTATGGAAAAAGTAGTACTTTCCATAAATACAGACAGAGAAGTTGAAAGACACATGAGAGCAGTTTGACCCTACCTGACAGGCTTCCTCAGTTAAATTTTTTAGGACCCCCTGCCCTGCACAGTGGAGACGGGCGAATCCATAAGCAAGGCTTTATTAATAGACATGGTCAAAACAGTCATGGTCGAGAGATCGGCAAACAGGTATGCAGAAGCCAAAATACAAGAATAGTCCAGGGCGATAGCGAGGGTCGGTCAGTCGGCTAACAGAGTCCAAAGGGGCAAAACAGGACAATAGCCCAAAGGCAAGGTCGTTACACAGAGGAATCAAAACACAGAAAACAAGACACTAGGGGAATGCTTTGTACGAGGGAAAACACTCAATACTCAACAACTTAACTTACAAACATGCAGAGCTTATAAAGTGGAGACAACGACTTAACAAGGTGGCAGAGCTGATCAATGGCTATGGGAACAGACAAGGGGCGGAGCAACAATGGGGAAGGAGCAGATGAGTTGTCATGGTAACACAAAGAGCAAAGGGAACATAGACCCAATGACACTTAACAATTAAAGTCCTTAAAGCAAAACAGGGAAATACAGACAGGAAAAACAATATCCACAACATTTATTAACTCTATAAAGATCTTAAGATCTTAATGGATAACAAATAACATGTTGAAAAGGTACTGCCCCAGTGACAACTTTTGTATGTATTATTGTATTATTTTATATTTTTGCAAATTATTGTCATTGTAGCACTATAGACAAGGAGGGGTGTGGGGTGTCTGTGTGTGTGTGGTCTTGTGTCTTCATAACTTGGAAAGTACCTCTCACTTGCTGGGAGATGCCAACCAAACAAAATAAAGCCCAAGCTTCTAGGCTATAATGCCAGATGCATTTGTTGTATTACATGACTTATTTTTATAAACATATCTCATCTTGCTTAATATCAATAAAAAAGATTAACACTAGACAATGAAAGTGCAGTCTTCAGGGTAAAAGGAATGTCTTGATTTATGGGTTGTGTGAGATTGGCAAACACTTCACGGAAGCCACAAAATTACCCTCAAACACACATACAGAGCTAGAGCCGTTTGTGGAGTGTATGAAACATGTGGATGATATTATCTCAGTAAAACCCAGAAGAACAATTACCCATGACATCTTTTCCTCTTGAAAAAATATATTATTGGACATGTTAGTAATTGAAGACTGATCACAGTCTTGACTCACTCTGTCTTGTTTTCTAAGCTGCTGAAAAATGGTTTCACAGAATACCTCTTCAACAGAGAATTAATTACACAGGAATTAGAATTTAATTGAAAACAATAAATTTTCTTTGGAGCGCATGCTGCGTGGCTACAATATTATTTGCTTTTCTTGACAAAACAGTAAGTTTATTAAAGTATATCTGTAATCTAGACACACACTTTGTTTTTAAAATACTGACAGGTCTATAAACCGATTCAGAAGATATTATCTCATTCTTTTTTTAATTCATAAGGCAGGCAGAGGTAGAGTGTCGGTCCAGTCTGACCAAAAACATTTGCCTGGATGTTTCCAGCTAACCCAAAGACTTTGTTTTGGTTGAGTGTGTTTAATTAAGAATCAAGCAGGACAGTGGCCCTCCAGGAGCAGGTTTGCACATCCCATGCATTAAACAAATAATAACATCTTATCGATGCCACATAATGTGGCATAGGCCTAGTTATTCCCTATTTCCCTTTTAAAAGCCTCTGATTGCAATTGGTGAACAATTACTAGTTGTTTATAATTTTGTCTGTCTTTCACTGTAGGCCTAATTCTACAGTATTTCTTTCTTTATTTTTCAGTCCTGCAGTGCCGAATGAGAATGGACTGCAGTTACAGCAGCTTATGCACCTGTGTTACGTAATGGCACAGCACAGAGCTGCACAGACCTGCAGATTCACTCGAAAAGGGAAGGAAAACCTTGATATTGTGATTTTTGGAACTGAGGATTATTGTACATTTCTGAGGAAAACGTCGGTGGATTGCACTTCTCTAAACTTGGACACCATCATGGTAAGACAATGTGCATTTTATAGAATATTTGATATGAACATTAGTGTATTCAGCTACGACTAAACAGCAGCCTCTTGCAGGACTTGCAGGATGTCTGTATAATGCACATATTTGTGCTCAGATTATGTCTGGGTATATTTGTTAAACCTATTAATGCCCTATTTGGAAAATGTTATTATATAATATTTTGCTTTCTGGTTTTAAGGTATTATATTGTTGGTCAAATGAAATTTGACAATACTTATCACTTTGAAGTTTTTGTTTTAAAACAACTAACTTCAACAAATATGCAAAATCGTTTTATTCTTTCTTCCTTTAATGGCATGATAGAAAGATCATTTATCACACATATTGTCTGCAAACCCGAAAACAGTAATATAATCACATTTGATTAGTTAAATTAAATTAAGTGATAACTTAACATAAGCCAATACATCATAACCTCTCAGTATCATCAGCGTCAGTGTCATATTTCTATTTTTTAGTTATTTGGACAGTGCACTTTGGACATTCTACTAGCTATAAGTAACTTTGTAACTATCTGTCAACTAATTCTCATTATTTTTAAACTACATGTCTACTAACTCTCAGAGTAGACAGTTTAGGGTTAGTATAATAAGTTATATCATATATTTGTAAAGTTTCTCATAGTCAGTATTTAGTTGAGAAGTTGAGAACCCATCAAAATAAAGTGCTTGATGATATTAAAGGCAGGTTATGCGATTGAAAAAAAATGCTTTGGAAAAAGATTTGGGCCATTTAGCAAAACAAACCTTTAGCCAATCAGCAGTAATGGGCGTGTCTATTTGTAAGGTGGAGTAGACAGTGTTCAGTGAACAGCCGAGCAGAGCGACAGAAAGATATGTACACTTTAAGTACAAATATGTACCTTTAAGATATCAAAATGGACCCTATGAGACAAACATGTACCTTTTGCAAATTTCCCGCTTTAAAGACCACTTTGTAACTTTATTTCTGAGAGTGTAGACAGCAGGTTTAAAGTGCAATAACATCAGTCATGATATATATATATATATATATATATATATATATATATATATATAATTAATTCAACAGACTAAACAGACAACCAATACAAATCAGATTAAATATCGCATTGCCAGTTTTACCGCAGGTTTTTATTAACACAATTTTATATTTGATGCCAGATCTGAAGCAGTGGCAGGTGCTAAGTGGATTTAGCTATAATATAGGAGATATATGAACTAATTTACTTACAAGATCAGTGCATTTCTGAAAAATAAATAAACAAGCATAAAGCAAAGCAATGTCGATTCGGTTATACTACCAGAATAGCAGTCCATAAAGACAACAAAAAATAACAGTATGCTCACATATGTGGTTAGGTAAAAATGCAGATTTTCCGGATATTCAAGACATGCTTGCAAAGACAGCTTGCAGTCTGATGTGGATATTGTAAATAACACAGGAAGCAAATAAATGATTATAATTAAAGTGTTATAAATAAAGTATTATAAAGTATTACTCAGTAACTGTTTAAAAATGTACTTATTTCAGAAATTATTAATGAAAGGGATGTGATTGGGTGAGGAACAGTGAGGGTAGAAGCAATGAGTGTGAGGGCAGTGATGAAGAATAGGCTGTTGTGGAAGTCAGGCATTTACAGCAATACAACTGAAATGATCCCAGATCCAGAAACGTAGTAAAAACATTGGTAAAACAGTACATGTGACATCAGTGGATCAACTTTTCTTGTGCAAAGACAGCACAAATAACATAATTTACTCCACTATTCTTCTCCCCTGACTTATGCGTTACATGTCGCGGTCCATAGAAACCTATTTACACCCACTCAAGAACTCATGACTACAGTACAAACCCAGTAGGTAAGGACATCCATATTAGGACTTCCACAGCCATCTTAGGGATAGAAAGGCAAAATATGCCCTCAACTGTTGCAACACAACAGGGACTGTTGTTACACCTGTTTGTAAAGGAAGAAAACAGTGAGGTAAGTGTACAGTAATGTTTGCCATTAAATATTGTTTTTGGACTTCCAGTAAGAAGTCACTTACAATTTTGAGACACATAGGATTTAGCTCATGGTCCTTAGCAATCACTTCTATAGTATCTGAAATTCAGATGATAGATCCTGTTATCTCACAATGATAACACAATCTCCAAATAACTACCTTAAAACATTAGCAGTCTATGAAATGTTCCCGTGCAGGTTTACACTGTAAGGCCTTTTGTGACAGTGAAACCTGAAAGCAGCTATATTGTAGGGACCAGACAATGCTCACCACAAAACAGATTAATATAAAATCAAAAAATGCATATTTGTGTAATTTATTTTTGGGAGTAAGGATAGAAAGAAAAAATATCATTAGCTCAGTATAAAAGCGAAAGAAATCAATGGAAAGTTCAACACAGTCTCACGACCAATTCGTACGTATTCGTACGAGGTGCCAAATTTGTGCTAGTTCGTACTAATTCGTATGACCTCACTTGTACAATTTAGTACATTTGTCTAAAACCCAGTGACGGGTAGGTTTAGGGACAGGGTTAGGTTTAGGTCATTTGTACAAATTCATCCAAATTGGCAACTTTTGGACAGGACAGCTCAGTGCTCCTTACTCTCAAATCTTATTTATGCCTACAAGATAAGTTCAGCTGAGGTGGTGAGGTGACCTCTTCTGATTGTAGGAAATTTGACATATTTCAGAAATATGGCATGTGATTTAACAGGAAAAAATCATGGATCAGAAATGTAGCATGTCTACTAATAGTGAAAGACTTTGCACAGCACATAAGTGTAGTTTTCTCAGCAGTGTGTGAGCTGACTGGAACAGCGAATATCCAGCTGATATATTTGTTCATGTGTTGGGGAGCCCCAAACAAGAAATTGATAACGTAGTAGCGTACGTTGTAACGTAGTTAATCCATGCTAACGTAAGTTAGTTAGTTAGTTACCCATGCTAGTGCAAGTTATTTTTGACAGTTTTGAAAACCAACAATGAACATAATGTATAATACATACATAATGTATATAATGTTATATACATAATGTATGTCACACATAAACTATAACGTTAACCATATGAAGAACGATACCACTTGGGGTCACTTTCAGAGCGATTTGAGAACGATAAAAAAAGCTAGAAGCTAGATGCATGCCTGCTACTGCACAAGTCCTATTTGATTAAAAGCTACTTGGAAAGTCCCTCAAGCTACCTAGGAGAAGGAGAAAGTCGCGGAAGGCAGAAGTTTAGCCAGCGTTCCATGGATGAGTCATCTAACCTGAGATAGAGAAGATAACTAAATTACAAAGATGTCTTCAATCCAGTCTAACCACACACACTTTTCCTGTTGCCTGGGATTTTCATAGTATTCAGATCAGTTCTGTTAGGCATGAGTGACATCACGGATGAAAGCATTTCCTGTTGGAAAAAAAGTGTGGTGAGAACAAGTGGCGTGATTATTTTTCTGCCAATGAGTGGCTGAAGTAACTATCAGACCACAGGCTTGTTATAGTTTACAGTTTCTTACTTGATTCCCTGTTCTAACAAAGCTGAGGTGATCTTGCTGGCACATGACTAGCTGCGTATTGGTGTGTCCTTAATTCAGATGTTAATTTGCTAACCTACAGCCGAAGGCTTTGTGATGAGCTGAAACCACAAAGAATTCCCAGAACATTTATTTCTATTACTGTTGTGATAGATGTCGTTGTTTGAACAGTTTCAGTACTAAAGGCATGTGATATTCCATTTTGAGATCCTATCTAAAGCAGCTTAATAATGGTCTGAGCGGTAGAGAAATCAATCAGTTACAGCTACTTGATACTTAACGGCTACTTAACAGAAATGCAAAGACTGCAGGTTTATGTGTGAAAATGTAAACTGAGGCTAGAGCACACTCACTTATTTCTCAAGCTCAATCAGAATTAAAGTATTTCATTCTGGAACTGGACCTGAATAAATCTAGCTCTTGGAACATATTGTACTTTATAGAAGAAACACATGATGTAAGTGCATGTAAATATTTTAAACATATATGCATAATAAATATACAAAATACACAAATGTATATTATTTAAACATACACTTTTATTTTGGATGTGATTAATCACAGTTTGTCGTTTGACAGCACTACAGCGCATGGGCAGAGGAAAACCAGAAACTAGAGTCTTAAAGGGACAAACGCTCCATTACACTGTGTTTGAGTGATTTTTCTAGTAGTTAATATTTAGGTGATCACAAGGGGATTTGCATGGCAGTAGGCCATGCTCCATTAAAATCTCTTTACAATAAAAGTAAACATACACATGGGGTTCATCGAATACTCCTTGCATCTGTTGTGAGGATTATGTGTGTATTATTTGGTTTTATTCAGTTTTAATCTTTATTTAAAAATGTATAATAAATAGCATGATATGCAGCCAGCCAAAACATAAAGAATGATTTGTCCTGTTTGCTTCTATAACTGTGTTAACATAGGCCCTCTACTTTTCTTTGAAACTATTACTTTAAGGGTTTTCAGATGTCCATAGAAACCTCAATTTTCAATGTATAAGCATCAAACTTGGTAAATGGTCTTGAATGGAAAGAATATGTTCTATTGATAAAATATGAAAAAAATGGGATGGAGTTTTGCCTCTATAATAATTAAAAAAAACATTCACAACTACTCTATACCAGTTATTTTCAGCTCATATGCCTAAATTAATGCAATAATGCAGCACTCCATTGTTTTCGGGACTCGGGGAAATTCGACCTCCACCTCGGGAAAGTGCAATGGAACTACCACTTAAGTTTGGGTTCCGAAACACACACTCGGGCCTACTCAGTACCTAATCTTGATGTTCCACCCAATACAGTGTATAATACATAATACATTTTTATTGAGAAAGCAGGGCAATATGTTATTTGTGTGTTATAACTGACAATAGTGGGTTGGTATCATCAGAGACGTCTCTGACACAGAGCAAGACATTCAAGTGCTTTAATTGCATCCCCATGGCCCAGCTAGAGGATACTTTTGGCCAAAAAAGGAAGGTCTGTTGGGTGCCTCTCCAGTACATCATAATGAAAATTGATGTCCACTGGACGATGCTATGTCATCAAAGAAAATGGAACTGTGGTTTACGATAGTTTGCGAGAATTGCTGGCTTGTTGAAATATATCACACCAAAAAGGTCAAGAGGTCAAGAAGCCAGATTATGAGTTAACTTTTAACAAACATTTCTTGCCATCTTATTTGTAATTTACTACAGCATAGAGTTATTTTTTAGAGACAGGTGTTTCAGTATGGCTGTTAAATTTGACATATTTTCAATGTTCCTGGCAACTTTAGGAAATGTTGCCATAGAATTAAACTAGGTTAGACACATTGCCCAAGACTAATTAAAATAGATTAAAATTATCCAAATAAAATTATTATCCATTTTTAATAGAAAAGTGCCCAAGCAACAAAAAGTTGCCTGGCAAAATTGCTCAAAAAGTTCTGTACCATCGTCTTATAAAAATTAAATCTGAAAGCATATGTCTGTTAGTTAGCTAGTGAAATGCTTAAGAGTTAGTGCAGTTGTTATTTTTTTTATTGATGCATTTTATTTTATTTTGGTTTGGTTCGTTTTTTTCCAAATGCAACGATAAATTCAAAAATGTTATACTTTCCATTTCTTAGACCCATGGCTGTTGACAGGGAGGTCTGGAGTTACCGGAAAGGAAGAGGAAAGCAGAAGCAGAGTTCTTTGACGATGGGGATAGAAACAAGGATTCATTGACACCAGTAGAATTGTAAATAAAAGCGCTTCTGCAATTTTGTTTGTATACATGCTTGTACGCTGGGCTGTTGCTGGGGTTTGTGGGGCCCAGGTGCAGGTTGCAGACCTTGTTTGAAATAGTTAAATTTTTATTCTGGTTCTATTATGTGCTATTCACACATGTTATGTATGTTATGAATAATACAATATAAAATAGCACTGCATAATCTTCACTGTAAAAATTAAATACACAGTCAAAATAACATTCACTCAGACACCTTTTTCTCACTCATTTCTCACATATCACGGTTTATTTGCTATAGCAGTTGAACAATTACCAAGCAATACTTTTGTTTAAAAAAAACAAACACGCGACTTTTTTCTCCACAGATTGCTTTTTTTCACAGAAGTTTTTTCGAGCATGCTCTCCAAGACGGGTATTTTGACATGATTTTGTATGTATTTGTCGTGACAAGAGCAAGAAGATGCAAATGCTGTATTTAAGCACTCTGAGACGCGTCTCTCAGCGTGCGCCCTGCGCGACAGAACACCGCGCTGAATCGGACTCTTGGGCTCTGTGTTTCTGTCCGTCAGACGCAGCTCTGCGTGCGCTCCGAAAACGGAGTGCCAGTGCTGTTGTGCGCATAATTAAATTGGTTATGATCCACGATTAAAGTAAATAACTAAACAGCCAATATTTAAAAAAAAAAACCAATGACATGCATTATCGCAGAATTAGTACCGAGGCTGTCCTTTTGAATTCATCGTGTGTTCAGCACATGAATATTAGTAGATCAAAGATGTTATAGACAGTGATCTGAAATGCAAATATTTATGGCCTATGTATAGCTTTTGAGGATTTATTAAAATGCATTACGATGTGCATGATCATGTTCTTAACCTTTCTTTCACAAAATTATATTTAAAAAATAAAAATACAATTTCAAATTAAATGCAATAACATATGCCTATAATGTTTTCGTTTCGTAATTTAAGAATTCGATTGATTTGGGCAAGCATTCACACACAACTCTTCCATGTGTGTACATTTGCTAACTGAACAATTTAATACAATTGTTTAAAATAAAAACATAAATAACTCAAATAAAAATAGAAAATGACAATTGTCAAAACGAAACATTCTCTAGGCTGCTGAGTAAGATCGAGACATGACCCTGAAAATCCGCTCGGATAGAAATAAACCAAAATCATTCATCCTGCCTACGAAGACCCGCCCATGCGAAATATTACCTCTATATATAGTAAGTACTAAACAACACATTTTAATAACTAGCTTAATAGTTATACTTATATATACATATATATACACATGTTCCTGTTCGAATATCATGGCCACCATCCAAAATTTTTTAATTTATTTTTTTATTAGGAAACCCGCGGGTTAAATAAATTTTAAAAACTTGAAAAATTAAATAACTTAAACAGAAATCGACAATTATAATGTGAAAGAAAGAAAGAAAGAAAGGGAGTTCAAGGCAATAAATAATTTCTTTTTTGGCCTTGTGCTCCATACGGCTACACTTCTCTCTTTGACATGACTCAGTCCAGAATCTGAAAGCGATCGCTCACCATTCTTCTGCTAAAGGGCCATCTGCAAGCCTGACAAAAAAGGAAAAACCATGAATCACCTCTTTAACCTTATCAGAGGTAGCCTGAGGGCGAATAATTTCATAAATTCATGTTCAGAGTAACGTTTTACATATAAAATTTTGAATATAGAAATATTCAATTATATAAATAACTGAAATCAAACTAAATCTGCTATTACAGGTGGCAGTAAGTTCATGATTTTATTACTGAATCATTCAATTGATTTGTTCGAACAAAGAACAAAGCAAGTAACTGCGTCCACGTGTGCATTCTACCCACCCGTTCTGCCCTAAATAGTTCTAAAAATGATTAATAAAACATAAACATATAACATAATATTTAGGATGGATAGTATGCACAGTGGGACTGTCTTTATGAATGGGTGACGGAACTGAATAGATTCGTTTAAAAGCGCAGATTCGTTCATAAACGAGACGTGTAGCTGCTTAGTTGTTTGTTCTAAATTATTTTAGTTTACGAAATAGATACAAATGAGGCAGTACTGTTATAGTCAGGTACACGCAATATTAACTTTGTGTTCATAGAACTGCAGTGCAGTACATGTGCGCGATCTCACCTTATGTTTGCGGCTGAATACAAATGATCATTATTGATGGACAGCCAGTCTAAATCTGGGAAAAGACAACCCGGTGCAGAAAAAGGAAAAAAAACGAGCTATATTTTAAGTAATACGTTCATTATCCAGTAAAACATGTTTGACTGTTGACATTAGTATTTTCAGTAATAATTTCACCAGCACCACCAACAACAGCTCACCTGACATCTAATATTCCAGTTTCCATTGACTTATTCTATAAAAACAAAGAGGCAATGTTTGGTAGGCCTATATGGTTTAATTATAGTTTCATTGAATAACATTGTAAAAATAGGTAATGAATTACAAAATAAATAATTTACATTAAATGCCTACAAAGGGCACCAAAGTACTGGATAATTGCTGTTGTTACACTTACAAGATGATCAAATCTTTTTTTTCTTGACCAAACATTTAATTCAAACATCCAATTTTGGCTACCTTTTTGCGATAGAAATACTAGTCTTTTTCATTTCTTCTGCAAAAACGTGGACATCACAACCCTTACCCAAATCAACCACGGTTTTATTGTAGTAAAACTCATTATTTTTTCAGTTGTGTGTGATTTATAAATGCTTGAGACCATAAAATCATTCACACTGTATTAATAAAATCACAACTGTCTAAGGCTACGATAGTAATTTATGGATAACACAATGCAATTACAAATGATTTATTTATTTACTTCTATATTTCATTACAGTTCTATTTTGACCCCTTATAGTCAAGCCCGGATTAACCATACGGGCAACTGGGCAATTCCCGGGGGCCCACGACATCTAAAGGGCCCAGGACAGTAAGGGCATAGGGATTGAGAGTCAGTCTCATGAGGTGGGTCAGGCGTTGCTATTAAATTGCTGTTATCAACGAACTGCTGAGCTCTGCGCACAATGGGAACTCTCTGGGACTGCTTGAACTGATAGCGGAGTTTGATTGTTTCTTAAAGGAGAAGTTTACTTTTCAAAAAACATTTGCTGATAATTTACTCACCCCCATGTCATCCAAGATGTCCATGTCTTTCTTTCTTCAGTCGAAAAGAAATTAATGTTTTTGACGAAACTTCCAGGATTTTCCTCTATATAATGGACTCTATTGGGACCCAAACGGTTCAAGGTCCAAATGACAGTTTCAGTGCAGCTTCAAAGGGCTTTAAACGATACTAGAAGATGAATAAGGGTCTTATCTAGCGAAACGATCGGTCATTTCCAAAATAGATAAAAAAACACAAACGCTCGCCTTGCTCTGTTCTGTGATGCGCGTTGGTGACGTAACGTAATCCGCAATTACGTTGAAAAAACTTTTCAGCGTAATTACAATCACTTGTCTTTGATAGGGGACATAGTAGTGCATTTGTAGTTCTATGAGCATTTAAATATTTGTAAATCAAAATATGATGACAGTTAGGATTTGAAGTATTGAGTATATTTACTGTATATTATAGTAATATATTCTATATATAACCATATTATGGTGATCCTGGGTTCGTGATGATGGGGCCCTTAGTGTTAATCTGGCCCTGCTTATAGTAGGTGTTTTTTGTTTGTTTTTTTGAGGGAGGGGGAACAACAATACTATTCTGGACATATGTATTTTTATGTCTATGCTCCTCTTTGCAGTGGGTCTAAGGCAGCATTACGACAGGACATTTAAGATGACATTTACAATAATAACGTTCGACTACTTTGCAAATATACATGAGTAAAAGGTCAGCATATTGGTAAAATGTTACTTATTCATGTTACTATTATTTTTAAAATGTTTTACTTAATTATATGCATACATACATACATATATTATGATCATAGTTAGGTGCTTCTACATCCTTCCTATACCCAGCTATCATTTCCCACTGGTTTTAGGCATGCGTTTTGGGCAGGGGTAGATTTAAGGGTAAGGATTGGGATAAGTTTATATTTTTGGACAGTAATGTTGATGTTGTTCCAGGGTTGTGTCTTACTTGGCAAAATCACGGCGACCCTGTAGTCCGTTCATATGTGCGTAAATAGACATTTAAAACGTCAAATGTCATTGCGATCCATTGTTTTCTATGGACCACTCTCCCTCTGGTTATGCCACTTCTGGTTTTGGCGGTTTTCAGATGTGGAAGTTAAATTCTCTCACAAAAACGACTCCAGAAGCATTAAAAGCAATAAAAAAAAAATCTAGTTCCTACATTATTTTTCTATACAATGACTCATTGGAGTCTCTAACCTGAAACATGCCATTTAAATTTCACCAAGCAGTACCAATACCATTGTCTCTCATTTATTTTGGCTTATTTAAAAGCATGTATGAAGGCGCTTCTGTGCTCCGATTGCCTTGTTCCATGTGATGGAACTGGTGGACAATGAAAAACGTGCTAGTATTTCTGTGTTGATGCCATGAAGCATTGCAGATATGACTTCAGTTTTTGTCCACACAAGCTAAAATTATTCTGATAAAATGAATTCTGCGACACTCAAGCCAAACGTGTGAACCCGGCTTAACCCGTTTAGCTGTTTGATCATATTCTAGGGTTATTATTATGCATTAAAAATGTATGATTGAAAACATTGATAGGAACAGAAACAGCAACAAAAATTTAGTAACAAATGCCATTGGATTGGTTTTGTCCAGCTAAGTTTACTGTTATCCCATCACACTGAGACCATCAAGATGACCACACTCAACAAAAATATGTATGTGAATGCATATATTAATACTAGACACCCTAAAGATAATTTTACCACAAATCTTTGTCATATCTTCTCAAGGTGCAAACAGGAAATAAAACATCTAAAACCTCACATATTTGAGACCCTTTATTTTTATTTTTTAGAGTTTTATAAATGAAAAATAATTTTACAGTCACTATTACAATTAATTGTTGTGAATCTAATTGACCTTAAAATGTATTCACACTTTTGGGCATTTAAGGTATTCCCAAAATGCCCAAGTGCTTTTCACAGAACTAACTTAGGCTGATGATAATCAGGGCAATTGTTTGAGCAATGTTGTCATAAACTGTCAACCGGGTGACACACAGGGCCCAAGACTGGTCTAAATTATCCAGATAGAAATGGTACCCATTTTCAATTGAAAACTGCTCAAGCAACATTGCTCAAAAAAAGCTGCCCGGTAAAATTGCTTAAAAAGTCACCCAGTGTATCATCAGCCTAAGGCTCTTCCTATTTCTGGCTGACCTATTGCTAAGTGTACTCTGAGCTAGGAAAAGTGACAAAAAAACGTTCTACCAGAAAGACTCGGGAGATTAAATTATAATTCATAATATTTATTTTACAAAGACGTACAAGTATAAAAACAATATTCTTTGGAGTAGATCCATTCCTTGGCTTGAATCTGTATTTGAAGGTCGTGGCTGGTAGGAGGCAACCTGGTGGTGGTGGTGGTGGGGAGGGTGGAGTGGAAGTCTCGTCCATATCTGCAAACACAGATGAGGGTGAGTGGAGAGCTTATATAGTTATTATATACTATTATAGAAATCATATAAACCCAAACAATTTTATAACAGCTTACTATCATCCTCAGCAAAAGCCAAATGATAACAGATCAGATGACAACCGCAACAATCCCCACAATAACAGCAAAAAGCCAATATGGACACCTTCCTGTAACAAACATGACAACAGAACCATGTTGAACACCAACCAAATCAACGGCGGAATATATAACTCATTTACAATGTTTACATTAGTCCCTTACCATCAACTTTGTCTCCTGAAGATGTGTAGTGACGTTGTTCTTTATGTTTCACTTTAATCAAACACACAAATGCACACTTAATTTTCTCAAATAACTAAAGAGCAAACTGTTATATAAAAAGTTAAAATGTATTATCATTGCATGATGTGTCATTTCCATATAATAAAAGCCTAAAATTATCTTTCATGTTCTATTAGGAAATAAAATCGTACTGTTCCAAACAATGAGGTTAAGTAAATTATGACACAGTAAGTAATCTATAATAAACAAAAGCAAATATGTATATAGCCTATATGTAAAGTTCAGATGCAAAAACTTCTAAAAGCCATCTTGATCAAAAATGTGATAATGATACTGGATGAATGCTCTCTAGACATTGTATAGGCTTATCAAGTACTTTCACTTCAAATGTGCATCATGTATACAGTATTGTTCAAAATAATAACCAGAATAATCCAGGTTTTTAGTATATTTTTTTATTGCTACATGGCAAATAAGTTACCAGTAGGTGCAGTAGATTCTCAGACAACAAACAAGACCCAGCATTCCTGATATGCACGCTCTGAAGGCTGTGCAATTGGGTAAATAGTTGAAAGGGGGTGTTCAAAAAAATAGCAGTGTCTGCCATTGACTGTTCAAACTCAGAAATATTTCGTACAAACGTTTTTGTTTCTAGGATTTAGCAATCCTGTGAATCACTAAACTAATATTTTGTTGTATGACCACCATTT
>JAUYWG010000051.1:9842397-9858323 GCA_034779775.1 Enteromius afrohamiltoni
GCACTTCCTAAGTTGTTGTTCGCCTCTTTAGGACTAATTGCTGCTGTTTTCCCCACCTGTAAGTCGCTTTGGATAAATGTAAATGTAAACCGCAATCCTGGTTTATGTGCCCTCATCACTACAGGCGCTCTAAATTGCCCAGAGATAGTGTAGTCTATGCAACACTTCTGAGATCTTCTGATATCCGTTCAGAATAAACAAGGATTTCAATTTACTCATCCATGCTATCGATGGGCAACAGGCAATACTTAAGATCACGTTTAAATAAACGGCATCGCTGAAGGCTCTCCAAACTGTATCAGTCTTTTTTTTAAAGTAGGCTTAAAACTCTTACCTTTCTTTTGAGAAGGCAAACGATACGCCGCACACAGGCCTATGAGCACATATGCCATCGCCGTAAAACTGAGAATCATAGCTGCTGTAAGAACAAGCTCACTCTGCGCGTGCTGCTGGAGATGAATGAGTCAAGGACACTGATACACCCCGCCTTATCTATAGGCTCCTGAAATGTTCAGTGTCAGCGACATCGTGTGTGTAAATTACGTATTATTATTATTATTATTATTGATGCATATTTTTTATTATTCAATGCTTTGAATAATAACACAGAAAGTCATTCATGAGATTAACATATAGACTGAAAATACACTCAATCATAACAAATTATGGGGAAGAAAAGGGGGGAAATAGGGGAAGGAAAAATAGATAAAGACAAAAGAAGTAAGGGAGTAGATTTCTTTTACATTACGAAACCAAAATAATCCTCTAATAAAGAATACAAATATCTTGCTTTGAGACTTTTTATCCCTCTTCATCTCCAAATATAGCCTATTAAATAATTCCTCTGTAAACACCATTAAACATGGGAGTTTATGAATGTACATTTATGAATGTAAAATGTTAACAAAAGGAACATTTATTATTTGATACATAGGCCCCCGGTTTCACAGACTAGACACTTAAACCTAGTCTTAGACTAAAATCTAAATCTGAGCTGTTTAATCTCAAATAAACTTGCACTGACTGATCTTAAAACGTGTCGGTGCCTTTGTTTGGTCTTAAGACAACGAGTAATGCTTTTTTCAAAGGTGCGTTTATACAAATGACTTAAATGTCCTAATTGAACTATGACCTAATCCTGGTTTGGGCTCAACTCTGTCTGTGAAACTGGGCCGGGAAGTCTTTTCTATCTTTAAATAACAGCCAAAATGAACCATTCCCCACGAGAGGACCACGAGTAGCTGATCTCTCGCGAATCCAACAGAATTGCGTCATTTCAGAATGTTTTTAACCAAATTACTCTTAATCGTGTGTGTAATCTTAGTTTAGGGAGCAGTTTTGAACGAAACGAACCGGAACGGAAGAATGCTTTCATGAATTACAGTCACTGATCTATCATAGAGAACATTACATAAGATCAGTGATCAGCGTAGCCTACAGAAAATAAATGAATGAAAAGGTTTACTCTTGTATGATGCCAATAGTATTCTAAAACCCCAGATTTACAATGCAGACAATAGCATATGCGCTTTTTTGATTTTGAAGAAATTTGGAAAACGCGTGTTTTAATTAAGCTACTGCAGTTTCTCTGTTCTGAACATCCTATCCTTTGTCTTTCCAGCAAATGTATTAGTTTATTAATACAATACAATACAATACAATAATAGAACAATACCATAATTTCTATTAATATTTAATCATGTAAATGATAACTGATAATTGAGGGTGATCCCAAATCATGAACTTACCAAAAAAGTACCAGTACTAAATTGATGTAATTATTTGTTTATTTATGGATATTTTTGACAAAGTAGATAGACCTATAGCCTTGATCCTACGTATTGGGTATTCTAGTGGTCCAATCTGGTGATAAATTTGATAATTTGGCTCCATCTAGTGGCCAAATGTAAATGGTGAGATAATGTTTTTTTTAATCATCAAAATTATGATATAGCTCAACCCAGTTATTATAAAAATGTAAACTATGTAAAAATGTTTCATCACATTCGACTAGTAAGGTTTCTTTGAACTGTTTTGATAATTTATATAATTCTATATATGTATGTATGTTTGTTTATGTTGTTGTTGTTGCTTTTTCATCTATTTGCCTTAAAGGAGTTTTGTTAAATTTTGATGATTAACCTGAAAAATACACCTATGTGGATGTAATATATTCCCTTAAAGGATAAATGTACATTAACAAATAAAAATCTTCACAAAAATAGTTGACATCTAAGTTAACACAAACCTAGACAAAAACATAGGACATAAACCAAAGAACAAATACACAATGTAAGGTCCAACTCTGGTCCAAAAAATGGAATCCAGAGGCCTGGTCCAAGTTTAATGGGCGTTCGGTCTTTAACTTGTGCTTTTGAATCTCTTAGAATAAAGTTTTGATTTTGGTTTAGCTCAGTGTTCAGTCAGACTCCAATTTCAAGTGATTGTTACATTTAGGCAACATTCGTAATTAAGAACTGATCACAGATATCTTTTGTGACATGGGCCTAAAGATTTCTTTCCCAGATTTGGGGGTTTACTTTATTGCAAGGTGTGCTGCGAGAGTTCCTGGGTTTTGGCTTTACAGAGAGTTAATTTAATATGGAAATAATTTCATACTGTACAACAGCCTATCAGTAAATTACTTTTCTTAATGTGGACTTGGGTTTTCGCACAATGTGGCACGTGTTCAGTCATTGCAGACCTGTCTGAATCTGTTCAGAACATAAGTTTATACTGCAGACTGATGGGACTTGTGGCAGCAGCACTCACGTGATTGAGTTGGGATTGCTTCCACACAGTTATGATGATATGAAGACATTTTCATGGACCAGGCTCAGTTTCTTTCTTAGAGAAGTCCAGCTAGACTCTCTATAGGGACACCCAGCCTTTAAAACTTGGAAAGAGGTACACTGTGGCTGGCATATAAATTGACTTTGAAGGCTGGCAGTGTTCCTGCAACTCAGGCGCTTCTTACACTTCTGGTTGTCACATATATGAGGGGCTTTTGCACCGGAGGAACCTTTTTATATAGTTCCTTGGCATGTTTGCTGACTTCTAGGAACTCTGTTTGGAAGAACTAAATTTGAGGACCTAGCTCCTAATTTAGCTTCAGAATAGGGCCTAAATCAGTGCTATAGTAACAACCACTGCATGCTGATTGGCCAAATGCATACAAAACACTGGCTACCTGGCATTTTTAATAATCCAATGTAAAAATACTCCATAAACATGGAAAACATGGACTCTGCCCCGGGGCTGGTTAAAGTTTTGCTGCGACATAGGCTTAATTCCTAAGTTTGCATCATCCCCATTTCACTTCTAGTAGGTGGTCTTTGAGGCTTTTCCCCCTTTATCATTCAGGGAATGGAAGTGATGTGCAACTTCCTAGTCTTTGCCCGGGAGGGTAGATCTGTTTATAGGTTTTAGAGGTAAAAACAATGGAGCTGCGGTCACCAAACAGAAAATGTCTCATTGTGTTGTTGAAGCGGCCTCTGAAGAGTGTGTCACCTTTGATGTCTCTGATGAAAGTGACAATACAGCAATAAGTATTCCAAAGAGCAATGAACAAACAAACTGAATTTGAACTGAATATCATTCAGCATATAAAACTCATTTGTTGTTCATTGTTCTATGCCATATTCACTCTCCCTGGCCTGGAGTAAACTGGTATTACAGTTAGGCACAATGAGAAAACAGTCTTTCTTCTGGTTTATAGTGTGTAACCGACTTCTTCCAGCAGGCAATTTCCAGTGTTCTGTGGCTAAATTTGTTTTTACCATCAGGCATGTTTGCAAAATGTACATTTTAAAGACTATTCCAGGTTTGATACAAGTTAAATCAACAGCACTTGTCTCTTTATTATAGCATCTCTAAATCCCAAATTGCCTATCTTCAATTGGTCCAGAAAGCCGCTGCTAAATTTCTATTAAAAAAGAAAAAAAAGGGATCGTGTGACTCTGCTTTTAAAGGCCCTTCATTGGTTGCCTGTTCAATTCAGAATACTTATTAAAATTTTATTTTTTGTTTTTAAACCAGCAAGCACCATCTATTTATCTGAATTGCTGCACCAATATAACGTTTAAACTTGTATGGATATTTTGGATGTACTTTATTTTGCTTCAAAATTTCAACTACAATTCACTGCCATTATAAATCTCAGAGGAACTGGGAGATTTTTTGATATAACTCAGATTGTATTAGTCTGAAAGAAGGTAACATAAACCTAGGATAGGTTGAGAGTGAATTATTTTACATTTTTGGGTGAATCGTCCCTTTAAGGACTCAAATACTCTATCCAGCTGTGGGCCATTTTACAACTTTATAACAGATATATTTAAAAAATGTATTAATTTAACACATAAAACCCTTAAATTAAAAAAAAAAATCCTTAATTGGCCTAAATGCTTTTGTAAAACTGTAAGGTTTACATCCTCTATAAATTGGTCCAATTCACTTTCATTATAATCCACCATAATCTGGATTCTTATATTTATTTTAAACAGGTAAGTCAAAATATTTCTTTTTATGTTGAATTAGATTCTTAACATTCCTGTAAGGCATTTAGCAGACACTTAAATTCAAAGTTATTTATAAAAGTGCTTTAGCTTCATAAGACTATCATGGTCATCAGATAGCAGGTATTTTGTAGAAATTGCTTTGAAAAATTCTTATTTACAAAGAGTTCTGATAGCCATCAAAAATAAGGCAGGCCAAGATGAATAACTTTGTCTATACAGTGACACTCAACATTGAGTTAGCACTCACAATACTGATACTGAATACAAATCCAAGTCTTCTAGGTCAATCACAGTATATATCTTCTGTTACTCGAGTCTGTCTATGCCTGGAGACAGGAAATAATCAATGTTATGCAGATGAATGCACTCCTGGAGCTTTTGTTGAACAGGAAGGAAGTCTTGCTGGCTGTGTTGGGGAGGAGACATCAGTGACATTCCCTCCTCTGGAAGCTGCTCAGATTGAACAGGAGCAGGAAGAGGTCGAGGGGAATGAAGGAAGAATGCAAAGGGCAAAGCCTGTTTTCCTATTCTAGACATAAAATGCAGCCTCTTCCTATTAGAACAAAAAGTACACTGGGTAAATATGGGGGTGGGAGTAATTGGGGGTGGGAGTAATTGGGGGTGGGGGGGGGCAGACTTTGAACATAGCTGAGAAATCCCTAAATGGATATTAAAAGAGTGTTACCTGAGTAAACAGACAGCGAGCATGGTGAAGCCTACAAGAAGACATAGAACAAGAGCACATGGCACATACACCGCTGTGGCATATTCAATATATTCAGCTCCATCTACTGTCACTGAGCCTGAGAGAAAGAAAGGTACATGAGGACAGAGGTGAAATGTCATGGAAAGTTAAATGTGTGGAAATTACAGCACATTGTTAAACTCCAAATGTGTACTGGTGACCATTTCCTGTTTTGACTTTCCAGTAAGGTGCCACGTTCATTTCCTGTCTACTTTCATTATAGAAATAGCAGATGTGTGAGTAACAGTACCTGAAAGAGAACAATAAGACAAGCTACCCTTGTTTTCTTGCTGAGACTCACCTGCACCTGGGTCTTCTCCAGATCCTCCTGAACCTTCAGGAAACATGTCAAGGGGCTCCTAAAATGGAAGAAATAATAAACCTAACGTTTTAGGTATTTTAATCTGTGTTTATATGTTTAAATTGGTACAAAAAAGCATGTGGAGATATGTCAGTCTGTTTGTGTATTATATTTTGTTGAATGAACTCACCAAGGTAGTGCTCTCAAAGGTAGTAGTCATCGCTGGAGCTACAAAGAAATATAAACAGACATTCCAAAGTTCAAAACAATTTTTAGGGTGAATTTAAATGGCACAACCTTAAAGCTTTTGTTTTGCTCCTTTACATCAAAGCTGTGTAAGAATAAAAGGTGTTTTTCAGAAATTCTACTTGTGTTATTACACAATCGTCAATGCTGATTGAATGTGGCATGAATGCATTTACACAGTAATAATAACACTTTGACTTTTTTAATAGGGCTGAAGTTTTTCAGAGCAGATATAATTTTGTCATCATTTACTCACCCTCAAGTAGTTCCAGACCTGTATGAATTTCTTTGTTCTGCTAAACATGAAGGAAGACATTTTCAAAAAAGGTTGTAATCAGGCTGTTCTGGAACACCATTGACTTATGGACTTCAGTGGTGACCCAAAACAGCCTGGTTACAACCTTTTTTGAAAATGTCTTCCTTCATGTTTCATGCTTCCTTCAGAAGCAGTTATAACTTGATTTGGTTGAATTACTGCAGAAGTCTTTTTATGATTTATTATTAATTTTTAATATATGTATAAATGTATTGTTGACAGTTATGTTGGTATGTACGACAGCGTTTTAGTGCCACCAAAAAAAAAAAAAAAAATCGATAATATTACGTGAATAAAGTAGAAACTACAAAATGTGCTACAAATAATGAAAATATATAACATAGCCGTCTAATCAGTAAAGAGCTTGAACAACACATTATTGTAAGACACTATTTGTGTTTTGCTATAAAACTGAAAACTGAGACTTTTAAAGTACTAAAGGGACAAATTGTAGTTACGTTGCAAAACTAGTTTCGGGTGTACGAATCAACCGCAGCTGGCGCCACATTAACTAATCAGCTGCCTCATTTCATCCATCCAATCAGATCCATCTTACCCACTATAAATAATCCCATTTCCTTCCCTTCCGCATCCCGTCTTTTGTGCATCCCTCCTCCGTCTGTTCTCGCGCCTTCCTTCCACGGGGGGCGCCGACTTCCTGGCTTGCCCCACGGACAGCACTCCAAACTCGCTTACTATTTATTATGAGGAAGCGCAAACTCGTGAATTGCTATTGAGTGGCGCACTATAACGAATCCAATGGAAGACATATGTACCCGCGAATATTACACTGCTAATAATCCCACATAAATGCCTTTGTAGTGTATTAAAAAGGGTTAAATAAGAGAGCTACAGCGCCCCCTAAAGCAATGTGGACTGAGTGTGTGATCTGATGTTAAGATAAAAAGTTGTTCCTGTTCAGCCTTTTAATAAATATCATATTCTTTATATTAAGTGATTTCCATTAGTTTTTATTTCTCATTCCACTAAGATGAAGCGGCCGCAACAATATTCAAATATGCCTAAATTCCCGTGGCCTTCTCTCAATCCGGGTCCTTTGCAAGTGCACTATACTAAATATTATAACTTTAATTTCAAAGATTTAAATTCTTGACTTTATTCTCATAGTTTTGACTTTATTCTTGTAGAATTTTGACTTTAAACTTGTAATATTACGACTTTATTCTCGTAGATTCAACTTTATTCTCGTAATATTATGACTTTAATCTGGTAGTTTTTAAACGGCGTCGTAGGTATATGATTGTGCATGTTGTTGATTGTTGTGAAAAAATACAAAAAGGAAAAAGCTACTACGAAAGTGAAATTGCTTATTGATAATAATTCTATTCACTGATATTTACAAATACTAAGAGGTCATTTGGACTACATTTTTGAGCAATTGTGTGGCTTTTAATTTCAACCACTGTTAGTATAGTTGCAATTTTGGATGTTGGCAAAGTCTCTCCTTTTTCAAAGCTTGCCCAGCAGGCTGAAAGCTCAATGTCCAACAGACAATCAGATACTTTCCCCAATGCAAACAGTGTAATTGATGTTCTCATAGACTCCCAGTAAAGCAGAGTCTGGACATGATCTGTTCAGAGCCTCCTGCCCGATGATCTTTGCTCTCTTAAAATCAGTATTGCATGCATTTGCCAAATACACCAAATACTTAAAAATAAACCAAAACTGATTTAATTCCTATATAGCAGCACAATATTTAGATAGATTAACCCCATTATTATAGTATTAAAAAACTGCATGTATTTTGTTACCTTTCCAAGTGACTGCATAGACCGTCTCAGTCCAGTCACTCCAGTGGTCGCCAAACTCATCCTTGGCTCGGAGCTGGACTTCATAGTGGATGTTTGGCAGAGCATCATATATCATCCAGGACAATTTTCTGTCCATCTTTTCATCTATCTCCACTAACTGGTACTAAACACACACACAAACACACATATATAGGGCAACAGACTCATACACAACCCAAGCTGTGGCATTTTAAGATTTATACATATAAGCCTTCCCATTTTACCTGCTCCTTGAGTTGTGGTCGGTATCTCAGCTGAAAACATAAGGCGTAGTAGCTATTTTTCCAGGAACTGGGATAAGACCAGAATACTTTAAGTCTATTCTTCTGGCCCTCAACTTCTCTCACCAATACTTCAGCAGGAGGATCTGGCTTAACTACAGAGAAAGAGATTTTTCTTTCACAAGCAAATTGGTTGTGCGCTGAAAGCGTGACTAGTCATCATACCAAGGAACAGAAAAGCACAAGCACTCACTCATGTCATGCAGGTTGAAGCTGATGTAAGGGCTCACGGCACTGCCTGCTGTGTTGGACACACAGAGTTTTGCTGTATGGAGAGTTTTGTCACCTTCCTCCACGGGAAAAGCACACCAGCAGCGGGAGCGGGAGAATGAACAATTCACGCGGGTGGCATCGCTCGACATTCTTTGCAAAGAGAGAAGAAAAATGTTTTTTTCAAGTTTTATTTTTTAAATTGATACAGGAGGTGCTCAGAGGAAACGCCTGTTATATATATCAGTGTTGTCAAACGATTAATTGCATTCAAATTAAAAACTTGCTTACATTATATATGTACGTGTACTGTGTATACTTATTACATATATATCAACAGTGCTGGGGGTGACGCATTACAAGTAACAAGTTACCAAGTTACTTTTCCAAGTACCTAGTAAAGTAATGCATTACTTTAATTTGATTTTTTATTCATTGTAGAGTTACTTTTTTTTCTTATTTATTGACTGACAAGTCTCCTGCATGTTGGGAGAAATCAGAAATACAGAGACATTGTGTGCGGTGTGTGAACACACTGTAGTTCTAGACTAAATGTGAATGTGCATTAATTCATATATATTTTACATTTTTATATTTATAAATATTTTAACATTAAGAGTATAGGACTTTCTTCTCTTGTATACTACTTTAGAAGTGAATTTACTTTTCAGCCTGAGGTTTATTCATGACACTTTTTTCTTTTGTTATACATTTTGTTATATTCTATGCTGTTATACAAAGTCAGGAATTTTTTCTTTTTGCAATTTTAAATTGATTGCAAACAATAAAAGTTAACATTATATAAGTAAGTACGTTTTTGAAAACTATTATTTAAAAATAAATAAATAAATATATATATATATTATAAAATGTGTAAGTTGAAAAAAAAAATATATATATATATACAGTATATATATTTAATTTATTTATTTATTTTTTTTTCAACTTACACATTTTATAATCTCAAAAAATATTTTAAGATATATAACTTCCATTTATAAAAATAATGAAAGTTATTTAGCTGATTGCTGCTAAACGAATTCATTATGTCTAACACATACACATTCACAAACTCACCCTCTAAAAAGAAGTAGGTAGCACAGCGGCTGTGGCTTTACTGGATTTTTGGATGTCCAATCACAGCGGACTTTACTCGTGTGAAACTTCCTATAGCAGTGGACAGTGGGTCTCTCTGGGGGCACTGTGAACATAGCGCAACGATGTGAATATCTTCTGTGTATGTCTGTAAACCACTTATCAAAATGAGTGTAAAAAGAAGGTCCTCACCCCCTACTCTGATTGTGTGTGTGGAAATGAGCCTCTCTCCTCTGTAGCAACTGTAATTCCCAGCAGCTGCATACCTGAGATCAGGCCGTCTTAAAATCCCCCCTCTTCCCACTCCAGCATGCACCTGTCGTCCATTGAGAGTCCAGCGAGTTCGCTTTTTGATGCCTCTTGTCACCCTGGACCGTCCCTCTTCATAATCATAGTCCTCATAGTCATCTTGCTCAAAATCTGTCCCCAGGGTGATATCAGAGACCTCTTCCTCCTGTCCAGTAGTTTGAGGGACAGCACGCAAAACACGTTTAGAAGTGGCTTGTTCCTTTCTTATGGTTACAAGTGGTTTAGCGGTAACTGTTGTGTCTCCTTTAGCTTTGGTATACACAGCAGAATCAGTCTTATTGTATGTCCCAGTCGTAGCATTTCTCTTTATACTGTTTAGCTGTGTAGCACCAGCATAACCTTTTTGGGACGTGAAGCTGACAGTGATGTCTTCTCTCTGCTTGTTTCTGTATTTCCTATTTATGACACTGGCCGAAGTCAATGGCACACCGTCCACAGTGATATCACCTCTGCAGCCAAACACAACATTGCTTCCTGGCTTCAAGACCAAAACTCCAGGAGGGGTCTCTGATGAAGGATCAAAACCGTTTTAAGTATAATTAATCCCAGTTTTTTTTGTTTATATCTAGTATATACTGGACTCTGCAGTACATTATACCCACAGTTCATTGCCAGGGTTATATATGGAACAAATTTATGCAATAAAGTGGTACTTTTACTTTCAGTTCCTTTTATTAAAATCCCCCAGATTCTTCCTCACAATCACATATTTGTCAAGAATGATGACCAGTGGACATGGTTTAAAGGCAATACAACAGTATAATAACTATAAAAGGACAAAAGACAATTACTGTATGTAAAAGAAGATGGTCAACCTTTTTTTCAAGTACAAGGACTTTTTAAACAATAAAGTAATATTGAAAGCCTATAAAATCCACTCTTTGCCTAATATTTATGTGCCATACTTGAACATTTGCTATAATATCCTCATCATATTCATAGATGATTTTTTTTGTGTACCAGGTGTGAGTGTTACTTCAGTTATGCACACTTTTTGCTCTCAGGACTGTAGGAAATAAACTGTTTAATTTGTCCACTAACAAAGCTCAACAGTAGACAGATTTTTTTTCTCTATCTGAATTTTACAGTAATTTCCACCACTCTTACATTATATAGTCTACTTTGTTTTGCAATAAGCATTTAATGTATCTAAAATATAAGTTATTTTGAACTTGATTGCAAATTATGCACAATATTAAGTTTACATTCATCTTTTATTTCCACACATCACATGCCTATATGTTCATACTTTTTGCCACAATAGTTTTATTTTTAAAACAATAAACAGTGATTGAGGAAATAGTATATATTATTTTTATACTCTTTTTGAATGCTAAATATTTAAAAAGTGATGATTCATATTATATATATATATATATATATGGTTTATAATTTTTCTTTACTTTGCTTTTATATACTGTATATTTAATACATATAGTATATACTGTAAATTAAAGCAAAGCGAAAAATAAATGAATAAATAATTTGACATTTTAATAAAAAGTTTTCAAGATGGTTTAAACGTGACCTCTTTGCAGCAAAGAACGGTCCCGTGGTAAAAGTTGCTAAAGTAGCCTACTAAAAGGATTTCTATTAATATTGGGCTATTCTTAACCACAAGCGTGATAACCATTAACCAGATGAATCACTCTAACTACATCTACAAGAAGAACTGCATTAAAGAGACGTATAAATCATAATATACAATACAGTTTAAGAAGAACTGATTTAGGTTAATCATACAAATGAAATGGTTAATTACCTTGTCGAGGACACAGCTCTTCAGAGACAGTCTGAACCTCTATCGTAGCTAATACTCCGAGGAGAAACACGAGTGTACAACGCGTCCACATTATCAACGAGATTTTACGTCCAAAAAAAAAAAAAAAAAAAAATAATAATAATAATCAGCCACCAAAATACACAATATGGGTATAACGGCTCATAATGTCAGCCCTTTCGGCAAGATTAACGAGACGAAAATTACATTTTCCTCAAATAAAGATTTTAAACAGATTATTAAAATAAAGAAAAAAAACTTAACTTTTTAAATGTAAATGTTGCATTAGACCTATTATTTGAATCATGGTACAGATCTTGACAAAACAGTAATATTATAGTCAGTTGTAACTAGACTTCGATCTGGAGCTCGAGACAGACAGAAGACTACAGGCAGCCCCTTCCTCTCCTCCCAGCACATTATACTATCTGTTACTTTAGCAAATCCGCTCTTGCGACACCGATGGACCACAAAGACAAACAAGTTCCTATTTGACAAGGCAAAGACCGAGAACAAACTAATTCTGCTCGCGGTCAGTTTTATAAAACATTACTACGTGACCCAGGAGCTGCTATATCTCCGAGCATCGCCAGAATAGCTCAGGTCTGCTGCTAGCAGTATGATTATAATAACATTTCTAAATACATTTCATTAATAATTAGAAATAGCTCCCAAAATGAATAGTCTCAGCCGTGGAACAAAAAGTAGAAATGCTAGTTGCAGAGGCTTCACCAAGAAAAAAAAAAAAACAAACGCCGTAAAGAGTGAAAAGTGCATACTTTTCTATGGTCGTTGTTCATTACACTATTATGGCTACGACTGGATCACTGAATCAGTGAGTCGAACTCTAGAACCCGATTCATGCGTGAATCATTTAAACTGGTCGTTAACCGTATGAACTGATTCTCTGAAAAGATCCGACTCAAAAGAACCAATGGGGGATCACAATTTAATTTGTGAGAAAAGTATCGTTTTATGGTGCTTCAGGCCCCATTCACTGCATGGAAAAGAGTGAGCAGACCACTCTAACAACATGATGGTGAGCAAATATAATTTTAGGGTGAACTATTCCTTTTATAAACGATTTATGATTCCAAAGTATTTAGACACACAGCCATGATCAGTCTTTTTATTTTGTTCATTTAATCATATATATATTTTTTTTACCTGGCCCATTTACAACAGTAGGGTTGTGCTGTTGACAAATCATGTCAGTGTATTTGGCTAACAGACACTGAAACTATCAATAAAATGACCTTTAACCTCTTACTGCAATATATGTACATGTTTTTATGTGTGGATGAAAATAGATACACGTTTTAAAAAAAAATAACACTCACAAAGTCAGCTTTTAAGGCATATAATTGTTACCCATTTAACAGTATGAGAGCTAGGCCTAACTTACACAGGAAACAAGACAAGTATGGTGACACAGTAACTTCTCACACATCTTTATCAACTTTCTTGGTCTGTCTCATCCATTCGAAATAACGCACACATCACTATGTTTACACTCTTATCAGCCCATTTACCTAAATCCAAACACTGGTGAAGGCCACGTTTAGACCGTGATGGTCAAGGTGGAATCCATTTGGTAACTCTAATGTTAATTATTTGAATACAACTTTAAAAAAAAAAGGTTCAAACACATTACAGTCCACTGGATCAATGCCAATTCTTAAACCTTCAAAGTTCCAGTAGAGCAGAGTTTGAGGTCGAACTGGACTTTATGTCAATCAGTCAGGGTTGAAGCACCAATATGGTGCAAACAAATGGATGAGAAAGAACGGGTTCATCCAGCAGAATCACGTTCTCACTGAGAACTGTAGTGTTTTATCACAGAACCACATACATCTTAGTGCTATTTTCAGCAGAATTTTCATCAATCTCTAGCCTTCTCTAACAGTACATACTGCGAGAAAGTTTGCTTGAACTCAAGTAGCATTATTAACCTCTGAGCAACAAAAAGCTGAAGTATTTGACTCAGCAAAACAATATGCTGACAAAATGGTCAAAACAGTACGAGACCACAGAAAAGTCATTAAAAGATCAAAAAACGGAAGAAAAGATAAACCACTCTTCATATAGAGAGATACAGACAATCCTTGACCTGAATGAGATTTCAAATGAACATGATCCAGAACTACCCAATTTGAATACAAAACACAATACAGCTGAGGCTGAATCTTCAGGTTAGTTAGTTTTTGGGAATATTTGTACAATTGTTACTTGAAACTGTGCCGTGTATTAATATATGCACTGATATATTTGTAGTAAAATATGAGACATTTTCGTTTGTCTCCAAATTAAAAATGAATGAATCTAATTTAATGTAAAATGTAATTTTGCATATTACATCAGCTATTTGGATAGTCAGGTGTGTTATAATATCAGCCTTGGCAATGTTTTTAGTGGTTTGTTGTCAGATAACTTTGCTAGAATGGAAAACTCTGTCATAAACAGCCCAAATAACAGCAGATTTGTCCTTCTCACTGACAGGAAATCTGAGAATGAGCATAATACAGGAAATGTATGGTCTTTTGCTGTCTGTATGCACAGTTTGAGTCATCCATTTCCATGTGTTTTAATTCAAGCATGTGTTTACTCCTAAACTGTCTGGGGCGCTGTCTTCACCGCACATGTCCTCAGACAGAAACATGAGCACACGTCAGAAGGTGTGAGCGTTTACATGAAGGATTCCAGCTGGTCCATCAATCCATCACTCGCCACTGGAAGTTTCTTCTGCAATGGGAGGTGGACCAGGACTGCTGGCACCACTGATTCGAGCTACGGCTCCCTTCCACACAAACGGTGCTTCCTAGAAGAAAGAATGAAATATCAGCAATAAAGTCATCATTTACTCAACCTCATGCTGTTACAAACCTAAAATCACTTTAATTTTTGGGTTACGATTGACTTTAAATGTAAGACAAATTTTTTTAATAGCATTAAATAGCATTTCAGATATAAATAAGCAAGTTCAGTTTGCCTTTAATTCCCCCTTGCAAACCACAGCTATACGTTTTCTTTTCAACCGTGGGTCAACAACAGCAGCCAATAGTTAAGCTTAACATTTTTAGATTTTAGCTCTGTGTGAAATTATGTCCAAAGGACAGGCACTGAAAGCATGCAAATCAGTAAAGAGAGTAGAGAAGTGGGAAATCCAAAACAGCTAAGCTTCAGATTTTCAAAATTTACATAACCACTGAAATGCAACCACTGCATTAGTCACGTTATTGATTTTTCTATATTGTGGATTAGTAATTATTATTTAAAAATTATTATTTTAGTATTCTTTGACAAATCAAATGTAAATAACATTTAGTTAAAATAATGTCTTATTAATGTATTTTAGGTCACTTTTGTAGGTTTTTCCTAATTATTGGGGAACTGAGCGGAGACCACTACTATATACAAAAGTGAGAAATGAAAGTGCCTATAATAGTTCTGTTTCCTGCCGTTTTCTTCTTTGGGGAAATTTTCTTTTTTTGTCAATCAAAATTTGTTTTTGTAGTCCTACAGAATCAACGCTCTGTCCAGAGTTGTATAACAACCTATATTTGTGGTGTATCTGCATGTGATTTGTGCTTGAACTTGTTTTCAGATGTTATTTACCTGCACGGTTGCTGTACTACATTCTCCAACCTCTCTTTCTGGACACCTAATAACACCGAGAGCGATATCATCAGGGCTGTGAGCGAGGACAGGTTCTTTACATGACTGCTCTGCCTCGCCTGCTGCTGAGGGAGATGTGGAAAGGGGTGGAGCTTGAGAGGAAGCGGTGCTGTCTTCTCCAGCGGGCGGGGTGTTTTGCGCAGCAGTGCTGCTTGTGTGTTTTTTCCTGCGAAGGGTATCGATCCAACTGCTGCTGTGGCGAGATGCGAATGTGGCGAGAGCCAGCGAGCTCAGGCGCATATTTTTTCCTGATGTGATCAGCTCGCCGAAGCCCTCCTGATGTGCAAACGCATAACCAGAGCGTCGAGATCCACCTCGTCCCAAGCGGCCAAGAGTACTGCCACTAGCTACACCGGCACCGGCCACTCCACGACCAGCACGTCCACCAGGTTTCCGCTTTTTCTGCAGCACAAGTTGAGTGTAGCGCACCTGCAGAATAATAGTAAAGGGTGGGGATGAGTGTGAGGGGATAACCAGAAACAAACAAATGTGTCAAACCTACTGAAGCGAAACAAATATGATCTATGCTATGAATCAGATTAAGCAATAATCAACCAACCTTCACTATCTGACAATCAGAAACACAATTTCAATGAGCAGTGATTGAGACCATTTAAATTGAATACAATTTTTTTAT
>JAUYWG010000051.1:9858423-9893578 GCA_034779775.1 Enteromius afrohamiltoni
AGACAATTTAAATTGAATAAAATTTTTTTATTTTATATATATATATATATATATATATAATAAAAAAATTGTATTCAATTTAAATGGTCTCAATCACTGCTCATTGAAATTGTGGCAGCCGGTGGTGTGTGTGGTGTGTTTTTAAATAAATACAGGCAAATACAAAAATACAGGGGATATATTTTTACCATTTGAAATAATGGGTTTCTATTTTAATATACTTTAAAATATCTTTTATTTCTGTGATGCAAAGCTGAATTTCCATCAGTCATTACTACAGTCCAAAGTGTCACGTTATCCTTTAGAATTCAGTCTATTATGCTGATTTATTATTAGAATTATCAATGTTGAAATGGCAAATATAAACAGCATTTATTAAAAAAATCTACATTTTTTTCTAACAACATAGATCTAATATCCTAGCTGAATAAAAGTTTTAATTTCTTTCCAAAAATTAAAAAATAAATATTTACAGTCCCCAAACCTTTGACTGATAGTGTATATTGTTAGAAGGGATTTCTATTTAAAATAAATGCTCTTCTTTTTAACGTGTTATTCATTCAAGAATTCTAAAAAATATAACAGGTTCCAAAAAAATAATAAGCACCAAAACAGTTTCCAGCACTGATAATAAATTCATCAATTCGCATGACTGCGTCACAGGAATGAATTAGATTTATATTTATATATATTTTTTATATTTATATTTAATGTATATTAAAATAGAAAATTGTTATTTTACATTGCAATATTTCACAATATAAAATGTTTCCTGTATTTTTGATCATTAAATGCAGCCTTGATGAATATAAGAAACATCTAAAAAATACTTTTAAAATCTTGGTAGCGTATGTATATATATATATATATATATATATATATAGTGCTGATAATTATTCAAAAACGGTGGAACTCTACTGTGGAACTCCAGGGGAGTTGAAAAAGGCGGTGTGTTTCTTAATCATCACAAAAACTTTGAAACATTTAATCATAAGAAGTCTTGTCTTTACCGTGTTATACTGACTTTGTTTGGCTGAACGTGGATATTTACACATTAAAAGATGGCTTGTGATCTAGGACAGACAAACCAGGGGCAGACTCATACTTACGGTATCTGAGAGCTGAGGTTTAAGGTCCAGTTTAAGAAAGCGGAACGCAAGGACTGGAGCAATGCAGATGACGATAGCCAGAGCAATAGTCAACCACACCACCGGCTGCCCAAGTGTGTTATGAGCACTACCTGTGGTTAATTAACACATGGAATGCATACAAAACAAAAAAGTAGGTCACACATATTTATACACAATGTAATGTAGCACACATCTGGATCAAGATTAAATACAAACAAGATCTAGTTTAAAATTACAAGCCACACTTATTTTAATTTATTATATTAATTATTTCATTTAGGTTAAATAATTGTTAAAAATGTACGTATGCATTTATTTTGGGTGATCTATTCATTTTACAGTGTAGCCTGCATGACTGTCAAAGGAGTTGCATGTCTACAATACCATATAAAAGTTTAAGGTCAGTTAGATTTTTCATGTTTTTAGAAAAGATGTTATCAAATGTGGCTTTCTGTTTAAGATGGCAGCCACACAGATAGGTTAAGGGCTGACTCACCAAGGAAATGGAACTGCTTGGGGAAGATATTAAACAGAATGCTGGAGTGCATAGCGAAGAGGATGGTGAAGTAGGTACCCAAAGAGCCCCATATAAAGAAGTGATTTATAGCCGTCCAATAACCCGTGTCCAGAGCAATCTAGAAACAAATAGCATTTGCATTTTAAATAGCAAAAAGCTAGGGCTAATCAAAACCATTTCCTTCTACTGCTATAGAAAACGTGAGTAAATGATGACTTTTCACTTTTGGGTGAACTGTTCCATTAAGTGCTAATGTCGGACTCACCTGGACGCTGACAACGATGACCAGGGCCGTTGCTGTAGTTACTGCAAAAGTTTGGTAGTCTGCCAGCGGGACTCCATTGCTCTGTGTGGCGTGAGAGAGAACACCGTAGGGAATGAAGAAGAGAACCACAGACGTGTAGATTCCCTGTGCAATGCAGATGAAGAACTCCCGCTTGTTAAACAGCAAGTTCAGCTGACCCGGCTCATACAGCTTTGGATACTCCAGACTCCTCTGTTCAGGAACATCCTGAGACAGAAGAAGATTGAGGTGGAAGTGAGTTTCTTATAAAAGCTACACAAAAATGTTTCAGTGTTAGGTCTGCGTTTTCTTTTTCCCACCTGATCGAAGATGCCCATGGCCAACACCGGCAGAGATGTGTATACGATATTGTAAAGAGTGATGAAGTACTGGTCATAGACGGTCTAAATAAAATAAACACCCAAGGTTATGATGTCACCTCATGCACAGGACACTTTTTTTCAGTCTCAGAATGAATCCTACCTGCGCTGAGAATCCGCAGAAGAATCCGAACCAGAAGTGCACCATAGTGAAGGCAAAGTTCTTGTAGAAGAAGTAACAGAGAAAGCGGCACATGCGCAGATAGGACCAGCGTCCATGCACCAGCAAAAGACGTTGCAGGAAGCGAAACTGGGAAAAAGAGTAATCTGATGCCAGCACGGCCTGGATCCCCTCCTGACCGCTAATACCCACGCCAATGTGAGCCGCTGCGAAAACAGAGAAACAAACTATTTCAGATAATGCAGTTCAGTTTAATATTTCAACTTTCATATTTGAAACTGCCGATCAGCCTACTCTCCCCCTCTATACCAGTGTTATAATAATTTTGTAAAGCCCAATCACATGTTGGTGGGCTATTGTAAATAGCCTCTGCCAACGAGACAGGCTATTTACACTTAGTGACACAATGTGAAAAATGAAAACCACCCCTAAAATAGATCACAAAGATTTTTTTCCCTTGTGTTTCCAAACACTTAACAGATGCATAGTCTCAGGAGTCTAGTCTGAAAGCCCCTGCTTTCGGTTATTATCTGTCTTAGTGCTGTTCAGGTTCAACGGCAGGTTAAGGCAGATAAACTGTGTGTAAATGTCACCCAAAATAAAACCAAAGACTTGTGGGCAGTCCAAAGTCATTTAAATCAGTAAAGAAAAATCAAGATTTGTTCTTTTCACTAGTACCGCTGTCAATCAGTCTTTTGATGCTTGTCATTTGACTCCTACACACCAGCAAAATAACCTGCACACACCCACAGCATCAAACAAACAGAAGATGGGACATTGCTTTTGACATGGGCTAGACCGTGTGTGCGCGTGTAAATATATTGAGTTGGGACAGCACAGGATGGTGTAAAAAGATTTGGACATAAACCACATCCTCCACATCTCGTTCTTATCCATGCTCACAGGAGCCTTTTGAAATATAGTTGTGACACCGTGAGAGCCCACTGGCACAGCTCTGAGATGTTTTTACTCAGTTAAGGGAAATGAAGCAACCACATGTAACAACAACAAACTGAACGAACCCACCGAATATCAATTATTTGGTTTCTGTGGGGCATCTTTGCATAAGCTAAAAAGGGAACTAGAATTGTTTTTCTTGAGCTGTTTGCTTCGAAAAGCCTTACATTCCTCCTATGGTTACCACCAGATGTTACCACAGGAAGAGATGATAGCTGAATACTGTACATACAACAACTCTTTACCTGAAATATGCATCATCTATGAGCCTAAGTGAATGGCATTAAAAAAACATTTGCAAATCACCTACAAAATAAAATAAAATATCTTGAGTTCCCAATTATACTAATGATAATTGCAATAATAGAAGTTTGGGGTCACAAATCGTTTATTTATTTAAAATAAAATGTATTATTCAGCAAGGATTAATTTCAGCTAGGATGTATTAAAAGTTCTTTATCATTGTCGGAAGAATTTTCTATTTCAAATAATTGCTGTTCTTACTTACTATTTATCAAAGAATCCTGAAAAAAAATCAGCTTTCAAATCAAATAAAAAAAAACTTTTTCTTGAATAGCAAATCAGCAAATGATTTCTGAAGGATATTGTGGCTCTGAAGACTGGAATAATGATGCTGAAAATTCAGCTTTGTTATCAAAAGAATAAATTACATTAAAATGAAATAAAATAGAAATCAGTTATTTTAAAATGTAATAACTTTTCACAATATTATCGCATTATAAAAATAAGGTCTTGGTGAGCAAAAAAGATGTCTTTCATTAAAAAACATTAAAGCATGAAAGAATCTTACCAACCCCAAACAATTAAACGGCTGTGAATAATAGTTGCGTAATAATAATTTTAGTTTATTGTATTATGTTACATTATTTAGATTCTGATTGTGTATTATTACTGTAACCAGTCCTATTAATTTGACTAGACAGATTTAAGAACCCCAATGTTTGCACATAAAAAAAAAGGTTTTATTCTGCTGGCAAAGACTACAAGTGTTAAAGTGTATCTTTTTCTCTTACTCTTTATCATGCTGACGTCATTGGCTCCATCTCCAATGGCGAGTGTGACAGCTTTTTTATGCCGTTTAACCAGCTCCACCACCAGAGCTTTCTGAAGAGGAGTCACTCTGCAGCAGATCACTGCTCGACATGCACATGCCGTCTCCAAAAACTCACGCTCCATATCTGCTTCCAAAGCATGAGCCTGGCCAACAGACAGAAAAATCATGCTTAATCAGGCCTAAACTTTGCTGGTCTGTGCTGGTTGGTGAGCTGGATTAAAATTGTATATTCTTTAATGTTCCTGCTGTAAAAAAACAGATTTAGCTGGTCTTGACAGATCTTTAGAGGGGTTTTGGGCACTCAGATTAACCAGAAAAACACCAGCTTGGTCAGAGCAGTTTAAACCAGATCAGGGGTATTTATCCAAACTGAAATTACTACTATTAATCTGATATTTAAAACTGGCATCATTCAGATATTTTCTAAAACAAATCAGTGTTATGGTTACCAAAAACCTAAAACTACATCTTCTTTCTGTAATTCAAATTGAAGCTGAAATAAAATCTAAATAATCTGAAAAGTAAATATTATGTGAAAAGTTTGTACTTAAACATAGATTAGTGTAAGAGTTCTTCAATAAAACCGTGTCATGGGGTTATTTTTGAGTCGATGGCTTTTGTAATCATTTGAAAACAGATTTGTTCTAAAAACAGGTTTGGACCCCCTGTCAGGACTACTTAAAACCTCATCTTAGTCCAGTTATGTCACAGGGATTATTATAATACAAATAATCGAATAAACTCTCGTATGTTTTTAAAATGTTTCTTAAGTTTACTATTTGCTAATTTCCTGTTTGTTATTATTCTGCAATTTTGAGCTATATGCTTTATTCACTGCTGCTGTTGTCTTCCATGTAATATCTGTGTTAAAATAAAATCGAATTATTGTATATTTATTTAAAAAAAAAGATTTAATTATAACAACAATAATAATATAGTAATAATAATGTAACATATTTTTAACATAATGTTTAGATATCAATCTGCACATGTGATGAACATCTTTGGTATCTCCTAAGATTCGTCTTCAAAGAAACAGTGTATAATAATAATAAATATTAACTCAAAATAACAGCATAAATCTGATAACATTCACCCACCAAACTGTGTCCGCTGATGATGAGGGCGAACTCTCCACTGATCGACTCCAATAAAGAGGGGGGCGGAGCCTGAGGAGGGGGACATTTGCCCTCATTAGGCATCCAGTTAGCAGCACCGCCACCTCCACATCCATTTCCAAAGGCACAAGCACCACCCCATCCCTGAGCTTCAGCTTCCTTCCCTCCATCTCTGGTGCGTGTGGACTCCAGCATTCGCTCTCTCGCTTTCCTAAAACACATAAAAGGGATGAGGAAATGTAAAAGCCTTTCCTGAAAGACTTACATCTCTTATATTTCATGTGTTACTGTATGGACAGATCGGGCACATGTCAGCATTGTACCTCAGTTCTTCACGTACGCTTTGGACAGTGTGTCCATTAACAATAAAAATCTCCGTCATGTCATCTGTCAGCATTTTACACGAATAACCAATATTCACTGCAGTCTCTGTCACAAAAGAAGAAGACATATTAAGTTTATAATTGTCAAGTAAATGATAACAGCTGTGGCCTGTTCTTATGCAGTTCTTACCCTGTTTGTCTCCAGTGAGCACCCAGATCTTGATGTTAGCCAGTGAGAGAATAGCAATAGTCTCAGGAACCCCCTCTTGCAGTTTATCTTCTATAGCTGTGGCCCCCAACAACTACGGCAAAGATCAAATAATTCATATTTTTGAAGAGGTCTATTTTAGCGAAACTGCATTCGGATCAGGTGACAAGACTATTTTCGCTCTCAAAAGATGCACTAGCTGAGTGGAGGTACGTTAAACCTGACTAAAAGTGATCGAGCATTGTCATTTGAGGAGAATAAAAAGATTAAACAAATGTTTTTTTTAACTCTGAAACATGAAATGCTACAAAACAAACTTTATGAATGTGTGTGTGAATATATATATATATACACACCCACACACATTATATATATATATAACTAATAACCTAATAAATATTAAAAAGTAAAACATTAAAAAGCACATTATCTCATATTTTAGATATGTAAATATATATAATGACCTGTTAAGCATTATATAATGTTTGTTAATTATTTATTAATTGCTATAAATTATGATTCGTTTTTTAGTTACTGAACTCTTTGTTTAATTAAATAAGCTAAATTATAGTTCAAACTGAACTGAAAGACTAGTGATAGAACAAAAGGAATTGGACACACCATCATGTCCTGTTCGATCTCCTCATAGGCTGCAGCCAGCCGGTCGTCTCTGCAGTCTGTGGCCTTATCAGCGCCGCGGAAGCGCTCTGACCACTCCTCCCACTGCTCCTCAGACAGATCCCGATACGCCACCGCCAGCGTCCGTAACCCATCACCTGCATACTCCTACAGAAACACAAACATACACAGATAGCTTGATGGTCTCTCGAGGCTGCATTTATTTATTTAGCTATTTATTCTGAAAAAAATAAACAGTAAAATTATAACACTGTGAACTATTATTGCAATTTCTAATACTTATAAATACTATTTTAACATGCCTTCAAGCCAGTAATACTTTATAGTAACAAATAACACTAAAATAATTAATAAATCATTAACAAACATTGTATAATGCTTAACAGGTCATTAGTTAATATATATCTACATATCTAAAATATAAGATAGTGTGCTTGTTAATGTTTTACTAATTACTTACTAGGTAATATTTATTATGTTTATTAGCATTAACAAGAAAAGTTTCTCATGTTTCTAGCTGTTTGAATGTATATTAAGGATCCAAACATTGTGTAATGTTTGTTAATGATTTATAAATGAAAGATATGATGAAGTGTTAACTTTAAAATATTTTTGTGGAATTGTGTAGAAATATTTTACAAACAGAAAAAACAGCATTTATTTAAAATACCTTGTATTTTTGTGTTGTCTTATTGCAATTTATTAGTGCAGCCTTGCTTAATAGCCTGGTTTAAATAATAATAACAACCTTGTTTATGCTTTTCTATAAAAGATGTCATCGGCTGCACTATTGCAATTTTGATACGAGTTAATCTACTCCTAACTAATTTGTTTACACTTTATTTTAATGTGTCTTTGTTAAAGTGTAATAATTATATATTTAAGTACTTACTAAACGGTTAGGGTTAAAATTAGGGTTCGATTTATACTGTAGTTACTTGCATGTAATTATGCATAATTAAGTGATTTTATAATAATAACTACATGTAATATGTACACCTAAAAATAAAGTATCTTTCTTTAAAAGATATATTGTACTGCACCCAACTGTAGTAAAACTATTATTAATAATAATAATATACTTGTAATTAATATTAGAAAATATGGTATTAGAATATTAGAAACTATGAAACTGTATTTAAAATTAAAATGATTAAATTATTCTAATTAAAATAACTTTATGGCCATTGCCTGCTTTTACAGGATTACTTTCTATTACAAAAACAGAAACCATTCAAACCAAATAAAGAAAAATAATTTATCTAACAAGAAATATTTTGGTACCAAACTTTATCCCTAAGTAGGTGATATATTTCCCCCTATATAGTGATATCTTAAAATCTTGCAACTGCATTTTTTTTTACATATAGTTTTTATTTGTATTCGACTATTTTAAACATTTATTTAATTACGCAAATTAACTATCATAACAAATATCCCATATAATGTTTAGTTAATTAGTATTTATAAAAAACAAGATATTAGTTACTTAAAACATCCACTAGAGGGCGTTGTTGTTCATTTTATAAAGACAGTAGCAGACTGAGAGGATCTAGAACTTCATACAAGCAGTGCTTAGGTAACAGCAAACAGACACTTACGTTGAGATGGTCTGAAGTAATATTCATTAGATCATGATTGCAAGAGTGAAGTCTCTCGAAAAGCACAGTGTCTGCCCCCTTACAGTAGAGACGAATACGGCCCTCTGGATTCCTCACTGAGACACACACACACACACGCACACACACACATTAAATTACAGTGCTTGTGCCTCTGCAGTGATGGGAGAAGCTCTTTTCTTATTATAGCGCCCATTATCTCATAGTCCTTACATTATCAGGCTTCTTTTCAGATAATGTATCTTGAATTAAGCGTATTTCTTACACATTTGGCAAAAGCTAATTCATGTATATTCACAAATTATGTACATGATTCATTTTATAAAACAAATCATCTTTTTTAAAGATATTTTGAATATTGTCATAGAGAAAAACCCCTTAAAACTTATTAGGAGTAACATCTGCAGTGCACTCAATAAATCTCTCACTTTTTCATGTAAACACAAATCAAATAGACACAATGATGATATGCAAACACAAATGAAATGGCTGCTGCAATGCAAGCACCACTTAGCCGAACATAAGAGCCATAATTCAGCATTATTAGAGTGTATATGACACACACAACACTTTCTGTATTGAATTTAGCGCTAATGTTCCACTTATTTATGATGCTTTGCAGGGCAGTATTTATGCTGTATCCAGATTTCTCAATCCTCAGGGAATTTTAACTGGCTCTTTCTCGTTCACACAGTGTAAAACCATCTGGCATTACAGCCAAAATAATGTATAAAAACGGTACACTCTGGAGTTTAGACACAGTTAAGCGCACAACAAAGTGTGTGTGCATGTACCAAGCCACAGTTTGGGCTCAAATCTATATCAATATGACAAAACTTTGACTTTTTAACTGATTTTATGTGGCGGCATTTTCCATTTTTGTGACACATTTTCATAAAGTTGCAGGACTGATAGTGTGTGCTTGTATTACCTATGACAGACATTCTTTTGCGGATGTTATTAAAGTCCAGGATGGCGAGGAGCGTGTACGTGACGGCTTTTCCAAGCTCTTGTGTGGTGACTGTGCCAGGTGTGCGAGAGCGAAACACAAAGCCAAAGTTGCGTGCAGCTGTTACTAACGCCCCCTCATCTGGAGACTGGGCCTTATACAGCAGCTCTCCTTCAGGAAGTGAAAGACAGAGACAATAAGGAACGAGGACAACACATAACACATAATGAAATAAAATAATCATATTATAATCCAGAATTACTATATCATTTCCTTCTAACAATATTAAAGTCAACAGCTTCCTTAAGTAAACCTTATTTAAACTCCTCCACTGGATGAAATGGCTCTCTGAGTGAGGCAGATTATCGATCCAGATCCTTACCCTCGCTCTTCTCCTCGCTCATGACCGTGTGGCAGAGAGACAAGACCCGGAAGAATTCATGCACTGCTGGTTCCCCCACCATCACCGCCTCTAGCAGGGACTGGTCGTAGAAGCAGAAGTCCCGGTCTGCTAAAGGGTTCCACGCACTGAAGTCCAGGGGCTGGACCCTCTGAGAGTAACAGATTACCTGAGCTCATTCTGAGCAGCAGTATTTCAAAAAGGGCTACTTCTTTAATTCCAGAAAGTGAACCTTGGAGGTACTGACCTTCTGCTGAGCTCCCAGAATGTTCATCACCTCACCTGTGATACGAGAGATAGAATGAACTGACATCTGTAGCACAAACCTAATACAATATATTTATTAGAGTATGTGTCTATACTGTACTGTATGTCGTTAATCTGCAACTATGCTGAAACATTTTTCTATCAATAGAATATATCCATATATAGACTACATTGTGTGATGGAAGTGTCATGGTTATCTTCTTTGAAGGCATCTTGATTAAACAGTTGAATCATTATTATTAATATTAAATATTATATAAATGATTCTAAAATAACACATAGCAAGTTATATATAGTATATATTTAGGATAATCACTGTTATTATTGTCAGTAATTAATGTATGTATGTTTATAACTATAAAATATACAATAACAATAAAAATGACATTAAAATAAACACCAAATTGTTACAAATCTGCAACCCTGCTAAACCATCTTGGTATTTTATTAATTTATTTGATTATTTCAACATCATTCATTATTATTATTTTATTTTTTCATTTATTATATTTATTTATTATATCGTAATGGCTGTATTATCATTAAAAGTATGATTATGGTCTATTTAGATTTTATTATTTATTTGAATTTCATTTAAATGCATTATTAATATTATTCGTATTAATTATTATTATTCAAATATTTATTATTAATATCAATGTTAACATTAACATTATTGCATCTGTTTTATTCTATGTGTTTTATCTGTTTATTTGCTCATTATATATATATATATATATAATTTTAACTGTGTAATAAAGTAATATACAGTCAGTTGGTCATTACTGCTATATAAACCACATTAACATGATGCAAGACTGATATATATGATAATGGCCAGCTGATTGCACATCACACCATGTTGTTCCTCACCATATGCGTGACCATTGATGGAACACTTGTTGAAGGTCATGATGTTCTGGGTGAGCGTTCCTGTCTTGTCACTGAAGATGTACTCCACCTGTCCCAGCTCTTCATTCAGTGTGGTGGTCCGGGCCTCTGCTGCTGTGTTACTTCGGCTGCAGAACATCCGCCGGTCCCAGTTAATGAAATAACTGTGACCCAGACGAATCACCTCCACACTAAGAGATTCAGACCGATGGGAAGAGAAACAGACGGAGGGTTATCGCAAATGCAAATGTGACCCGCTTTTCAGTACAAATACTCAAATTGACTACAGATCTTTAACAACATGGCAAACTCACAACAAAACACACACAAATACACAGTTTTTCCTGTGGTTATTTAGTATGCAGCAGAGACAGACAATGGCACAACAGTCTACCAGACCATTAATGGCAAGATTTAATTTATAGAGATTTCACAAATCTGTCATAATTTGTGTCATGTGTTTGTTGTGCCATGGTGCTGCTCAGCTGCAGTTCTTCCTGTACGAGGAAGTTTCACTCACTGGACCACACTTAGAGTTAGAGCTCATCCAGAGAGCTGCAGGGATTTTAGTTGTGTTATATGGACTGTGTTATATGGGAGGTTGCTGTTATGTCAGAGAGAGAAAAAAGGGGAGTCTATGGGGTCTATCTCTTACCTGTTACAGAAAGTCTGAGAAAACATGAAAACAACAAAATAAATGTAAATAAAATAAGCAGCACAACGCATAAAGGATGTATATATAAATATATAACACTTTTGCAACCCCCTTCTGACTTTGGCCTGTCACAGAGGTCTTGACATGACAGTATACAGCAAATAAAAAAGCAACTAAAATCATAAAATGTTTTAATTTTACTTTAGCGCTATTCATAAACTATTATATTTTGCATTAATGTTCCAAATGAGCTTACTTGTAACTTGCTTGTAATTTAATTAGTTTAATTTTGTGTCATTTTATTTCTTTTTATTTTTCATTTATTTTTTTAATTATTCAGATTTAATTTACTTTACTTATTTATAGATAATTTATTTCAGTTTAGTTGTTTTAGTTCAGATTTCTTTCCAGTTTTTCCAATTTTAATACTTTAACTTTGTCTATTTTGAGTTTTTTTATATATTTATATTTAAGTTAACAAAATTGTTTTCAATAGTTTGATTTACTGATAATAACCCTTATATATTATTATTTTAAGATAAACGTTGAAATTGTTTTTGGAATAATTTGTAATGCCTAAAAATGTTTATCCATAAAAATGAAAAAATATACTAAAAACAAAACTCCAAAAGTCCTAAATTGGATAATTGGAATAGTTGACAAACCTCATATAAAATACATTTTAAAAAATGAAACAGCTCATATGAATTTCACACTTATGTTTTATAATTTATTATTTTTTATTTATTTCTTCAAATAATTTTCCATATTTTTTCTCTCCACCTTAACAATTCCCACTGGATAATTAATCTTTTCCCCTCCATTACAACATTTGTCCCTCCATATCTTGCTCTTTCTCACCTGACATAGAGGGAGATGGGCACCACAGTGTTGAGTATGATGACATAGGACCAGAAAGACAGAAAAGCAGAGAACAGGAAGTTGTCGACCGGAGGGTCCCAAGGCAGAAAACTCTGGAACAGAGCACCCACTTCTTTTTCCCAGACTGCATTTCCTATTGCCAAGATCACTCCCATACACACCAGGAATCCAAAAATCTGAGGAGGGGATGTTTCCAAAGATTAATTTGCAGAGTGTGTACTGTTTATATATTTTGGTAGCGGAATCTTCAGAAATTCAGCAGAGGTTTTAAGTGAGTGTGTTTCTCACCCACAGCACCAGTGTATTCATCAGTCTGTCTATACTGGTCCGCTTGAACTTAGTCCGTCCACTGTTCTGCATTAGTTTGGTGTCAGGACCTGAGGGGCACCATGACAATTTAAAATCAAAGCTAATCACACACATTCACATAAACACACACACCAACCTGCAAAAATAACAAGGCCATAGCAGCTCTCTGTGTTGCGCAGTACACAGCCGCGAAGCAGCATGTTCTGGTTGCTGAGGGGGTATTTGCACTCTTTCCAATACAGAGTCCCGCAGAAACGGTCGAGCTTGTTGTTGGGAGGCTCACACACCACTTCTCCTGCACATTCACAAAGCACATGTAAAATATCGAAATGGTATTATTTTATGTAATATGTGTTATGACAAACTGTTCAGCATCCTGGGTCTCGGTGCAACCTGTGAGCTTTGGAATATTTAGCTGCTTTTTAAAAACAGGAAGCGTGGGTGGTCTGTGCTGACACAAGTTTGATGGTGTGTGTGTGTGTCAGTATATTGTGTTGGGTGTTAAAGAAATGTTGCTGAGAAACTGTCCACCACATAATTTACTTTCCGCACAAATTGAGTCATTGTGCAATTTGCAATTCTCCATTAAACTACCTTATAGTGGGGTCAAACAGTTGATGCATTTTTGAGCATGTATTCACTAGCCAATAATCTATTATATGCTGAAGTTATCTGCCCTGGTATGGCACTTCATCATGCATACTTAAATTAAGACATTATTTTCAGAATAATTATGATTAGTAATTATGAGAAGGTGACAGGCAGCACAAACTGAAAAAATAAAATAAAATAAAATAAAATAAAATAAAATAAAATAAAATAAAATAAAATAAAATAAAATAAAATAAAATAGAATAAAATAAAATAAAATAAAATTAAATAAAATTAAATAAAATAAAATAAAATAAAATTAAATTAAATTAAATTAAATTAAATTAAATTGTTTCAGTTTGTGCTGCCTGTTACCTTCTCATAATTACTGTAATCTTTTAGTGTTAAAATATGTAAATAAAGAGGTTATCACTGAGTGCAATTCATTCAATAATGCCCCCACTGAAAATATGCAATTCCTTTTATTGCCTTTTTATTTTAGTTCCATAAACTTCTGCAAATCGTGCATGCTAACATGTTCTCTCACAAGATTGCTCAGCTGTTTCTTATTCTTACTAGTTCGCTTTCTCATTTCCACTCTGGCTAACTTTCGCATCTATTTAGAGCGTGTTTAATACCAGATCACATACCATCAAACTGGGCCAGGTTATTTGGATCTCCCAGCTCTGAGGTAACAGACAGGGACTGGCGCACCTTCATGTTCGTCTCGCTGTGGCAGAAAAACAAAGACTTTGTATTGAGCTGCACTGGGAGCATGAAATCATTTTACACAGCAAATTCAAGAAATAAACGCAGTCATACCCATCCAGTTCTGCAGTTTCAATGTAACAGAGGCCATGTGGTTCACTGCTGGACAACAGAAGCAGGTCAGCCTGTAACAAATATACAGAAGTGTTATTATTAGCTAAAACTATAACATATTAATAGAAAAGTTGTTTTAAGCTTTAGTTTAAGCTGACATGCTGAGATTAATTATTGGAAGTAAAACCAACTTTAACAAAATAAAAAATAAATAAATACTCAAAAAATATATTTTAGAAAAACTATGAAAGCACATGAAAAAATAATACAAAATGGAACAAAAATGTAAATTAAATTAAGAAAAACTATTCAAAATATCCCTAAAACTTGGCTATAATAGTATCTGTATTACAATAACACTGATGTACAGTGAGTCCAGAATTCCATTTAGCTTTTTAACAAGACACCTAAACTGCTGTTCATCCTCGAGAGACGGAGTTACATAACCAGAGGCATAATCAGCGAATTAGACCTTGGCTACTGGATCAATATCACATTGCAGTATTCCAGAGCAAGTGCATCAGACATTGATGCGTTCTTGACCCTGAATTACTACTGCAAATAATGTCTGAGACTGCTGAGCTAGTCTTTTTATTTTATTAAACCAAGTTTAATTAATTCATTAATGTTGTGATGGACTATAAAAGAAAACTCACTGCCACAAACTGATTGTTCTCCAGTTTAATGATGTCACCCACTCTGACATTCATCCATTTCTCCTTCTGAAGACTGAGAAAGTGAAAAGATACATATTAATGCTTTGTATGTATGTATGTATATATATATATATATATATACACGCATACATACAGTATATATATATATATATATATATATATTTTGTTTTCATTTAAACATTAGAAATCTAATTTATATTACATATTCATTATATATATAATTTCTTTATTTAGATGTTATTCATTATATATAGCAAATATTTAGCCAACACTGCTTTTATGTCATGAACATCTTGCGACCAACAACTTGGACTGTACTATGGATCTGTATTTTCTTGTAAATGCAATGTAAAAGGAAGTGTGCATGTTAATATGAGACTCACATGCCACCGATGAGGACCTGAGACTGACGGTTATTCACCTGGTTATCACTCTTGTGACGAAACTGAGAGAAACAGAGATGTGCGTGAAACGCATGCGTCTGACTGTGTTTAGTGTGGTGGGTTAGATGATTGGCATGAGTGTTACCATATTTCTGTGCGTAGGGGGGCTTTGCAGTTACAGTAAGTTACAGCATGTGTGCGTGAGACTCACATAGTCATCGGTGGCATCTTTAACTGCAGTGATGCTCAGCACCAGCACTAAAGGCACAATGGTGGTGAACCAGGATAAAGAGGAAATCTGTGGAATCAACTGAGACAGAAAACATACACACAGTAAAGCCAATTTATAGTACGTACTAATGCACATACTGGTGTTACTAGTTTGTGAACATGTTCAAATAATCTGTCAAAATGATTGTGTTAATAAGCTTACACATGCTTGCTAATTGTAGCCATTGGGAAGGAGGTATATTTTGAAACATTAGCATATTGCCTGTCCACTTGTAGGTTGTAACGGCCACTGGGTCATTTATGGTAATTTTTGTGAATGACAACTGCGCGGCGCATAGTGTGCGTCAGTACAAGGTGAAGAGATAACTTGCCCTACCGACAACTTTATTTTCTGTACACTTTCTTTTATTTGGTTCTTTTCTCTTTGTGACTTGAGTGGAGTGTTTATGTACATTTTTTTCCCTTCTCCTCACTCGCTCCCCATGTATGTGGACGAGCGTGTCTACGCTTGAGGCGTTTTATTAAACTGGGTAAAGTATGCCATCTTCTCGTCTCCCGTGAATTATTATTATTGCTGCTGTAGCGGTTTCCCGGGTAACGCTGTACACAAACCGGTCTATGTACACAAAGCAGCACTACACTCACAAACGCTGCTTTATCAGGTATTACAGAAATTATGTAATGAAAACGAGACCAATCACCGAAGATTAGTTAATTTTTTAAAGTGAGGAAATCGTTTGGGACTTGCTGAACAAAGTAAAAAATAAAAAAGCATTTTATAAGAAAAAGAAAGTGTTTTTTGACTTTGTATGCATGTCAACATGTTGTTGGGGACTCCCAAAACCAAAATATGAACCTTTCGTTACCCATAATGGGGCAATTTAAATTAAGAATTCAACCGGAGTATAAACTATAGCCTACCTGAAGTATGAGGAGAAACAGGAAGTAGGTATTGGCAACTTCCTGAAACTGCTCAAACAGGTTGACCGGAAGGAAGGTAATGATGTTGTACTTTGAGGTCATGATGCAGTTGCTCTGTGAACAGTTAAAGAGATGATGGGTAGAGTTAAAGGAGATTCAGAAAAAAATAAATTATGATGTACAGGTTGTATGTGCGACTTACTGCATACTGAAACTTCTCATTGTACTCTCTATCATTGGCTCGCACTCTCCTTTCCTCCTCTGTAAAGAAAACAAACACTGAGATGTAAAAATTGCCAGAAATATATAAAATATAAAAATAATGTTGATGCCAGTGATAGACCGCTAAAAAAAAAAAAAAAAAAAAAAAAAAAAAATGTCATTTCTTTTTCATAACGTCTGGAAATGCTTCCTCTGTTTCAACCAAGTGATTTGCTTTTAACTGATAAATCAAAAATTACAATTTCGTCATTATTTTCTCATTTTAAAGTTCTACTAACATTAAGAAAGTTTCATGCTTTTCTCAAAATCGCTGTTGCCACACCAAAATAAAAGAAAACACTCTTAGCATGTTAGCTGGGTCCAGCTATTTGATTTTACTCTCACCTGAAGCTCCTGAAATAGTTAACCGTACTGAAATAAAAAAATCTACAACATAGAGGACTTGCTCACTAAATTACACTAAGAATTCTGTTCTGCTGTGCTTCTTTTATTAGTCATTGGTTTGACCCCAGAGAAGAAAGAAACAGGAAGTCATGCCATATATGCTTTATGTTTGCTGAGGAAAACATTTCAACCAGGCCGAGTGCACAAAGCACACTCACATATCTCATGCAGTTGCATGCAGTAACTTTCAGTTCCCTATGAGACACACAATCAGAGGGTCGTGTCAGTGCTAAACACAAATGAGAATCAAGTAAAATAGATCTGTAGTTGCTAAGTCTAGTGCAACACACCATAGAAGAAGAATGTCATGGCTATTTGTAGTGTGACTGATTAATTTCTGCTTTATGAGGCTGGAAACGGGACTGTGAGAGTATAGCTGTGGTTAGCTTTTAGTCATAAACCTGCTGTTTTCGCTTCTGTTGAAAACGAGACTTACAGTTTCAACACTGCAGCCAGACTGACACATAAGACGCAAAAACACACTAAGTAGTAAATAGACTAGCTTGTATCTGAGAAAAGCTCTTTGATTTGTTTTTTCTCGGCTGACAGAAATTGCAGAAAATTGCCTGTCAGATTCACTTTGATATGCGTCTTTCACATCCTGTACTCACAGTTTGTTTTATGCTGGGTAATGGCCACTTCATGTGACAGCTTGAGTGTGTGTGTTTGTGTGTGTATCACATCATATTATCCATGGGTGACTCGCTGCATCTTTTTGGAGGAGACACGTTCCTGAGCTCTACCCTGCTGAAAAGAACTCCGACCAGCATGAATTTCCAAATACTGTAGATTTTGTCGTAAGAGATCTTTCATCTCTTCCTCACCTTTAACATAACCTTTCATTGTGGTTGTTTGCAAGGAAGTATTATACAGATAAAGATAAGATGGTCTGGTTTCACTCTGTGCTGCTGTAATATTGATGAGAATCTTGTACAAAAATAAAGAGACTGACCTCATTACTCCCTGCTCAGAAGTGAGGCAAAGAGGTCTGATGAATGGCCGAGAGCTGCATCTGCACCATTTACATGTGCATCAAAAGGTCAAACCCATAAACCCATGCATGCGAATAGATATAGCCAGTCTGTTTCCTCCTGCATGAGTTCTTCACACCTGCTCGGGTCCTCTGCTCAGTCACCGAGACTCTCTCTGCCTGTGGTTTCCTGTGCAAAGACAGCTTGGCTCTCTCATATTTCGCCGCTATTATGGCCGATTTATATGCACTGCCCACATAATCAACACACAGCAACACCCAGAAACAAGCACTTTAGCTGCCAAAAAAAAAAAAAAAAAACATCAGCAAATTATCTTGACACTGGGGCAGTACCCTTTCAGTGCACCTTTGTACTCTTAAGTGTATGAAGTAGGTCAGTGTACTAATATGTGCAGAATTCTGACAGTACTTCACTCTCATGCCATTCCAAACATGTTTTTCTTTTTTTCTTCTGCAGAACAGAAATAAAAAACAAAGTATTTAATAACGATATTTCATTCATTCAGATTATTTGTTATTTTAGTGTGTGTGTGTATCTATATACACACATGCATGTATATATTTGGGAAAAATGTTATGTTTATATATTAAATATATTCATATATTAATATAAATTATATATACTTGTTATTATATAATATATAATTGTTTGGACTTCAAAAATCTTCTTTTGTGAAAAGATCAAATCAAATTATGCAGGTTTGGATTGACATAAGGGTGAAGAAATGATGACAGAATTTTTTGGGTTAACTATACTTAGTACTATTAATACTTATACTATTCTTTAAATCTATAATGCACCATGTATATAAGTTAAAAGCCATTTACACAAATTATTTTTTTTTTAAGTTTTAGAATCTTTTTTAGAAAGTCATACCTTAAGTAAAATAATAGCGAAAGAGGAACAGAGATTATCATTTTGATCACTGCTGAATGATAAAAACATTAAAATGCAATCCAATTCCAACTTTGTAAAGCCCTCAACCACTTAAAGCTGCAAACTTAAGATTAAAAGAAACAAAATGTGCTATTGAGCACTGGTTTGGAGCTAATAGTTATCTATACATCTTTTTTTTTAGTACCTCTTGTTACTGGCATTTAACTGGAGTTTAACCTGATATCAAGTGATTTTTTATAGTTTATACATATTTTAAACGATCTGTGGTAGTATCATACAAATATGAATTACCATGGCTGACTTTATTTAACTCACTCTTTACTTTACTGTATTTTAAAAAGCTAAAACCTGTATCTGTCCATCTCACTCCTGTCCTATCGCTTATCGTTCCATGTATGCTTTCATCTTCTCCTAGCTTTCTCAAGGTCACATCTTTCTTTGCCTTTGCTCGTGGCTATCTGTTGTACTCTCTGCTTCTCCGTTATCAGTCCTGATGGAAAACCACACTGCTGCTGCCAGAGTCTGGGAGAGCATTACCTGCCTATTGGCTGCCGATGACATAATGGCTTTGGCCAGTGGAGGGTCTGGTTCCATCCAGAGAGCACCTCAGCAAACTGGGCCATTAAGCACTTTTAACACAGCGCCCTTACTAGTACAGCCAAGGACGAACGAGAGCCGCAGTGAAACGCTGCTTGTGTGACGTTTCTCAAAAAAAAAAAAAAACAGTCATTGACAGAGAAGGAGCGCTTATTGTTGTGATTCAGCAATACTGCCAAGGACATCCGCTATGCTAGCTCACAAATCTGTGCAAATTCAAACAGACCAGCAAGTTATAGATGTGCAGTGTTGCAGAACATATGTCTTGTGTAAGCTAGTGGTGCATAGACAAACTTAACTGAAAGTCATGCCAATATTTGTTGTGATTGACATGATGCTCATTTTTTACCTGGATCCATTATTCATTTATTCAATAATACATGAAATACATAAATAGTTTTTCATTTCTAAATTAAATCTAAATATTCTGGCACAGACCTAAGTCTCCTATGCTCACCAAGGCTGCATTTGTTTTTGTTTTTTTTGGTTCTTTTAAAAAAATACAGTAAAATTATGAAGTATAATTTAAATATTTTATTGTTATTTTATTATGGTGATATTACCAGCTATTACCTCATCAGTAACGCATATCACATGGTTCAAACAATATGCAGAAAAAAATAGTTAGCCTATGTTAACAAAAGTCATAAAAAATAATATTACAGAAAGGACCATTACAAACTCTAATGTTAATAATGTCAAGGTTAATAAGTTAAATTAAAAATTAGATCATTTAAAAACATCAACATTTTATATTTGAGAATATTTTTTAATAATTCATTATATTTTTAAAATAATACAACTAATAATAATAATATTAATAATAAAAACTTGGAACAACTAAACTTTTTTTTAAATGATTAATATGAGATACATATATTTATGGTTATACCACATGATTTTATTCTTGGAAATTATATAAATGGTTTTTTAAACCATATGAATCTAACAGAAATTCAAAGATCATAAAGCATTCACAATTTATAAACACCTTTGTAAAGTTTTCTCTTTACCATGGAAACTTTTTTTCAATGACCTTTAAGTCTGAAGAAAGAAAGATGATGTTGGAGAAAAAAATAAAAGTTCAAATAACTTCAAATAACATAGATTCTTCTTAAGTTAACAATATCTTTGCCTTTTGATAAAAAAAAAACCAATCAATTGCTATCAAAGAGAATCTTTTAGTCAGGTCACACATTTAATTAAAGTGTCAAAGCAGCACTAAAGCACCATTGAAGTTTCTGTTGCCTCCACCATTTGAAAGCATTCGTCTAAAAGAGGCAAGCCACCGGCTCAAATTAGCCTCTAAGTGGGTGAGCTAATTGCTACTGTACTCCAACCTTTTGCACACACAGCAGAGGAACAACCAGAACACAGCCAAATACATGACTCCATCCTTAACAGAGGCCAAATACTAACTAATGTATTCATGTAAATGCCTGCATTTGCCAAAAGAGTTATTCTCTTAATTTAATGCTTTAAATATTAACTTCTCTCCCATTCTCCTGCAGGCAGGTTTTCTGTTCTGTACATGATGAGAACTTGTACTGTGCTGTAATGTCAAAACATACACTGAGCATCATGAAGCATTTGTTCACTTGATAAAAAAGCACATGACCTCCACATGACCCTTCACTTCATCTCAGTCTCTATGGATTGTTTTGTCTTGCTTTTCCTCTCCTCCTCTTGCAGTCTGCTCCCATTTCCCCATCCCTTCTTCTTTTTGCCAAGTGCATTCATATACCCATCTGTCTGACTCATCTATCATCTATCTCACCATCCTACAGTATTCCTTCTCTCTTTTACTGCACTCTGAGTTAAGGAGTTAGGGGTTCACATAAGGACAGACTCAACACCCACTGACTGCACCTCAGAACAAATCACTCTAACATGCATTTAGTGTGACAAAAATAGGCAAAAACATGTTCCGTAATGGCTATTTTAGATGTGTGTGAGTGTGTGAGAGAGTAAGAGTACATGAAGTGCTTATAAAGTAAATGAATTCATCTTTTGAGTATTTGCACCCTCATATCTACAGGAATTTTTTCACTATAAATGCTCAAGACAACATCCATACAACTCTATAAAATCTAGACCAATTTTAATAGCATATTATATAACTTATCTCCCACACTTATAACCCATAGACTTCTGAATTCTGACCAAATCCAATTGAAAGTAATGATGTTCCAAGTAGATATGATAGTCAAGCCAGGAGCACCGTGTTACTGGGGTTACTTGGACAATGCCTATCCCTTACTAAGGTGAAAAGGCCACTATAACAATGAATTTCATTCTACAGCTTGTCCAATAGATATTTCTAGGCCTAAAGGTCAACTTAAGGTCAGTGCCTATTAAAGTCTAATCACGTTTGAAATGCTTAAAGGTTAACAACAAGTACAAATCAGACAGCAAAGGTGATTTTGTGGGACTCTTCTTGATTTGAAATGATACCTTTACACATGGCCACCTCTGAAGTCTGAGTCATTCTAGACAGTTTTAGATGGCGCTATCTGTATAGTGACTGATAATTAGAGCATCTATGCTGTGACTGAGACTAATATGTGACAGGCATCTTAACTTATCTTGTCATAAGAAAAGTGAGACATAAATCTGAAAGATTTAAAAGAAGTAAAAATCTCACAATCATTTCCAGCATTTTGTACAGGTAAAACATCCCAAACAATGTGGCACAAATGACTCAGCAATGGCTACACGTATATTGAGGCCAGGGAGTATACAAAAGTACATAGACCTAAAAAAAAAACACATAAAGCTGATCACCAATCAAACAGCAATGCTTGATCAGTTGCGGTCTGGCTTTACTGAAGTGAGAGATCCAGCTCAATTCCTTTACAAAACCAGAATAGCATCCAATTACTTAATTTCACCAACAAAAGGTTCTGACAAGAAACTACACTGCTTTGCAACAACAAAACATGACAGTGAAAATGTTGCAGTCTGTGTTCATTACATAAATGACAATTAAAAAGCAATTCACAGATTACTCATTTACCTACTGTGAAACAAACTGCTATGAAGCACAGGAAAAATGCACATGAGAAAGATATTCAAAGTTGGGTAGTTAAATATCGTGGAATAGTTTTGCGGCAGGTTATAAGTCTTTAACCTTCAATGTAGAAATTAGGTTATGCAAACACGTCTATAACAAGACATTATACGGACAGTTTTATGTTACATATGTTAAAATACACTGGGGTGTAATTAACTGACAGTGATTTGTGAACGTTGACAGGGCAAAGCATGATGGATATGATCACAAGGTCATGGGACATACATGGACACACACAGTGGACACTGGACATTGATGTGATTTTGTGAGACAGTCATGAGGGTGAAATAATGAATGAGTTATTAAGGAAGAAGACAGTTTTTTATTTACATGGCAGGAAAGTGTTAGAAAAAAAATATTAAATGAATAATAAAAGATAAATATGTTTGAAATTATTATTTGAATGTCTGACCTCTATTCTAATATAAATGTTACATGGGCCTATATTAGAATAAAAGTCATTACCAACTAGACGGTGAGTGGTAAACAAAAAACGCAAAGTAAAGGTACCTGCTCCTTTTCTTATTTTTCTGGCGTTGCCTAATCCCTCTTTCTTCCTTTTTAGAGGGAGAATGATTGGAAACCACTTCTCTGGGATGTCTTTCAGGATAGTCATGTTGTCCCAACGTCGTTTAATTTACACAGCTCTGCGCAAACAGTCGGGCATCACACCGGCGGAGCGACGGAGAAACGCGCGCGTGGCAGCTGCAGACCGGCGCCGAATGACGGAGCGGTGCGTGGAAGACATCGGATTGCATACGCGGCGGTAAATTACACTTCACTCCTTCTCAGTTTTGATTTGCCGCAGTTGTTGAGGTCATTCGGAGTGATCACCAATCACTTTCACTAATCTAGTTCTCAAATGCTTTACACTGTCTCTGCACTTCCATCTCAACTGAGTACTTTCTGCTTTCCAGAAATGTATGTTAAATGTTTTACTTGTCTAAACATTGAAGTATACTAGATGAATATGGCTTTAAACGTATAAATAAGCAAACACTAATCGGCATTCAATTAAAATATCGATTTTTTTGACCAGGCTGACGACGACATGTTATATTAGCAGTGTCACCGGACTCTGTCAAAACACGGAGCAGCGCCACTAGAGCTACGACGTTGTTTTTATATGACATAATCAGAACGTCGCTCTATTGGTCAAGGATGTGACCAATAGGAGTTGGCTGAGGAGGTTGCCAGGGCAACTTACACTGCAGAGCTGTAAAACATGTATGGGTTAGAACACAAGCAGCCAGCAACTATAGTCTCATCCGGCAATTAAATATCCATACAGTAATAAGATTCAGAGGCTGATCAACAGACAGTTTTATATTTCAGGGCATAAAGGGGGTGAGAAAGGGTGGCACTGCGGAAGACATCTGGACCAGTCAGGTGTCTCTGCACGTGCTACGCCTGATGTGTATCTCAAGAGTGTGTGGAGAGAGAGAGGGAGTCTCGTGCCAAGGAAGGAAACCTCCTGACTGTTAAACACAAAGCTCCAGCATACTCACGTGTAGCCTACATCTTTAACTTTTGATGTTGCACTGCACCAAAGTGAAAAAACACCCATAGCTGCCCAATCACACAGTTTATATAATATATATATATATATATATATATATATATATATATACACACACAATAATATTTAAAATATTTTACATTTCTTTTTAAATACTAACCACACTTTTTGCACTTATTGTTCATATCTGGCTGAACCAAATAACAGTATACAGGTAAATTAAATCAGACAGACAAGTTCAGAAAGGTCAAGGAGGTTGCATTTTATAGGCCTTAGTCAGGCTAGACATCTCATTGAATTTAACGCAAGTGAAAACAAAACTGTGAGGTATAGACTAACAGTCTTTATCATGGCATCAATGGCATATATATCCTATATCAGGTCATTTGTGCTGACACATATCTCTCAAAACTGTTATAAACAGTAAATAAATACTGTTATAAACTCTGAATGCACTGCACTTCTATCCATCACTGCCTTGTTTTCATCCCCATCAAAAATGAAATATGGAGCAAGCTAAAGCATAGGTCTGCCGAAGCATGAAGAGGATATTGCATATCTTTTAATCTAATTTTCATAAGCATCGTTGCTTAAGCTGAGCAACCCGATGTCATAAATAAAAATTTTGCCTGTTGGTGAATTTAAATGAATATGTGCAATGTGATCTGTATAGAAATTAACAATGTTTATGAAAAAGAAAGCATGAAAGTCCTAAAACAAGCCATCAAAATAACCTTGGTGGCAAGTAGTGGCAAATAACATTTTTGACAAGAATGAAAATGAGTCAATGAGGAATAGAAGTAGAGTGTGTTTAATGGATCATACTGTTGTTTAACATACCAACTGTCCAAAAAAGTAGACAAAAACTCTTGATCTAGGACGTTTATACGGTGTAGTCAAATGCAATATGGCATCTTGCTTGGTTCAGGTTTATGAGTAAGTAGATCTCACAAAAATGTGCAAATGAGATTTATATTTTGGATTTAGGAGTCCCAAATAACAGGCTGATATGCATGCAAGGTCAAAAAACACTTACATTTTCTTATAATGTGCATTTATTTTTACCTTATTTGTTGAAGGACTCCCAAACAATTCATTCAATTATTAATCTTTCCAAACCCCTCTGCTGATTGGTCGATTTCAATTAAAGCAGTGTTTGTGAGTTTTAATGCTCCAAAATCAGCACGGGCAATACGCTATGGTTTCATTTTGATGTCAACATTGATTTCAATGATTCAGAGTTGACTCTTTCTTTTAAGAGACAATAACTTTATACACGGCGCACTTTAAAAAGTTAGAGAAAAGCAGACATACATTTGAAAGCGTGACGACACATAAGTCGGTCTGGTTTTCTAAGCACACACAGCCGAATCCCACACACCGAGAAGAACCTCTTATACAACACACAACTACTGAAATCAATTCTCTTTCACATTTTAATGAAGAGATACACACAAAGTAATCTCAAACTGGCAGTTTTGAAGAGTTTTAAAGCACCTGGTTACATCTTAAGTAAATGTAAACAGTTGGGAGAATATAGCCAGTATACTGCAGTATAGTAATTGTTGTCTGTGCCCTTATTGTTAATGAACCAGCAAAAGAAAGAGGGGAAGTGGTTTTATTTAATTTTGACATAATGACACGTTATGTGAAGTTAAATCATGTATATACTGCATGTTAAAATCTTAATATCATTCATATTACCTAGTGCTGAGCAACAATTAATTGCATCCGAAATAAGTTTTTATGTACGTAAAATATATTTGTGTGTATTGTGTATATTTATTATGTATATATAAATACACTCATATATATTTAGGAAAAACATGTTATGTTTATATATATATATATATATGTGTGTGTGTGTGTGTGTGTGTGTGTAAATACATGTAAATATTTAAAAAAGAATATTGTATGTGTGTGTATTTATATAATAAATTTACACAGTACACACATATATAAACAAAAACTTATATTGTATGCGATTAATCCCGATTAATTGTTGCCCAGCACTAATATTAACAGGTTAATAGATGCTATCCCTGGGAATATATAAGAAACTGTGTATACACTGTAACTAAACCCATTAGATTACATTCAATTAAATCCAATGTAGTTTTAGTTGACTAAAGTCTCATGATATTTATCAGACTCAAAATAAAATAAGACTAAAACTATTCAGATGACTAAAACTAAATGGTATTTTAGTCCAAAGACAATAAATAAAGCTAAATCAACAACGTTTCCATGAGAATGAAGGTAGAGCTGAGTGTTCAGGGGACTTCTAAAATGAATATTAACAAACTTTATTTTGCTGACACAAAAGTGTGTATTTTGAATTCAGAGCACAATATGGCAATTAAACTTAAAAGTGTGTGTGTGTTTAGGAAGAGTAGGTAATTGTTTACCTGTGGGAGGTCTCTTTCTGAACATTTCCACGCCTCTGAAATTTTGCCGCTCCGTCCCATGGGAAAATCTACATAGACATGCAGACACACACACAGCGAGAAAGAGAGAGAAGCACATTGTCAACAGGATCTCAAGGGTGAAACAGGGGACATACCAACAGTTTACGCGCACTCAGGAAATTCAACGATATTTAATCCTTGACAACGACAGTATGCAGATCAGTCAGCTAAAACTAAGCCACTGCTAATAAACCCTTCCGTGAACCCTAGAATTTTGTTTTACCGTCTCTTTTTCTTTAATCATGCTAATATTAAGATAATTATTAAGACCGTTTAATGCAGTTACACAAACACATTAGTTATGAAACAAACTGGAAACATCATTGTTATTGTGTAAAGTGGTCTGGGTTAGGTCTGTTCCAGAAGCACATTGATGCCTGCAGGTCTGGTTTCCAATAAATGTTTCTCTGAAGACGCCACATGCTGTCTGCTTTCTGTCTATTATGCCTGGTACATAGGAAATATGGAGGCAGAAAGAAATGTTATAGAATGTGAGGTTAAATTGTTCTTTTCTATATTAACGTGACTCTGCTTACTATGGAGTATTATTAATAAAACGAAAATGAAATAAAACGGTAATACACGTTCCATAAATCAGGCAAGATCATAAAGGTGCAAAAGATATGACTACATCCTCAACACAAAGTAATGCTTAGCACAGCAGTCATAGCCTGAACAGACTTACATCGACATGCAGTAATTTGACAGTGGACATAAAGTTATAATCTGCCAAATTTTAAGGGACATTGATGAAATGTGACAAAGATTTAACCCTTTAAGAGCTCTGCACCTGATCAGCAGAGGGTTCCTTCCTGTATTACTTTAGAAACAAACCTTTTCTCAAACAACACAGCAATACTTTGATTTCAGTCCACGATCATCATCTCACATTGGGGCATTCTGACTTTCCCCAAAGGAAATTTCAGTCATCATAACCAGCTTGCAAACGGCCCTGCCTCCACCAATCCATATCCTCTGTGAATTACTAATATCTTTCAAATATTGTCTTCAATATTTCCTTAACCAATAAGTATCATCATGCAAAGTCATCAGAGAGATATCCATCGGTCCCCGAGCTGCCCTGAGAACATTACTGACAATCATCTGTGATTTCATTTTATGTAGACAATCAAAGCAGACTGTTTGAGAGCGTGGGAAGAGCTGGGCTAGAGGAGGCCACCTCTGGGTTGGAAAAAAGCTATCTGCTGCTGCAGGTAAAAATGTTCTCACAAAAATAGCTAATCCAGAGATGATAGAATGCAGAGATGCAAAGAAAGCACAGAACATTAGTTCAACGCTAAAGGTTAGCTCAGGTGAATATTTCTGACTACTTACACACACTCACATAGACAGGCGAGCTAGTACACATGTGTGTCAGCCATGATTAGAGTCTATTACCATGTATCTGACTAGAGGCTTCCACAGACTCAGTAAACTGGCTGCTTTTGACACTAAATAACCCAGATTTGAAAGCCACGGTGAATATATACACAGTCAGACAAGTACACATCTTCACACTGACAACAGACTGCAGTGGTGTAAAGCAGGTCTCTAACAAGCGTCATGCAGCACACATTCTCTCACATATGTTACATGCATTCATAATGCACACACAGTCTGTCACACAGTGTGAACCAGAAATGGGCTCTTGCATTTTAATCAAGAGAAAAAGGCACTCTTAGTTATTTTGTGTGCGGTCATGTAAGGCTGAACAAGTAAGCTTTTGAGTTTTATGATCTATAATTTATGATCGTTTAGCATATTTTACTTCCATTGACAATGGTGTTTTTTTTTCCCCCTGTATGTTTTTCTAGTTTATTGTTCCGTAATTCTTCTGCCCTCATTGGCCTTCCATCTGTTTTACCTTATTTATTTTCCATCTTTTACACTCGTGGTCTAAAAGAGGTCAAACAGGAAACACCATCAAACCAGAACCACAATAATGATATTGTGACTACAGAAAATTATGAGTCTGCTCCCTCACTCTCTCTCTCTCTTATACACACACAAACACAGAGAGAAAGAGAAAGATACGTACTTTAAAATGCTTATATAATTATAGTAATGCATTAAGTGGTCATGCCTCCGCATGGTGTTGATACGCTTTCTTTCTCTAGGGAATTATTACATTGTTGGCTCTTTAAGCACAACAAAGCACATTTCTTGGCTGTCAGTCAGAAGTTTACTCTCAAAGGAATTTCAAGAACTAGCTTAAATCCCTGGTTCAATTAAAATTTCAAGTGACACGAAAATACCTAACCCAAATTATGAACCCACATCTCTAACCAGAAAACACTGTTATAGTCTGATATTCTTTCTAACATAACGAATCAATAATTAGGGTTTTAATCAGGGTTTGTAACCAGGGGTACAACAGAACTTAAATTCTCATGCTTATATATAGTAACTTGTAAGTAATAAACTTTTTAGCATTAGCTAAATAACGTTGGGTAACGGCTAATGGGTTTTCTTATTAATATCAGTGTTGCCAATTTAGCTATTTTGTAACTTGATTTTTTGACTTTCTCACCTCTTTTGAGACTTTTTCTAAAGTTCAGAGAGTAATATAGCAACCTCTCAAATACAGGAACATCATCTAAGTTCTCTTCGTGCCTACTGATCTATATATGTCTCTTTATATAGATCAGTAAATTTGCCACTGTTATGTTATCTAGTGATATTTAGCTGCCAGTTTTAGCTACTTTCAACTAATTACAGTTTGCAACACTGATAAGGGTAAGTAACCACGTACAAATGTGTAATATGTCTCTATGTTGTCTCAAGGTAATACATTTTTATTACTTATGAATTAACATTTTTGAGACAAGCCAAAAATATTTCAGAGTTGAGATGTGACTGCAAACTGACCTTCGACGTTCACAGATATCTTAGAAATACCTTAAATAACTCGGTGTAACTGTAAGTCCATTAATTGTGACTATTATCAGTCTATCGCAATCATTAGGTGGCCATATTGTTTATATAGCCTACTGCGTTATATTTCAACAGTTTTAGTTCAGTTTCACAAGGGAAATTGGTGATATTTATATAAATATTAGTAACTGTAACTGTTTTCTCAGAAGTCACGCTGATAACACGTAGAGCCTTGAACTAAAGGCAAGCTAAAGCGTTTACTGTAAGCGGATAAGCAAAGCCACCGTTACCTTTATCAGCTCCTCCTGTAAGCAATGTTGATTTCAGGCATCTCTGTTATCGTCTTCCTTCTCTACAGGTATCCCGTCGGGTTTAAGGCAACATAGGTTATGTATCGGATGCACGCGCCGATCAAAACATCCTTGAAAGGTGAAAGTGTATCGGACTCGACAGGCCAGCAGCTGCTCATAGTAATAGGATGAGGGAGGCGGGTGGAGGGCGGTGTTTGCATCTGCATCTGCTGTTTCCCACTTTCAGCCTCTGCACTTACGTGATAGATAAAAATTTATTCAAATTTGGTTACACTGTTTGTGAATGCATCCGTATTATCCATTTCATTTCCTGTGTGTTTTAAAAAATGCGTAACAGACTACTTTAACTGAACGCAGCAGATACCTGCTGTAACTTTGCTCACAGTACAGCATGGAGGCAGTGCTGACATTTACCATGTGCTTATTGTTTTGGTTTGTCGAGTGCGCCCTCTGCTGGACACTCAAATTGTTCATAGTGCAGGATGGCTGAACAGCTGAGTGGCTTAAACTGTAATCATAATAAAACGATATTGGCCATTATCAATAGTCCAAATACAACATGTGCGCACGCGCTGTACGTTTGTCGCCTTCGTTGTTGATGCGTGCGCGAGGTAAATTTTGCAGAGATGTCTTAAAGTCGTTGTTAAATAAAGCTTGGGAATGATGAGCTGAACATAAAGATCTGGACATATTTATATGGTTTTCCCGAATTTTTACCCACACATCTGGATGATTTATGCTTATTTTGTGAGTAAAGTTTTTTACAGTCTTTCCGTTTGACCACCTGCAAATCTGTTACAGTGCATCTTGCGAGCTAATGGCCCCAAACGCTAAGCAAACATTCTCATAATATCTCTGCTCAGTTGTAATCAAACAGAACCTAAGTACCTGATCGGTTATATTACCAAAACCTCTTCATGACATAAGATAGCTTAAATATATTCCTGGTTGCAGTTATATTTTCGGTAATAGCAAGATCTTTATTTTAATGCACGGTGAAATAATTGCTCAGACAAAGGGTATTCCATGAAATGGTAGGGAGGTGGCCTTCTGAGTACATAATCAATATACCTATTCCCCAAAGGTTAGATAGCTAAATGTTTGCGCGACAGTGACTTCAAACATGTTTTTAAAACTCATTGTTTGTGAACCTGTTAATATACACCACAAAAGTGCACACTGTAACAGTGTTGTAACATAAACAACCTTTACTTGCAAAATACATTAGAAAGAGCGCTAGGCAACTAATGAACTAATGAGAGTTTGATGTGGTTATGTTCAATTTCTGAAAGATTACAGTTAATAAATTGAGCTGAAATAAGTTATGGCGTGTGTGTGCGCGTGTGTGTATAGCTGCCACTGGCCTAGAATAAAATAACTAATATACTATACATAGGCCTTCTATATACAAATCTTTTATTTCACTTCTGTGAAACAACGGACACTTTGAAAGGCAAATTTGAGTAAGTCCCAGTATAATATTACAGAAAAGATGAAAGGGAGGTGAAATAATAAATAACATTTGGTTTATCAAGGCTTTAGTTCTTCTGTGAAAGATTTAGGAGTCCACCTTGTACATTTTCCCCAGTGTGTTTGGCCTTTTTCTATTTATTTATTTACAATATGAAACAGTCAGGAAATAATGTGGAGAAGAGGGGAAACAGGATCTGGAAATGCCACGAGCTACACTCAGCAGTGCCCAGTCCTTTATAACGCAGACATTTTATTGAAAAACTCCTCTTTTTTGTTGTTGTGCTCCGTGACCTTTGTTTGTTCGTTAAACTCCTCAGACTCAGATTCATCCTCAGGCTCAGGCAGATGCCATTGAATGAAGACCAGATAAATAACGGACCCAATCACACCCCCCACCATAGGAGCCACTAACGGAATCCAGAAGAAGTAGTCATAGCACCTGTATGAGTCAGAAAAAAAACGGACCATGTTGAAAGAAGTGAAGCACTGGTTACAGTGAAATACCAACGTGGTAACTAGACATTGCACTAAGATCGTTAATAGAACACCGGAGCTAAGCAAAGTGACACAACCAGTAATTCATTTTATCAGTAGAGATACGAGTTGAAAGGTAGGAGGCAAATGTACTGCGAAAACACAGCTTTGTTAATCTGACTTTATTAGATGTAGTAGGCAGATTTGATTGCTTACGTGAAGACTTCGGTTCCCCAGCCTGCTGTGAAAGTGAAGAGTCGTGGACCAAAGTCACGGGCAGGGTTTATGGCAGCTCCACAGTTAGCCGACATTGACATTGAAATGCCGAGGACAACAGTTGCTACAATTGGAGGGAGCAGCGCTTCAGGAGCAGGAGCATTTTTCTTATCATTCAGAGGTAGAATGCACAACATCAGCATTGCTGTGCCGACCACCTACACACAAATAAACAGGAGATAGATGACCATCTTATCATTTCTGGCATGATCTGATCTCTATATTAGATGATTAATGTTTAAAAAAAAGGTTCATGTGGCTTTAATATTATATTGCTTTAGAGCAATATGTTTTAGATCAGATTACACAGTATTTATTACATCTGTAGTAATTCTACTGTGCTTGCATGAACTAAAGAGCTCCTGCCTAATCTGCCATGGTCTTTTGCTGACCTGATCAAGGAAGCTGGTCTGCATCGACACCACATCAGTTGGATAAGTGGCAAAGATACTGGCTGTTTCATTAGGACCAAATACAGTCAGAACTCCACCACTGAACTCCATTATCGCATCTGTAGAGAGTTGAGAAATCAATCCTATTTTTTAGTCAAGTATAGAATGTGAAAGCATTGCAAAAATGCAGGATGCATCTTTTAAAAAAAAAATAAATAAAATGTTTATCTTACCATGATAAATGAAATAGACAAGACCAGAGGCGAGGTAAGCCCCGAATATTTGAGCCAGAGAATAGGGTAGTAGCTTTATCCAGGCTAGCTCTCCCAAAACACAGAAACTCAGAGACACAGCTGGGTTGAGATGAGCTCCTAAGGTGGTGAATAATAAAGAAAAATGTTTAAAAGAGAAGTCAGTGTTATGTTGATCCAAAGAAATATTAATACTAAAAGGGATTTTGCCTTCATTGACCCAAAACATGTAAGTATTTTACCTGATACTGCCCTGGAGAGGTACATGGCAGACATGACGCCTACAGAGAAAGCCATGTTTACAGACAGAAACTGCCCCTTTGTTTCTCTGCTGGTTTTCACCTGAGCTGCTGCAGCACAACCAAACAACTACAAAGGGTACGTTAAAGAACATTATTATCATTATTTTATTTAGATGTATATAAACAGCACAGCGATATTTTGCTCCATTATTGCTTGGTGCAATTACTTCATAATAATTACAGAATTACAGATATCACCATAACAATCATGCCCTTGTCTGCTATGAGTGCGATTACATGCAGCTGTAGTAATATTCAGTAACATGGTAAAATTATGTGATACTGACCCGATACTACTCTAAACATTTACACTGCACTGGATTATTTATTATATTATGAATGATGATATTTTTTATGACAAATACAAATACATTGTCAACATATATAACTCACAGATCTTTAGGTTAACAGAACATTGGATTTTTTCATTGTAAAAACTTATCTTATGATGTAACATATATGATAACACAATCATTTTTGACACACAGTAAGCCACTCTAAACTGCATATTATGCATGTTACTGATATGCATGTTACTGATATCGATGTTACTGTATGTTTTACAGTAGCCTTTACTTTTGCAAGAGTATTAGAATGATAAATTCAGAGATTAAATTATTTATTAGTATTAGCCCATATTCAGATGACAATTTGCAAAAACCATCAATATATAAATTGTAGTCTAAACCGTTTTTTTTGTGTGTGTTAATAATAATAAAAAAACATAAAAATATATAAATATCTCAGACAGTTTTGTGTATCGCTGATGTGTTACACAATGTGTTTTTTAAGGGATGATTTATTAGTTAATGTATTCGGTATCGTTTGCATACAATGACCAATACTTACACAGCATTTATTAATCTAGGTTCATGTACATTTTATTTGCATATAATATTACATCTTTAGATTATACAATAATATTAGCTAACAATTTGCACAAGCATGAATTAGAAATGGAAAATGTTTATTTATAAATGACCATTAACAGACTAATAAATATTAATTTATAAATACTGTAAACAATGTTGTTCTTATCTCACAATACTTGCTTTAACAAATTGTTTTATTTCATAATGTTAATGAGTTTTAAATTACAAAATGAAAAACATTTTAAATATATTTCAGTAGTGAGGGAAAAACTCTATAAATCAATAACTACGCTCACTGTTTGTTTAATAGTGAAAATGCAAAAAACTTACCAAAAGTACAAAGGTGCCTAAGACCTCTCCCATTATCTGTCGTACAAGTTCATTTTTCACCTTCATCCTCTTAACTATCTTTTTTAACCGACTCATTTTCAGAATTGGATTTTGGGTTTTGTGCAAAACTTGCTGTCCCGCTCTTCAGAGATGATCTACTGGCCTTAGTCTGTGTCTATTAGCTCAGCTAACCTTTAAACCCTCTTTTAAATACACTTGCAGGGTACAAACATCCCACATTAAGCAGTCGACATCCACATCATAGCTTGTCTGTTCCAGACTACGACCCCATAATAAATCATTAATAATCATGTAGGACAAAGAGAAAGAGAAGAGAGCAAGAGAAAGAATTAGTGATCTATGATCCGCTGCTGTAAAACACTTATCATGCTTTTCCGTACATCCAGATAATCTAATCATTTTGACACTGGACGATTAGATGACATAGAAATTGGATAATTGTGCAATTATCTAGCTCAAATATCTCTACACCCAAATTTCTTTCCCAAAGCCACCATTCATGTTTAAAATGATGTTAAATGTCACTATTGGCACTATTACTGCTGTTTCAACCAAGCAATAATTGAAACATTATATTCTTACAGAACGAGCAAAATTACCTTAATCGTTCTCTGCTCGGTTTGAATGAAAGATTGGTTTAGAAAAAGATCGTTTTTCTTTTTTTTATTTTTTTTTTTATTTAAAGGGCATGAAACTACGCTCATGGCCTAGGGATGGAAAAAAAGCAAAGAAATTTTCTTTTCAAAGAAGTTTTTGTGCCATGCCCTTGTAAGAATCTAAGTTTGCCTCGACCCAGATTCAACTCCACAATATGTGTTTGATCATGCCCATCTACCAAGAAGGCTTAATTATTATAGAAGAGTTTATATTATATTGATAAGTCAATAGTTATGTTGATTGAAGACCATTTGGGATGACTACATCCTGAGTAGTCATGAGTAGAATGGTCACCGATTGTAGAATGGAAGCGGGTGTGGGAGACTGAGAACCATCTCAGACAAAGAGGTGTTAGAACATGA
>JAUYWG010000051.1:9893678-9918613 GCA_034779775.1 Enteromius afrohamiltoni
CATATCACAGCTGGTACGAAAGGAGCAACTTCATTTACATTAGGGGTAGTAAACTTTAACTGTATAAAAGGTTTGAACAAAGGATGTTCTGGATTCATTCTCACTCCGCTGAACCCAAGGTACCACATGTACTTTGTCACTGCTATACTGCATGAAACATCTTCATCAAGATCTTTAGTATCCTCATAATTTTTTTTTACACCCTGCCCAAGTAAAATGTATTAGTAGATTTAATGATATTTAAAATAAATAAATAAAAACAGACAAAAATCATGTAAATGTTATAAATATTCCATATAAAAGAAATGCATTTGCTTTTTTGTCTTTAATATGAAAAAGGTTTAATTGGGACGGATTTGTGCTGTACAGACAACATATACACATATACATAGTAGCATTAAAAAACTAATTCTGATAAAGACTGATAGTGCAATATTGTTTTAATAGTTACATAATGTAAGAGCTTAAACATCATTTAGAAGAAGTTATGTAAAAAAAAAAAAGACCTCCTGGCCTCCAGTGCTTTTATGCCCTTAATTTTGGCATTATTAATTCATAGTTATGATATGATCTCATATCAGTGAAGAAAAAAAGAAACACTTCAAAACACTATGATGCTTATAGAAAAAGCTGCATTAAGAGATGCAAGAAGCAAAGTAGATGTCTTCAACGTGGCTGCTGAGGACGGTGTAGGAAGACCTCCACTGGACCAGGGGGCAGTTTCTTGATAAGGTTCCAAGCCTCAAGACGCATCATACCCACCAAACTCTGCCCTTGCACCTCCAACAACTCATCCCCAGGAAACACTTCATTAACTGGCCCACCTGGAAACAAAGAGTACACATGACCTTATTTTTGCAATGATGGCATCATATAAACATTTATCTTTCCACAGACGTCTTGTGTTGAATGGGATTGTTTTAAATCAGGGGAAAATATGCTCTTACCACGGAATATTTTTTGTACAGTGAGAGGTTTGTCTCCCAAGCTGGATCCCACCCCTCCTTCCAGACTGAAGCCAAGATCAGAGCTGGACTTGTTCAGGTTCACACGGACTCTGCTGCCTGTAGGGGGCATACAAACACAAAATATCAGCATCAGATTGCACAAGAGACTCTGGCTTTACATGTTTTTATCTCACCTGTCTACAAGGTAAGGCAACCAGTATTATTATCAAATAATTATAATCTTTGCTCAATGCTGACTGATTTCCAGATGCTTTCACATTCATAATGACCAACATACTGTATGCATATACAGTACAGTGTGTATAAGAAAACGTTTTCTGTCCATCTCTCACCTGTGATTCCTGTTTTTTCAGTGACTTCCTTTCTGCTGATACCACTCTGAAGAACAACCACCGCCATGCCCTGGGCCCTCGCTTTTCTCAAAGTACGCAGAGCCTCCCAGTGAGCAGAGTTCTGCAGGGCAGTGCCATTGATCGACAGCACCTGAGCACCCTCGAAGATAGAGCCTTCATGTGCGGCTACACCACCTGGTATTACTCTGTGGACCTAAGAAACAAGATTTAAGTGTTTAGATGAAATCTGACTTTAACCTAATGTCTTCCAAAAAGTAAAAAACATACAGGCATTATGGTTTGCTTTAAGCTACACAATCAAGGACATTTTCTTTGTGTAAAGACTTATGTTAGATTCCCTGGATTTGTTTGTATTAGTCAGCATTAAAGCATTCATTGATACTCACAGTGACTGGTTTATTCTGATCAACTCCACCTGCCAAGGTAAATCCTAAGCCACTCCCCACGTCCTTGTGTAACACAACCACTTGCACATCTTCATATTTCTGTTATAAGTCAGAGGTACAAGTTAAAACAGCAAAAGGAAATAGTTTTCTGTTTGTGTGTATTACATTATCCAAAAAAGCTTTTATGCATTAAAAAGTACATGTATATAACTTGTTTTACCTGTAGGGTGTCATCTCCCAAGCCCTTGACATCATCCAGTAAACGATCGAGTTCATCAGTGCTCAGCAGAGTCACAGAAGAGAAGGCGGAGATGTCTGAGCTCAAGGATGCAGAGCGTCCGGATGGTAAATCTTCATCATCCTCTGATGATTTATAGTCCACCCCACCGTAATTACATAGTTCCACAAGACTAATAGGTAAATGTGTAGAAAGAAAACGTGAGTTATGTACAGTGGAGAAATAAGTTAAAAAAAATGTAAGGTGTTTAAACTGGGTAACCTGCTGCCTTGTGCATGTAAACTAAGCTGAAATCTTTATATTTTTACATATCAGTTACCTTAAAGAGAAACTTCTGCGTTCTGATTGGCTCATGTTGCTTGTGATTGTCACGGATGACTCTCCTGAATCAGAGTCTTCTTCTTCGGTGTCTGTTTCCTCATCTTCGTCTTCATCAGAGCTCCACCTAGCCATGCTAGTAGTGACTGTGGGCAAATCCTTCCTTGTTTGTTGACAGTTGTTATTATTAGAACTATTGAGTGAGGAAAATGACTGCATAGGAGGAGAAGTTTGGAAATGATTGGCCAGCACTTTGGGATGGGTACCATTGAGTGTTACAGGTCCAGGGCTACTCGGCTGTTGAATGTTCACTGTAAGAGGGGCTCTGTCTGGTGAGTTAGTGGGTGTGTTTTCATCGTCATCATCGTCATTGTCAACTATTTTTACATGAATTGACTTCTGCTTTAATAAACGCTTGACATTTGACTGTTGAGAGGTTGATGGGATTCTTGCTTCTTCTTCTATTGCCCCTCTGTCTCTGAGCCCTGAGTGGGCAGTGATGGTAGAATCTGGTTCATCCGTGTATTTTTTATTCACACTCTTCCTTTTGTCTTCATCCCTCATGTTGATACCTTGGTCCGTTCTTGATTCATTTTGTTTTAATGCTGGAGCAAGCTCAACACCCTTTTTGTGTGTCTCTTGGTGTTGGTGTTCTAATGTTGGTCTTACTTTGACTGTGGGATTTGAATGAGGAGTTCTACCTAGGTCCAGAGTCTCCTCATTAGAATTACCTTTGCTAAAGAAATTTGTTCTTATGCTTTCTGTGTTCCCTACACCTCCAAAATGTAGATTTTTGTCTGAATCACTCTTCTTCACTAGAGCCGCAGGCTTGGGATGCTCTGGCACAGAGAAGGCCCTCCTGGTGCGAAGAATCTCTGCTCCGCTTTTGCTTTGTTGAGCCAAAGATTCAAACATGTGGATTGTATTCTTTACAGAATCTGAGGACGATAAACGTGACTTTTCTAGCACACTTTCTCCTTTCCTTCCTTTAGTTTTACTTGTGAATACATCATCATTCTCTTCCTCTTTATGGATTTCATTGTGTGCTGCTGCTTTTGAGGATAGTGGGTGTTTAGGTTGGGTGATTTCATCTTGCAAACCACCAAGATACTTATTTTCATTTATGTCCAACCTTTTTGTAATCTCTTTATCTGATTGTTTGTCACTGCCAATTTCCTTCTTGATTCCTTCTGAAGTAGTTAATGGGTGTTTGACACCTTGTCTGGAGATGCTTGAACTGTCAGGCTGGCTCCTATGAACACTGTATTGCACGGTTGCGGGCGGTTTACTCCTGTTCCTTTCTAAGGACTGACTACAATACGTTGAAGACCCCGCAAACCGTGTTCTGCTTGTCTCTTCACTGTCTTCGGGCAGAAGTGACTGAGGTTTTTTGACCGAAGACATTTCTGTACTCCATTTAGGTTTTGATGACACTGAAAAACTTAATCCAGAGGAATTGTCCCTTTGATCATTTCTATTCTCCTTGTTGTTAGAGGGTTCATGCTTTGGATCAAAGTGTGTTTTTGAAAACCCTCGAGGAAATGTTCCAGCTTTTTCTGTATTGTAAGAAGGTTTCCCCTGTTGGCTGTCAGTATAATCTAAAGAAGTCCCAGACTCATAGTCACTGGTGTATTTTCCATGACTTGGAGTAGAGTCTACTATGTCCATAGATTTGGGAAGTAATTTATCAGAATTTACAGTATTGCTGCGCTTTAATCTGGTTGAATCCTTGGGGTGTGGGTCAGAGTTGGCATCTCCCCCAAACAGCTTTGCAATTCTTTCCATTATTGTTTGATTTCCAGTTATTTCCTCAGCACTGGAAGATCCTTGCTCTCTGGCCCAGGATCCCTTCCTATTGTCCATCTGATCAAGACTCGATTCACCTTGCCAGAGACTGCTATCTTCTCCAATAGAACCTTGGCTAAGTCTTGGCTTTAATCTTGATGGGAGTGACTGACCACTGTTTGCCCGTTCCATAGCAAAGTTTACCCGGTTCATTCTCACAGATGTATATCCAGAGACTGGGTAAACCTTTCTGTCACTATTCTGATCGCCTTGATTGGCTGCAAATTGGCTTGAAGATTGAATCCTCCGTGAAACACCTCCGGGTTGATGCTCTTGCGTGTATGAAGTTATCTTGTCATTTGTCCCTGTTCTCTCTAAACTCTGTAAATCAGATTGCCTCGTAAAACTGTCAGATTCTCTGGTCCCACTAGCCATCCCAGTTCGGTTGCCATATCCTGCTCTCCAGTCTAAGCTTTTGCTTTTGTTTGTCTGATAAAATCTCCTCAACTCATCTCCTCTGCTCCTGTCACTTGCTGTCTGACACTCATCTTCTTGAGTGTTTAATTTCTTTGTGCTTACATCAACCTTCTCAGAACTGCTGGGAAGAGTTGAGTCATTGCGTGTATCCTTACTTAAAGTTTTACCTGTCTCTTTGTCGTCAGTGTTAGTGTGGGTATAACTAGCCGAAGTAGTACAGGCTGTATTGAGGTCTTTGCAAGGATCACTTTTTTGGCTTGAGTCTTTATCTTTTTCACCCCCAGAAAAGCTTTTCGTCCTGAGATCCTTGGTAGTAAGTGTTTTAGCTGAGCGGATTGTGAATCTAGCACTTTGTGAGCCAAACGACTTTGCAGAGAACTGACTGTGACTTTGTGCTGCCGTTCCATTGGAAGATTCTGCACCTTCAGTTGCGCTGCTAGCTGCGTCTGATTCAGGAAACTGATTTACAAAACTTCCAGTATGCAAACTCATGCTGAATGTCACACAGTGTATTCATTACAATAGGAACTGAAAGTTAGTTGCTAACATTTTCAGAAAAAACGTTGGTTTCTTTTTGCTTGTAATGGCGGGCTGTATTTTCCTATCATCATTGCAAAAGCTGGAATAATTCTATTCTCTTCTGACAGATGTTTCACGCTCTCTGGATCCAAAAAGAGCTAGCAATGGGTCTCGGCACTCTCTGGTCCTTATCTTTTTCTGTCATGTAAAGGCAATAACAAGTGGAGGTTAGATTTTTAAAAAATTAGTTTCATAAATTAATTTTACTTCAATTTAACATTGTTAGCGTTCATTTGAATTCTGAATAGATCATTACTCTGCTACTCTGGCCTGAACTTACAACCTGTTCCAGACCTTCAATGACTAAACTATACCATCTCCCACTTAACAAAGTGTAAATGTTCATTCTAGTGCCTCAGGATTTCAACATACTGAAACTCTGTATTTATTACAATGAGAGTCCATAAATCTTTGCCGGGTATACGGCATACGACCCTTATGTGTAAACATCTAGAAACTCTGGGTCAAACGACTGTAAGTCTGAAACACTTTGCAAATGTTTAAAATCAGTAAGCCAGTGTATGTATATGAGGACACTTGATTGTGTGTTTATTCTGACAGCATTCTTGATGCTACTTGTCACACTTTTTTTTTTGAAAACCTGATACACAGTCAGATAACAGGTCAAACACACCAGACTACAATCCTATCAAACACCACATGTGTTACAGAGTCCACACATTGCTAAAGCTATTTGATTCCTTCTAAGTGTGAATAAACCATGGAATACTAAAAAAATACAGGATTAATGTATCTTAAACCTGTGAATAATATCAATTAGCCTATCAGGAACTCTGCACCCTGTCTCACTTACACACCCACGATTATTCAAAGCAGTACAGTGAAATTCATTCAGACACTTTAGTAACATCTGATAATAGTCACATGCAATCAAGCAGGCAAATCTGCATACAAATCACTTTAAACTCTCTTTAGGCAATATTGAATCAATGGCCGAAATGCTAACATTTTAAATCAGGGTTTTGTAATGGTCTTTTCCAGATTTGTTTGCCCCACCCTTTATCTGTTGTAAAGATTGCTTTTGTTATCTTAAACTGAACATTTAAATACGTCAATAGTTATGCCATGTAAAATAAAAGACATGAGCAAACAGCGAGCAGAGACAGAGTGGAAGAAGGAGGAGGAGGTGTGACGTAAACCTTATAGGAGCGCAAACACAGACCTGATGAAAATAAACCTGAACTGATTGAAAACAGTTGACACAGTAAATATAGGTTGTTACATGGCTGCTCATAACCACAAATGGCCTTGTACCATTGCCTTGTATTTCACAGATATGGATGCAAAATAAGATTACCAGTCCCACATGACTGCAACATTTCAGACTTTCCAAGGAAAACAGGTCAGTGTCAGTTTACAGAAACACCTGTTCTCCCATGGCACACACACAACAACAATGGCCATACACTTTAAACTGCCACATAATCTAACTATACATGAGTTTTAGCTATTCGAATAAACGTTACATACCTTAGAGGACTGCTGTGTCTATTATCTGTTTGAGAGAACAGGTGTTCCCCATCCTGCCTAGTGCCTCTAAACTCTGTCTCACTCCTGTCATTTTTCTATAATGCATTTCTACTGTAATAAGAACTTGCCTGACTGGTTCGACATGCTTACCCTTTTCCACCCCCTTTGATTGTTGTGCCTTCCTCTCTCATTTCCCTACCTCTTTCTCTCCTCCCCCGTTTCTTTCTGTCTGCCTCTGTCTTTTTCTCCTTCCATTTATTTGTGTCTCAGTTTCTTTGTCTCATACACACATACACACCTGTCAACATGCACACCCTTCATGTCTAATGAGAACATTCCTGGTCCATGGTTTCTTGGTGACTCAGTAAGTGTTAAAGGGTAGAGTAGGTAAATTCTTGTGACAGACATCTGGTCCTGGAGTTATAAGACCTCTGGACATGGTTCACATAGTCATTCATAGTTCACATAGAATTCACAACACTGAAATTAAAGATGGACTGACATGTAGGTGAAACGGAACACTTGAGAACAATTGAAAATTTCAGTTTCAGGATTAAAATGTAAACTCTTCAGTTCAACTGAAATCATACATGTCTGATATTTGTTAAGTTGGACTTTCAGGCCTAAAGAATACAGCTGCCACTCATGTATAGTTATTAAGTGAATAGTTAAATCAACACAGGGCTACAATAAAACACATAGTCTTGATATTATCAGACATCAGCTGCTCTCTGCTGTTTTTTTTAGTTTTCTAAAATATGCTTAAATATGCAAGTCATAAGTCATTATTTAATTAAATTAGCGCTAAATCTAAATACTGGGTCAATTCAGTTTCAAAATTCTTCTTTTTTTATTTTATTTTACCAGATACACACATTGAAAGCATACCCTTCAGTCTTGACATTAGACGTCTTTGGGCTTTGTTGTGATAATTTTAAGAAATATATTTATCTGAGCAGTTTGCTGTTATTTTATCTGCTCCATCTTTTGTCTTCCCTCCATTTTCGTTCATTCATTTCCTTTGCGCTTGTTTACTTTCTCACAGTTCTTTATGGTGTAAACTTATAAACAGTTGTTACGCTGTGGTTGAATTGAGGATCAGCAGTTACCCTATTAAGAATTAATTAACAAATCATTTGTGAATCAGAAATCAAATAGATACGGCACTGCAAAACTTACAAACATACAATATAGAGAAACGTTGCCAAATATGTAGATATACTTAGTGTCAAGCACCAAACAATGAACAGCAAGGAAAGATGACAAAGCAGCATTCTTAAAGTAAAGAGAATGCAAAATAATTCAAGTGTTTGAAAAAGAAGATTATAAACTTTGAATAGACTGGCATTGACCAAAAAGTGAAACCAAAAACACCAGCTTACTGCATAATTTTAGGATCTTGAAAACCATGACCTAGAAATGGACGTGTTTGCAAACGGCTACCATACGAGCATTTCTGAACAAATCGTTGTCATCATGCATCATTTACATAAACTCAAAATTGAAAATTGCATGTAGATGGAGGCCCAGATACACAGCAAAACCAATCATGCACAGCCTTAAAAGATGTAATTGACTGCAATACTTACATTAAAACATTATAATATGCATTGTAAAAGGAAACAAAACATTTTGACTATTGATTACCTGGGTTTATTTCTGTGGCACACTTGTGGGCTGAGTTGCTCAACTTCCTGCAGCTGCAAGAGCAAATGAAGAGTGCAGCAAAAGGAGCTGCTTAGAGGCTGAGAGAGAGAGACAGAGCAAATGGGCGGGAGTTATGTTTGAAATGTGTGTAAAACTTGACAGCCAGATCTTTTACAAGCTCGAAAACACATGTACATTGCATAATACAATGCATTATGCGTTATTATTAATTAGGATCAATATTGATTTCACACTGTGATATAAATGCACCGCATTTAGCCAAAATAACTAAACCAACGATGAATTAAAAATGACCTATTAATAAATTCTTCACACATATATTGCAAACCAAATCAAATAGCACAAATCCCAAGCGTTTTGTGAATAAATATGTGTGCATGTGTGCAGTAACCATCATCACTCAACGGTCTGTCTTGCATCACAAACACATGTATGCTGCTAATGGCAACAGCAAAGGAAGCTGGGTTGTGGTTTTAGAGAGACAAAAATGTAACAGCAACTGTTTCTTTCGACCAGTTTTGATTGCAAATGAACTCAAGCAACACGCTGACACAAAAGATGGGATGCAATGATAAAGTAAACAAAATAAGCCACATTGTTGAGCTGCTTGTGGACACACGGCATAATTAGATGTTTTAGCATCTAGTTGTTTGATGACCTGTTTAGCCAAAACAGCTTGAGAAGTTGGTCACAGTAGAGGAATTTAACTACCTAGCTGCTGAATAGCTTTGCATCCTCACTCCAGCTTTAAAAATGTAATGCCTTATCGGAGACAGTAAATACTGTACACATACTGTATCTCTGCTTTGATTGCAGATCATACAAATCTTACAAGTGCAGGATGCAAATGTGGTTTATTTTTAACAGCACAGAGTGGCTGTCACTTTTTTTTTCTACCACAGTCTGTACTATATAGAGATTTAATTTCTAGTTTATTCCATCGTTCTTTACCAAGGCCTTAGAAAAAGTCTTGATTGTTGCGGTATCTTGTTACTGGGAAACTATTTCATTCCTTGTTGTCATTTCATGCATCTGCCACCTACCTCTGTTCCTTCTGAAAGAATCAGTGCCATTGTTCAAAGTGTTGAGCCAATAAAGGTCAGCTGTCTGCTGAAGTCAGATGTTTTGACACAGCACACTTCATTTTCTCTAAAAACAATTTTAGAACGTCAGAAAGCCATGTGCATAGTGTTTGGATATATTGACAGTACATGTGCGTGTGGCTTGTGAGCTCCTAGAGAGCTATAATTTTACACAGAGGAAAAGATGACAAGAAAGCATCGTGGTTTGGAACAATGACAGACACAGTGGTATTGGTGAAAATTTATATGCCCTATATGCCACTTATGAGTAACTATCTTAAAATAGGATGCTGGAATGTGAAAAGCATCGTCATGTGGTCAAAAGAGGAAAAAAAGTACTTTTTATAAAAAAAGGGAAAAAGAGGCATCTGATAAATGTCTATATTTTTGTTTGTTTGTTTGTTTTTTGCAATTTACAGAGATATTTGTTTTGCTAATCTGAAATAACCTGTGCCTCGCTGAAGACCTATTGGGCATTATTGACAAACCCTGGTCCTTTTGTTGCGATAAAACGCAATATAACTTTAAAAAGAAGACAAAGAAAAGGTCTTAAATAATAAAAATGACGGTATACTTACGAAATTGAGAATGGGACACACAGGATTGAATAAAACTTTACACCTAATAGGGAAACATCCAACTGGCTTATGTAATCAGTGTCAGGAGGAGGAATCAGTGGAGTTCAATGGCATTTTAGTGCCACCAACAACAAAACTAAATCTAAAACTACGACATTAAAGTCGTAATATTACGAGAATAAAGTCGAAAATAAGAGAATAAAGTTGAAATATTACGAGAATAAAAACCGAAATATTACGAGAATAAAAGCCGAAATATTACGAGAATGAAGTCGGCCTAGATTGGGAGCACCTGGAGATATTCTCAGCTTTCAAAATCTGCCTCTTTTATAGCAAAACACAAATTATTTGTTATTATTTGTTTTTATTATTTGTAACATGCCAGACCCAGCAAGCACAATAATCTTCTGCTTTGATTCTTTTGATATAAAACAGCTCAGCTTTCAAATTAATGTGTTTCAAGGAACATCAGAAGGCATGAGAAAACAGGCTATAGACTAATTTATATTACGTTTAAGTATATATTAAGTTTCATTGTAATCAGGAAAATTATTAACTTACACTGCCGCTTAAAGTAATTTTAGCTATATGTCAGCCTATAGTATATATGTCATGTTATAATATACATATTGTTTGTATTTTGCTAAAAAAAAACTGGCAGATTTTAAAAACTGCAAATATCTCTGGGTGTTCCCAAACTAGGTTGATTATTCTCATAATATTCCGACTTTTATTCTCGTAGTTTCGACTTTATTCTCGTAATATTACGACTTTATTCTTGTAGTTTTAGATTTTATTTTTTTTTGTTGGTGGCTCTAAAATGCCGTCATAGTGGAGCATGTACTGTCAAAAAAAGTCACTATCAAAAATCTTTTACAGAAAGAGAAATATTAAAGGACCGAACAAGGACTAGTAGGAATTAACATAGCAGACAGCACAGGAAGTGTATCAAATTATTTGAGAATAACTGGTTTAATTAATAAAATCTAATTAGTATGTATTGAAGTCCACACTCAGGTCCACACTCCAGTACAGTAGGTGGCGGTAATGCACCTTAACGGCGATAAAGCACCCAACTCAACAAAGAAGAAGAAAAGGTTTTGTTAGCGTTAACTATGCCAAACCGCAAGGTGGCGACACAGACGAGTAACTTTTAGACGGAAGTCATTGTGCAGAACATGCGACGAAGAAACCAAAGAAGATGTCAACAAAAAGTCGCCTGAAAATGCCGCTGTCAACTCGAATAATAAAGAGCTAAATTTTTACCATTGTCCACTAAAATCGACCGATAAGTTATCTTTTTTTATTACAACTAAACCGTGATCTCACAATGGTAACTTTAGAGGGAAACACTCTTTCCGGTGTGAATGTTGTGCTTGTTATGACCTACGGCAGCTTGGTATGTACACAACTACATAATGTGTTATTATTTATTTAGTTGAATAATAATAGCAGCAGCAGTAAAGCTGTAAAATGTGGCTGTCTGACCTAACGTTAAGAGTAGCCCATCCAGAAATCGTCTTATTATGGCACCTATGATGCCTAACAATGCTGTTTAAATAACATGGGCGGGCAGCTCAGTGAGGTTGTCTCAGAACCTCTGTCTGATGAGAATATCGACTGAAACAAAACGGTGCATAATGTGATGAATGTCTTCTGCAGGTTTTTGTGCTGCTGTTCATCTTTGTGAAAAGACAGATCATGCGCTTCGCGATGAAGTCTCGCAGAGGACCGCACGTCCCGCTGGGTCACAACGCCCCTAAGGTATCACATCTAACATATCACGCGTGTCTTTGTACAGGACATTACATTTGATCAATTCCTTTGAGTCCATCCTTGCCACATTCATGGTTTGTTGTAGTAACGATAATGATATGTAGTAAAGATATTTTTGTAAACAGTAAATTAACCTTTCCACGCCTCATGTTTGGTTTTTGTTTTTTTACTCCCTACCTATTTATTGTTCAGGTAGGAAATATTTTTCATTCTTAAGCTTCATGATTGAAGTCCCAAATATGCATGTAACATGGCCACTCTTTCATTTCTATGATTTCAAGCAAGGCTGCATCTTTTACAGGAGCTGAGAGAGGAGATTGATTCCCGTTTGTCAAAAGTGAATGACATTCGTTATGAGCCAAACCTACTCTCTAAAGATGACGATCGGCTGAAGCATCGAGGCCAGAATGGTAAGAGAAAGATCTTGGCTGTTCTTTGTAAATGCTATCACAGATATGAACACTTATGTTTGTGTTTGTGCAGGTTGTTATAATTACCTCTTCAGAATGCAAGCGTTAGATGCCATCAGAGACTCAGGTACGACTCCTCTCACTGATATTTTCTAGAAATTTACATTAACTTCTTATAAATTACATTATACACATAATCAGATGTGCATTTAATTTTATTATAATTAAATATAAACTATATTTTATTATTATGTTTCTGCTGGTGAACATTTGTAATCAGCTTGTGAAATAGAAGACTGTTTGCATTCAGATCTAGCTTGATCTGATGTGGCCTGGTTCCGTCCCACCTGTAGATATCCCGTTTCATGAGCTGTGTCGCAGTGCCAGCGCTCTGACCGGTCGCCGCTACAAGAAGTGGCTGCAGGACCTGCAAAACTCTCACTCTCTGTTGAAATCAAGTCACAGTGCGTTAATAGATCGCTTAATAAAGGGCTACGACAACGCTCGCCACGGGACAGAGGTCAGTTAGGAAGTGCAGATGTGTGTTACACGCTTGGGTACAGCGGGGGGCGCTGCAGGACACAAATAAGAGGCATATGATTTCTTTCCTGTAGGTGTTTGGTGAGGCAGAGCTTGTGAAGTATAAGGAAGATCTGGCACAACTGGTGGACGTGTAAGTGCTGCTGTTCAGTTTTTGCTGTTGATCTCTCAAATTGTCTCTCTATTCACTGCGTTCTTCCTCATTTCTCCTCAGTGTGAAGACCCACTCCAGCGCCACCAGTCTAAACCAGCAACACCAGTCAGCAGCTAAAGATCTGACCAGCTCCCCTGGCCCGTCCTCTGCTTCTACCATTCAGGTCACGTACCTGCCGTCCACCGGACAACGCAGCAAGAGGCCCAAACACTTCCTGGAGCTCAAGAACTTTAAAGACAACTATAATACACTAGAGAGCACACTTTAGAGAATGAAACCCTTTTGAGGAACTGTGTAAATATAGCTTAGAAACTGTGACTCTGAAGTGTTCACTGAAAACGCCTTTATGTGGAAATGACAACAGTAGGAGATTCAGATATATAGCCTCAAATCACATTGAGAATGAGTTTAATATTTGACTAAATCCGTGGGATAAATGTCTCTTTGAGAGCAGCGTGTTTTTATGATGGAGCTATCAGGAAAAACATTTTTGCCCAGTGTTAAAAGCCACTGTTTACCAGCTTTTATTTGTGAGAATGACCTTTTAATGGGAACAGGGAGTGTAAAGTTTCTATATTTATTGTCCATAGAGCACCAACAAAGCATCGTTTAGCTGAGATGCTAAAATTTTAACTGGATTGACTTTACTGGAACCAACACATGGATTAAACATTAAAGAAACAGTTCACCCAAGAAATATAATTTACTTTTTAATTCTGTTGTGCACAAAAGAAGAACATTTGCAGAATGTTGGTAGCAAAACAGCTGACTTCCAATGCATCTTTTTTCATGCTATGTAAATGAACAGTTTTCAGAATATGGATGTATGGGTAAACTATCCCTTTAACTACCCAATTTTATACTAAGGTTTTTATGTAAGAACCTTTCTCACATCCTTGAAAGGAGCTATGCAGAGGATGTGAAATTGGGAGAGAACAATATTAACTTTGGTGTTACTGATGATGTCTTTTCATTTGAGTTGATGTAAATGTGTGTATAGGAAGGAAAGTGTGGTTTGAGTCATGAATTGATATGGTTGTTATATGAGAGACTGTCTTATCAGATCTAATAGCATCTGCATCATCTGTAGGTGCACTGCTCTGCCTGTAGTGGTCTCCACTAGCCAGACGTCACTGGTTTGGTACGTACTGTAATCCAGGGCTGGCTTATCTTGCTCTGTTCCTGAAGATCTATTTACCTGTTCAGTTCTAACCCTGTTCCAGCACACCTGTCTGCAATTATCAAGTGCTTCTGAGGAACTCAATTAGCTGGTTTAGCTGGTGCTTGTTTGATAAGTTTTGAAGCTGAACTTTCTTGGAAAGTTGATCTCCAGGAACAGGACTGGGCACCCTGATGTCATCTATTCATTTTAGGTTTTTATTTACCTCTATATATAGGCTATATACTGTGACCTCCACTAATATTGGCACCCTTGGTAAATCTGATCAAAGGTGGCTGTGAAAATAATTGTTTGCATTGTTTATCCTTTTGATCTTTTGTTAAAAAATTTCACAAAATTGTAACCCATCATTGAATTAAAGCAATTGAAAATGGGAGAAATTTGTGATGAAATAAATTTTTTTCTTCAATACTTGTTGGCCATAAATATTGGCACCCCTAGAATTTTTTATGAGTAAAATATCTCTGAAGTATATTTCCATTCACAATTTCGAGCACACCAGGGTGATTATGAACATGAAATTATCCAGCAATGGCTTCTTGTTTAACAGAAATATATATAGAAGGAAAAACGATGCATCAATACACAAATGTTTAAAAAAGTAGTAATCTTTTGATTAATTTAATGCATCCACAGTAAGGTATGTATAAGCAACCTCCTAAAAGACTATTGTGACCTTCAAAAACTTAAAGATAAAATAAGTCTCAAGATATGTGAGAGGAATACGATCCTGGTGTGTTTACAGTGGAGGTCATATTCCATGGTACTACTTCATGTCATAAAATCTTGATAGGATATATATTTCATTGTTTTGAAGATGCCATAAAACTAACCATATAACCATAAACAACATTTCTTCGCAGACACAGAAAAGGCAAGACAACAACATTCATGAAACAAATTTATTCTGATATACAGGATGCTATTAATTCAAGCATTGCAAACCACTTGTTTTTACTACAAAAAATATTATTTCAAAAATAACAAAAGATGTTAATATGAAGCCTTTCTAAGAAATTCACATACAGTTAAAAGTTCACATAAAGACAAAATATACACACTATCTACAAATGTGAAGGTGGATAAACATGGTTATGAAATGCATTTTTCAACACAGCCCTACCCACAAATAAATTAATGAAGCATAAATAATCTCTGCTGTGGTATTATTAACAGTTGGCATGAGGAGGGCAGGTGCTCCGGCCAATCACATCACTTCTAAGTGTTATAAAACCGGTTTACTGAATGATGGAAATATCTAACCGAGTAACTGTTGGTTGTACTGCAGCGGAGTCTGGACTGGATAACAGAGGTCACACTGTGCCCTACTGGTCTGAACTGGTCTGGCTCACTGGAGGGAAAGTGTTACATTCTTTCAAACTTATGAAACACTCACAAGGCGTCTTTGTTTTTCATAGAGGGTGACTCATTGGATTCTCCCTGCTGTGTCCCTTTGCTTGAGAAAAGCATGCAGAGCAAAAATAAATACTTGTTGCAGTTTTTGTTTCAGGATGAACTTGACTCACTGTCTACCCTTCAGTTCTTTCAGGACCGTCAGTTATCGGTGAAATTAGGGCTGAAGGATTGCAAAAACAGCCACAACAGCACAGAACACATTTCCTGCCTTTACAAATCTATACAATTAAGACACAAAAATCCTTCATCCTTCTTTAATTCACATACCTTTGTCCTTCTTTTAAAAATAAAATACAATAAAAATATTCTCCCCATCCATTGTCTCTAAATACGACAGATTTTCACCTGGGATTTCTGAGATCTCAGAAACTCTGAAGTTTAGCCGAGCTAATACCGAAGGAGATTACGAGAGATAAGGAGAGCTCAGTGAGGGTGTTTAGCAATACAATCTGTCTATCTATTAATGTTGAGTGAAAGACTTCGTCTTCAGAGGGCCAGCCTCAAATAAATACCAGAATCCATCTAGAAGCCCTTCACAGTTCGCACAATAAAGATGTGTTCTTCATTTGTTTTCATATTAATGTATGAACAGTCCCTGTTCTGTCAAATCTAAATGGATAATTCCTAGCTGGAGTATGTAACATGGCAATAAAAGTAACTCTGTATTCTTGCAGTAAAGGCCTTAAAGCAATGGCATGTCATTTGGTGAAGGTCTGTGATGGTTTTGCTGCTAGTGTTCTTCTTCACTATGGATGGTGCGGTTGTCATAACAGCTGAGATGTTGCTGTGGTAATGTTCATGATTTAATTTCAATGACCTTGATGAAGGGCAGGCTCTTGTTGGTCTGGGTGGATGGTCTCAGTGGTTTGCTGTGGAGAAGACAGATGGATTTGAATGCGTGGGCTTCTATGTCCGTTATCAAGTCTATATGACTATTTGCACAAAAGATTTGCATGTTGCTGTCGGGATCATTTGCATGTCCTACCTGTAGACAATCTGCGCATTGCCGTCTGACGGCAGGTATGAGTTTGACCTTTGACTCCCCAGGTAGTAATCCATCTGATCACGCATCTGTTTGTTCTGTAAGCAAAGCGCACTCAGGTCAGACGTCAGGAAACATTCATGAGATTAAAGGGTGGGTTTACTAATCGCTTTTGTAGGTGGTGAAAATTCATTTTATTTAAAATGAATGTGCATTTTCATGATTTACGATCAGAGAGAAGAATTAAGAACCAAGGTTAGGAAGCAAGAATTTTTGTTAAAATATCATTTTGTTCCTTTTAGTTAATCAAAACAAGTGTAGTCCAATTCCTAAATAAATGACTCTTAAGGATCAGTTCTTTTGTGGTGGCCTAGATTATTAGAACAGTAGTCACCAGTTAAAAATGGTTTTAAGTGAGTTATTTTTTGCAGTTGCGTGTCAGTAGGAAAAATCAGTCTTTTGTCATTAATAGTAATAATGCAGTGAGATTATTGTTTGCAGAAGGAGAACAGCCAGTGCTCCACACGGAGATCTGATCTGATCATCATCAGTCACAAGAACAAACTGAGACAGACTCAATCCACAAGAACCGTGCCAACGTCTCCAAGATGATTCAATACACCTTTGCATCTTAAAGCATCTTGAAGACATTTCCACATCTCTTCTGAATTGAGTCTGAGTTTGTACATAAAAACATTTATCTGGTGAAAACACTAGTGTTGTAACAATTATGGCCACTACTGTGTGTGAATCAACAACAGCACAACTAGTGGAGATTTCTCAATGAATGAGGAATCTGAACTGAATTCCTGGAATCATGAATCCTCTCTAGATGTTTGTTTAAATCCCGTGGACTGACCTCTGCTTCCAGCATAGCCACCTTTTCCTCCAGCTCTCTGATCGCTCGGTCTCTCTCCTGAATCACCATGCGTGAGTTCTGAAGCTAGATGACACAAGGATGGAAAGCCAGAGTTAGCAGGTGAACCAAACAAGACAAATTGGGTACAATATCCTGCGTTTATGTGCATACACATGTACCTGTTCAATCATTTGCCGTAGCTTTCTCTGTTGACTCTTGAGCATGTCGTCCAAGTGATGAATCTTCTCTTTCAGGATGGCATTGTCCTTTTCCAGCTCTTCTAACCTGTTAAATGAATAAGCAACCATTTATACACCCAAATGATGCTTAAAGGTACAAAAGGCAACATTACGTCACCAAATCAGTAAGATACACATGTATGATGTCCTTTACCTCTCCCTCCCTGCATGGCCCTCCTCCCTCAGTTCACGCAGCTGTAGGAGTTCGGATTCTTTGGTCATGAGCTGGTCTCTGAGGGTGGAGCTCTCCTGCTCCATGCCGCCCATGAGACGTCGCAGGTCCTCAATCTGCTGATCCTGCTCCTCGTTGCTCCTCTGAACCCTCTTCAGATACTCGCTCTGCTCAGATAACTGCTGCTTATACTGCTCGGTCTCTACCTACAACATGAACAGCAAAAATAATTCAGTCACAAGGGACTTTCTGTGATCTAATATTTTTATACGAAGAGCACTCAAATTAATATTTCCATTTCCATTTGACCATTCACTCTAAATAAAAATTCAGCTTCAGCATGTTTGACTTTTCTCAACTTGTTTTTGTGAACTTTGATCTTTGAGAACAAGCCACACCAGCCACTCAAAGTGCATACAGTAATACAAGATGGCGGTGTGCCTCACCATTTAGGTTCTTGCTGAGGAGCCAAACGTAACCGATCGAGTGGAGTGGGCTCTTAGCCTTAGGGGGCACGGCTCACCCTATGGCCTGCTAAGCTGGGGTGATGGCATTGACCGCCCAATGAGCCAACCTCTGTTTGAAAACAGCATTCCCCTTCTGCTGGACTCCGAAACAAATAAAGAGCAGTTCGGAGTTCCTAAAACTGAGTGAGTTCCAGGTAAAGGCTCAAAGGAACGTGTGAGACACAGCAACATAAGGGTCGGGTCTGCCTCCTCCGAAGGCAGTGCTTGCAGGCTCACTACCTGATCCCAAAAAGGTGTGGTGGGAACTTTGAGCACATAACCTGGATCTCAAGATAAGCCGGACCAAATTCTAGGCACGACTGGCTGACCGAGGATGCATGCAGGTCTCCCATCCTCTTCATGCTGTCAGGATGAATGTTTCTGTGACAGAAATCTCAGCTTAACTTATTCCAGCGTCTCGACAGGGGCCTTCGCAGTCCCGATAGGACGACGGAAAGGTCCCAAGAAGGGATCAGGTGCAGACCTCACTGGCCTTCCCCAGGCCGTGGTGAATTGCCAGGCCCATCTCGGGACTCAGCCGCACAACCAGTGCTGAAGCAGACTGAGCGGGAAAACTGCTTTCAGTGCATAGTTTCATTCAGTTTGTTTGTTTCATTATTTAATAAAATTATTCATTTACGTATTTATTTAAAATGATTAATTCATGTATCAGATCATTTGATTGTTTAGTCATTATAAGCAACATTTTGGAAACTTCAGGATGATATAAGATGCCTGTTATAAGTATCTAACCTGTTTATCAATATAAAGTACATAATTTCAAACAACTTGTTGCAACACATTTGTACAACAAAGAGAGTTTCAGGAAGTTGAAAATGATTAAACATTTCAAGCTGTTTAATTTTTCATCATATCATTTACTCATCAGCTGTTTGATTAACACTGCAATCCTTGATGTATAAGACACAAGCTGCACCTGATTACGAAACTGCAACTGAAAAGAATGCGTGCTCTCACCCATGCACACACTGTTCTTTCCCAACCGGGATCTGACCCAGTTGGCCGGCAGGAATGTCTGGCACCGCTTTAGCACAACTCACCTCTCACAAAGGTTCCTTTGAGTGCTCTCATTAGGATCCTTACATGTTAAGACAGAAACGGATGACAGAAAGTGCATGTTAAGTGACTAACCAGCAGTTTTTCTCTCTCCTCCTGATGTTTCCTCTCGGCCTCTTGGAGCTGGGCATACAGTCGTTTGCTGGCCTCCCTCATCTTCTCTTTTTCCTGCTCATCCATACTTTCCTGAAAGAGAATGCAGTGACAAAACTTTAATGCAAAGAATCTGGAATTTGTTTGTTTACAGACAAATTTGTATGTGTTTATGTAGTTCTCACATGTGTTTTGAATCAGTTATGCAACACAGTGGTTTAGGCAGTAAAAAATAAGAGCAAACTGTACTCAGTTCTGAACCAAGGCACTACTTACAAATTACAAAATGATAAAAATTACAGATGATGTTGACTGAAACACGCCCACATCTCTCCCAGCATTTATTTATAGACGTGTGTGAGAGTGAGAGGACAATGTAATTTAGACAGAAAGTGGGAGGGGCCTTCCCTGTGCGTGCGTCAACAGGGTGTGCGTTGTAACAGTAAAACACTGACGTATGCTGTCATAGCTCAGCTTTTCCACCCGTTCTCCCGCTCTAACCAGAAGCACACATCCCGTTGGGAGGTTAATCCACACTATTCAATGCGAAAAAGAATGCGCTGCCGCCAACATTTATTTTCACCGAGCAACAAAAGCTAAGAATTTGAAGAATGTGAGAAACGTTAAAACCTGTTGAACAAATACCGTAGATTATAAAGAGGCATGGATAATTATGGCAGCTTAACGTGTTTCCTGAGCTGCGGGTTTTGTGTGGTTTCCTGGGTGATTAATTCCTGTCTCCTGGATGACATAAATATTAATGGGTGTTTACCACTGCGGGTTTGTTTATGTGTTGTGTGCTAACAGATTGTTGAGATTTGTATTGTAGGTGTGAGTAAGCGATTACCTAATTAACACCCAAGGGATACAGATTTTTTAACGCTGTATATTATATAACTGACGCATGCGGGTCATTTCTAACAGACTGAAGTGTTCTTCACTATTTGAATGGCCTATTTGAATTGATATCTGTGCAGAATATCTGTGCCAATATCAAAATGCGGGATGCACTGGTATTAACATTTTGGATGATACCATTAAGTTGTATTTTCATGTTATGGCCAATAACCTATAAATGCCAGATATAAAAAAGTGTTGCTTTTTTCTTTAAATGAATAAAATTATATAAAATTAAATAAATAAATACAATTTAGTAAAAGTAAATAATAAAATTAATAAAAACACTAAAAACTATATAAAATAAAATAAAATATATATTTTTAAAAATTATATATTAAAAATAATTATAATAATAATATATTCAAAATGACATTATGATTAATTTAATTTATTTAAATATTTGCTAAAGATTACATTTAACAGTGTTAAAAATGATTAGAATTTGATCTTGACAAAGGTCATCTAAAAGTAAAAATAGCAAGCACTATTAAATATTGAGTATCGACTGATATCTTTCAAGCGAGTGTGTGCAAAGTGCACATACTGTAAATTTCTCACCTGTCTCTCTAAACCATTTAGGCCCTTTGTTAGTGCTGAATGAGTGCCATTAACTTTTCTGGGACCAGATAACACCAGCTGTGGGTGAGAAAAGAAGAGTTAATTAATATTTTGTTTTTAATATAGTTTTAAAGCAGAACATATGCAAACTGATGTGTTGTCTTGTCTCACCTTATGTTCTGTCCTGTGACTTTTAGCTGCCATCTGCTCTCTGAGGTTTTTTAGACAGTATCTCACCTGCACACAGTATTGCACACACTATTAATACACAAGTTCTGAAAACATCTGAACATGTGGGAAATGAGACTGAGTAGTTTTGCTCTGACCTCCTGTATTTGTGATACTTCCTCTGAGAGCATCTTTAGACTCTGTTGGTGTCTGGCTTGTGCGTCTTTGCGGTCTTCCAGATAAACCTGACAGATTTGAAAAACATATACTGTGAACTTGGGCACTTTTATCGCTTATTTCAGCAAGGGCCTGAATGAAATATATACAAAAAGACTCACCTTGATGACCTCACCCTGGTCCTCAGACTGTTTAATCAGATCAGATTTTAATGGCTGTCTCTCAAATGTTGGTTGTATCAAAGCAAAAGCTCTGCCAATTGGCTGTAATGACATGAAAATACATATTAAATGCCTACTGTATGCATGTGTAACTACACCTTCATGTCATGCAACATCTAGAGGCCTGATCAGGAGGACTTCTACCTATTAAGTAAAGAATATTACTTTCTTTATATTATAAAGATATATAATATATAGATATTTGATATGATTCATCTATATTTCCAAATAAGAACACACCAATCTAACTTTCTCAGAATCAACCTTTGCATCAGCATCTCTTTGAAGAAAACAAAAGCCCCTTTCTAAATACAAAGTAGAAATAACTAACACACAAAGAGTAGCAGGAAACCCCCAAAGAGCAGGAATGGGCGCAGATGTGGGAAAAGGGACATGGAAAGTTATGCAATTTCTGGAATCTGAAACAATGAGCCTCTAGTCCTACAAGAACGTCCCCTGGAACACAGCCACATGTTCCTTGTGTTTATAGAGCTTTGGCAGACAGACAAACAGAGGGAAATGGACCAAAGAGAGTGTGTGGAAGTGTGTGTGTGTGTGTGTGAGGTGCGGGGAGTGGTGGAGGGGGGTTATTCCACTGAAGTTATCTGAACTGATTCTAAAGAATCACTGTCACAACATGACCAGAAATAATCAGCTCATAAACAGCAGATAAGAATAAAATACACAACTACAAACCCTTAATGCAATGCTTTATCAGTGGCCATTTGACCAGTCTGACTAACTAGCAGTTAAAAAATAGGTAATAAGGCTTACATTTCATACTCAGATTAGAAAAATGTATTTTTTATGCTTTTAAAATTAAAACGTTATAACCAGTCTTTAAAAAAATGGATGACTAAGCAGTTTATGCATATGGTCATTGCTATAAATAAATCTAGATCTAAATATACAAATACACACTAAACATATATTTAGGTTATGCTCAATCATACTAACACTTCCCTGGTGTTATACTACAACATTCTGGTCTAATTTCAGGTAAAGCATGAAGATCACAGATTTAATGCAGGAATGGTTTTAAACAAACACTTTCCCATTCTTCTAAAACCTTCCCATGATCTGACATACTAAATATATTTTTAAATCGTTCATAGATACAGAAGCTGAATGTGATATCTGAACATGTCAAGGCTAGACCATCTCTATCTATGTGTAAAATAGAAAGAAACAGACATGTACCTTATCTGTGGTGGGCTGCTGCTGCTGCCGGTTCTGCTCCTGGAGAGTCAGTCTGAGCGTTCTGTGCCCGTTCTGAACAACGACATAGAGAGAAGCACAAATGTGAGTGAGGGACGCAACAAAGAGACCGTTATAGAAAGCAAAAGGGTGGGAGCTGCATGGTTGAGGGGAACATGTGGGGAGGAGAAACTGAGTAATGCCCTCTGAGAGAGAGAGAGACTGACTGGAGGCCAGTGGCCCATTAGAGTTTGGCAGGAAGGTCTGTGGTTACTCAATGAGAAAGCGAAAGGCATTTACAGTCCAGTCTCTAGGATATACAAACTCTGATTTGATTTGTTCCTTAGCTTCTGGAAAATTCTTGAGCCTTGCAGGCTTCGCCAAAACTTTAAATTTGAATGTAAATTTAAATCGTCACACAAATGGAGGCGGGACGCCACAAATCTAAACGGAACAATGCGTTCCAGCGCAGACCGGAATATCACCATGACAACCGGGACACCCATCAACAACATAAACTATGTCTGTTGGACACAGGAAGAGACAAAACAGGGACTATAAAGCTTTGGCAACCACACAAACAGATGAGAGGATATACTCTTACACAGCATAAGATAACATCCACATGACCAAATGAAGAGAAACTGAACTGAATAACTCTATATGGTATTCAAGATCATAATCTGATGAAATATGTAAAACAACAAACCAATTAAACCAACCACAGATGGCTGTGTGTGTCCATCCAGAACATTCTACTGACTCTAAAAGTAGTCTGTGTGAGTCACGGTGGGGCAGGAGGTCTTGAATGTGAGCGTGTGGCAGACAGCGTGCACAAAATGTGACATGTTAATTATATATGCGTGAGCTTGGCCCAGTCTGATTGTGAAAATGTCCCTGGTCACCACTGGGGTGAAGATCAAGGGTCTAAAAAGTCAGAGCAAAGGTGACAGAGGACATTACACGTTTACATGAGACATATTCCAGTCACAGTGTATTAGATTAAAGGTGATTCATATTTACTGTCATTAGAGCAGGTACTATTTTAGTAATATTAGAGTGCAAATAATGTGGGGATAGAAGCCAAGAGACCAGTTTAGTGCGAATGACGTGGAAGATAAAACAAGGAGGTGTTGGTACTGTGATAATGAGGTGTAATGGCAAATGACTGTTACAGTAAAACTGACATCATGTTGAAACAGAGAAGCTGCAGTGCTATATAAAATTACTGCAAATAATTATTATTACCTTCTACTACAGCGTTCATGTAGGATCATGTAGTAATAGGTAATAATGTGACAGAATATGAGATACACTAAAAGGCAAATTACTATAGCAAATGACATTATATAACATTATGTGATTAAGTATGCTTCTATTCCTATGAAAAACAATGAATCCTCTGTGGTGTGTGCAACAAAATGATTCCCTATTCCACTATATAAGGGATATATGAAAGAGTTTTGAGTTTGCCTCTCAGATTTGCAACTTATATCCTACCATTCTGTTTAAATCTATAAAAAAACATGCATAATGCATACACATGACCTTTGAAATATCCGAAGCCTGTTTCTGCCACAGAATGATCAAATTAAAAATACATGCATTTTTAATCTCACGTTTCTGATATTTTCTTGCAATTCAATGAAAAAAGTTGTGAGAGTTGTCAGAGCTGTGAGATTTACTTTGATCAGGGGCTGACTCCAGTATAGCTCTGTCAGAGATAAATCAGTGTCTGGCACTGAAGGAGGAGGCTACAACTTTATCAGACTCTACACCGAGTCAACCAGGCCATCTGCATGTTTAAAGAATGATTTAACAGACGTCGATAACATTTTTTGCAGCTGACAGGTTTTTTTTTTTTTTCTGGAATCGAGATCATTAGACAGCATCTGTTATAAATTTGAGATCAGGCAAATGTTAAGTCATGATCATGACGAACAAGATGATGCTATACAGTTCACCATAGAACACTCGACATGTTTCGTCAAAAACATTCCATATAAAGCTGGAAGCTACACACCACTGCATTACATGTCACAAAGACGGATTGCATCATTAGTCATGTGGTGCAGGTTTGTAAACACAAGCTGTCCAAGTAAAAAAAGACCTATTACTATCGTACCACTTACTAAATCACTAAACAAAAGGCAGCCACACCTCAACCCACCTGGCCAAAACAAGACATTTATCGTAATCCCATAAACGAGACAAAACAACGACATTGCAGCAGGAAGACGGACAGACTCGACGTAAAGCAACGCAGTCAGTATCAACAAAACGACAACCAAACAATAAAAGTTGGTTTAAAATTCAAAGTAAATGAATTATGCCTTAATATATTTACCTGAGTAAATCTACAGGCACTACCGCAGGGAAGTCCTGTG
>JAUYWG010000051.1:9918816-9936814 GCA_034779775.1 Enteromius afrohamiltoni
CGGAAAAAAGTTTGTAATGATTATGCTGGAGGCATCAGAACAGGCTATTCATCACAACAGAGCGTCACATACCAAAAAATCATCAAAACATAGCACGACATCAGCCTTTCAAATGGACACATATACAAATTTGCATGTAAAGTCTCTGACTGACAGGAATGATAATTATTTAGAGATTATATAAGAACTCAGTGAGATTTGCATGTTTTGTGTTCCAAGGAAATAGAAAATAACAGAGGCGTTGGCACCGGGGTATTAAGAAGACAAACAGAAGATTAATACGAGATGGAGTGCAAGGTGTTTGTTCATTAGAAATCAAACCAGGTCAGAGTGAAACCTGAACGCAGGGGTGAGGTACAAAGCAGGGAGACAGAACAAGAAGAGCTTTAAGAGAGAGACAGAACGTAGAGAAGGATGGGTGAAAAAGAGAGGGAACATGGGGGGGCATGTTTGAGGGCCATGAGTGGAATGTGTCATTGGATACAGGCCTCTGGCCCTCTCAACGAGATGGACAAAAGACTCAGCTAATCGCACGAGCGTCTTTTCCTCTGTAAGATGTAAAGGTCACGAATGATGAATGAATTGAATGTTATTCATGAATGTTTTATCAAATGTATTTGCATGTTTGTGATACACCTTGGGCATTTTTCTCTTTTTTATTTCTTATATTTTGAAAAAATATAATTTCAGAAAATTTCTGAAAAAACCCATCTAATTATCCATGAAGGGAAATTAATGAATTGTTTTTTTTTTTATAAATAAATACAATTAAATTATCAACAAACAGTTAAAAGTTTACATTGTTCTTCATTTTCATTTGTGTACTTTGAAGTGCTTCCAGCATTGTTGTAACAAAACACTAGTTATTTTCACCGCAATGTTCTGTGGAACCTCGAGGCAACACACCCAAGCAAAGCTTTCACATAGTGTACATATTTGTAACTACTGTATTGTATGCCCTCTATATTACCCCAGAGACACACAGAGGCCTAATGACTATCAGTGCAACTTGATGAGAGAGGCAAGAATTGTGCACAAGCCACATAAAAAGCGGGTAAATACAAGTTTGAAGTTAAATATTTGTTGTATTTGACTCCTAAGTCTATGCCAAAAGCGAAAGAGGCATTGATGAAGGGAGTGGTTAATGAACAAAATAAATAGAGTAGATGGAGTAGAGGGAAAGTAAATATACTGACACAGCTGGTTGAACAAAGGTTTGAAAAAATTAGTTGTAAAAAAGCAGGAACGCCTTACATAACCGCAGATCATCCGGGTTAATCTTGTAAAAAACAAACAATATAGTTACAAAAAAGCTTTTGTTGGCTTTTACATCATATTACATAGGGGGAGTTTTTATTTTATTTTATAACATAATCTCCAAATCAATTTCAAATTGTAAAAGTGAAAAAGTGTAACCGCATTTTATTTTAAGGTTTAGTTTTTGCCCCAGTAAACTTACATTTGCTACTTAGTAAGGCGGTTGTTACGTTTATTGGGTAGGATTAAGAATGTAGCGTATGGTCATGCAGAATATGCGCTAATAAACAGCCACAATGTTAATAATATGCATGCTAATAAGCAACTAGTTAATACTGAGAATTACACTGAAACTATACTGAAGTGTTACCAAGTTTTGACTTTACCCCGATCTACAAGAGAACTACATGAATTCATTAAAAGTACTTTCAGATGTGAATCTGTAAGCGTGTGACTCTCCTAAAGAATGCATCTCAAATGGTCTTTGACCTTGTGATGCATGACAAGTCCATTAAAGAACTTCCTGTTGAATGATGTCCTGTTTTCATATTTGCAAATGAAAAACATGCAAAAGCAGTAGCTGCTGAAAAACATAGGCTACAGTGTGGTGCATTATCAAGCCAGGCTTTTGGATCAGTCTGAATGACCACAACGTTAAAAAGGAAGGAAACCTTCCACAATCAAGCAAATACTTGAGACCTGCCTCACTTCCTATACCTTCTAGCCCACTTTGCGTGTAGAAAGCATGAAATATATATTCTGTGAAGCCAGTAAGAGCACACGGCTGCCCAGCAACCTGATAGAACGCTCGGGTTAATAATCATCTAACCTGCCATTACAGTTTTTAAATACAGTGCTGGTTGAACAGACACTGACACAGCTGGTATTTGGCTTAACTATCCCCTGTGCTGGCGCAAATGCCTCTTACAGGTTATTAGGGAAACCAAATATCAAGTAAGTGACATTAAACCAGATTAAGCATCTGTTGTGCATACAGAGAAGGGCACAGGGAGGTAAAGGAGGGTTAGTGCAGCTTGCCACTATAAATACTGTTTATTAATAAAGGGTCACATTTAAACTGAGATCATTTATCTTTACAAAAGTCATTTTGTCTATAAAAACGAATGAATGAAGCACTGGACCTTGTAAATGAGTGAAGGAACACGTATCACATTTAATATTTGACCAGCGAGATGCGTTACAGAGGATCAAAGTTCTTTTATGAGCATGATGAGAAAACGACCCAGAAAACTTTGGCAACACGTGTTAACATTTCCCCTTGAAACGAACTATTTTAGTCATATTTGAATCAATGTTACTTGCTAAATCCTTCCACATTCACACAGGCTTTTCACAAGAGTTTTATGTGTAACTTTGGGATTCAGATACCACCAGACCTGTGCAAAACTATGCGGACGAATTCAAGTAAAAATAATCACATTTGTAATTTTTCAAGAGTAAACAAGTAGCCTAATAAATAATTGGTACATACCGTTCTGTCATCCCATCTGATTTCATCAAATGTGCACATACTCCCCATTCGATTCATTTTAGCTGAACGTATAAAAACTCAGCTGGCAGGAGTGTTTCAGTAAATGCGGTCAAATAAGAGCAGAAGGTGAATATTCCTCTGCGCGCGCGAACTCGTCGGTGTTGTGTGCTGATATCGTCAGTCACGCTGAATAATAAATATCCTCGCCGCGAGCTGAACCGTTCTGTCAGACACTCCTCATCCCCTCCCTCTCACAGGTTTCATCGGTCGTTACAAAGCGTCAGTGAAATCTGTCGTGTGACCTCATTGCTTCGGCATCTCTCTCAGTTTGTTTCGCCTCAACCCGCAGGGACAGCGTCATGTGGCGTGTCTCACCTGAACGACACGATCTCATTCCACTATCCCGAGGTAACAAAAAAAAATCAAGAAATACATTTTGATAGAACATATCTTTGAAATTAGTCAGTGATAACATGTCTGAAACATAGGCCTGTCCAAGGTAAGTCAGCAAAAGCGCCAAAAGCAAAAGAAAAGTCAAGAATTGTGACTAGATACAGTTCATCATTTTCACAGTTGAATATTATATAGCTGGATATGTGTCGGATAAAGTTGGATAGGCCAATAATAGTAGGTAGGTCTAATGCAAATATTATTATACATTAATTATACAACAAAAATATCAGAATAAAGAAAAAGTAAATATATGTCACATATATAGATCTGAACTAATAAATATTAACTTTAAAAAATTATGAATCGGTATACAATTAAACAATAAATGAAGGAACTTATTATTTTAAATTAAGAATATAAAAAGAACAAGGAAATCAGACTCGAGTGAGGTAATATATGTGAGAAACAGTCAACATTCAACTGAATCCCATCTCAAAGTACTATAATTTGATGTCTCGCTCTAATCAGCCTGCTGCAACACTGGAAATACATTTTTAACAAGTTAAAAATCACTGGGGTCCAGACCAGATACAGCTAGTGGCCTATTAAACTAGAAGAGAGCTGGAGTTTGATAAGCAGTTTTCAAGGACAATCATAATCCCACATATATGGGATAAGTTAATAATTATTAACCAAAAACATTACAAATCCAAATGTTTCCATTTTTATCCCTGTTTTTACATATCTGTTTTATTCAAGGCTGTTTAATTGTTAAATTGCATCAGTTCCAAGAGTCACAAATCAAGATTCATTCCATACAAAACAGATGCCATTTCTATCATATGAATGCGTGTATAACAAAGCATCACACCCTGTTATCAAGTTTTAACGTCATGAACTATTCTAGAAATCAATAGAACTTTGTCACTTTGTTATTCTTTGGGTATTTTCAGGGACATACATAGTCACTTGTTTTTAAGATGATGATTTTTAAATGTCACCACTTTTGCATTGATTTTGTAGTGAACATTAACTGTTAAAATTTATTGGCATTCAATTACAATAAGCACCTTGCTGTGTCAAAACGATCATGCTCAAGACTTGTAACAACGTCAAACTCATCTGTAAAAAACTGTCAACCCTGTTACATCTTGTAAGACATATTGGCCCTCAGAGTAAGAGTAACAGATATTTTTATAGCAAGTTGTGGCAGTTGTGTCAATATTGTGTCTAAATGTCTTCAAATGGCTTTAAATTGTATTTAAATTTAGATTAAGTGATGAAAAGCATATTGTGCATTTTAGTAATACTAAGTCATTCATGAAAATTTGCCAGAGGCATTACAGTCTTAAAAACCCAACCCCTTCTTTTAAAAATGGTTTCAGCGATATGTACATAGCAGTATTACGACAGTTGATATTAAGCAATCATTTTCCACAGATTGGCATGAATCAGTGATACGATGCTCTGTGTGTGTCTAGGGTGTTTGACTCCTCTTTGTAAAGCACCAAAAGTTCAGCATTTGAGTGTTTCCTAAGACCCAGTTATGGAGTTTTGCCTCTGTAGTAGACATCATATTTTTGTGAATTTCTCAGACCTCACATCATGTCACAGTTTTAATCCAGGATGTCTTTTACAGAGCATATTTAGGGCTTTTCAGAGATACAAAATGCAAGCCATGCAAATTTCACCATGACCACTCTTTATCCTAGGATAAAAATTCGTTTAGTTGAACATCTTTATGGAAATTTGATTAGATTGTATCATTTAATTCTAAATAATGTTCAAATTGTTTGTCATAAAGCAACAGCTTAGAAAATGTTCAATACAATTATAACTTCCTGTTAAGAACAGGACATCATTTATACATGTGCATTGTCCACTGTAGAGGACACCAGGGCTACAAGCATGTTTATTGTGCATTTTGGGAGACATAACAATTAAATAGGAAAATAAATGATATAAATATTTTTATGGAAAAATTAGATATTATAAACATCTGGCCAACTGTTGCTCACATTATGACAAATCTTTCTTTAGCTCGCTGTCCTTACAGCAACTCATTAATATGTAAATTGGTTACAGTATACAGTAGATACACTGTGTTTAATGGCAAAACCAGTTTTCACATATTGCATAAAACAAAACTGTATATGAAATAATTTTGTTATATATTTTATAACATAGTTGAGAATCAGCCTTAAACAAAGTTTGGCATACAATCCTGAAACCTAAAATTTGATTAGTTATTAAAACTATTTGTTTTTGCCTTTTTGATGTCTATTCATGGCATTTTAATTTTTTAGAAAAATTGAGTCCCAGCATCCACACGATATATATATATATATAGATTTTTTATTATGCTCTAAACAATGTAATGACATTAAAAAAATATTTGAGTATAATGATGAAATCTGGCCATATTTCTTAAGAAACTGAATTAAACCTTGTGACATTGATTGATTGGAACGCCACAAGAAGCTATTCACTAGAAATGAACCCAACCCCTGCGTATTGTTAATTCTGTGTTCTTAATTGTGATTAAGGTTTCTGATGAATTTACTGTTCAAACTACATATTTTCAAAGAAGCCTTGATTAACATGCTGCTGTGATGACACTGGGATTTATAATGTCTATTTATATCATTAACATTTTAAGTCTTGCATCAGATCAGTTATCAGATCATCGGCCTGTGTCATGCTGGGACTGTGCCTCACAAAACAAATCAGTCACAGCCTGTCAGCTATGATAAAAAAGGCTTATAGTTGTGTTGGCTGTCTTTATAGAGTTCGAAAAAACTAAAGATTTTAATGCTGCATGACAACATGTTAGTTTCACGTTACAGGATTCAATAACAATAATAACAGCATTACAAGGAGCTTCAGCGAGTGTCACTACACTGTTTGTGTATAAAAGACGTCTTTATTATAATTTCTGAGAGATGCCATGCAATTATTAAATTTGTAATTTCCCAAAGACTTTGACATCACAAAACTTTAAAAAAGGGCAATATTCATTTCACAGTGTATAGGTTTCATACATGTTTTCTGTTGGTAATGCAGAAGCTTCTGGTTGTTCACCACCAACTGTTGGGAGATAAAATTCAAAAATTAATTTTGACATCACCTGACATTATTTAAAAAAAAAAAAAAATAGTTTATGTATTGTTTGAATCATGTTTGCATTTGCAAATTCTTTGGCAATTTAATTAAATTAAACTAAACTAGAGTTTAATTTCATCCATTCAAATAGGTTGCATTTTTAGTGTAGCATAAATAATATTTTGCACAAACTTACAGGTGGTCATTGTTGATGTGTTTCGTTCAATTAAAGAATAACATGGAACATCAAACTCTGTCCAAAACAAAAAATAAACAATGAACAATTAGATCAATTGTCATTTTTATTTATACATTTAAACATTTTAAAATATAATGGCACTTACCATCTGCAACATGGGAGTAATATACAGATAAGCGGTCGTTTAGCTGTGCTATAAGAGATGAAAATATAATTTCCAATCATGCATGAATGTTATGTTATAAACAGGATTCTTTCTGAAATAAATCCTTATTACATTAACATCTAACTTTCACATTCTGACACAACAATAGCACATCTAACTATTGCACAAGAAACATACTCTTAAACTGATAATTTAAAAGAAACAAACTGCAAATCGAGAAATGATTGAGGGCCTGCTTTTTATGGTTCTGGTTTCCGTTTGAGAAACTATTACAGGAAGTATAATATACACATACTATGTTCTGATAACAATATCAGTCACCACTTCCTTTCTCGTGTTTGTTAAGCCATTGCTCTGACATTGTAAACTGCTTTATAGTGTTATATGTTTCAGAGAGACAAGAGTGGACTTACTATGGCTGTTGGTTTTGTGTTTTCGTTTTTTAAAATACAAAATGACACAGATGGCCAGTAATGTGAGGAGACACAGAGACACTACAGTGGTCATCACTACCACTGATGAATTAGTTAGGGTTATGGATCCACTCTCATCTCTGTTGTTTTCAGCCTGCTCAGAACTGTTAGCAGAGGATGAAACATCTGTGCTCACTAGAGAAAGAACATATTAAATCACACTTAATTTGAATTTGAAAGTTATTTTGATCAGACACACATATACTGAGATGATGGTCTCACCTGTGGTTATTAATGTTGTGGAAGGTGTTTCCACAGATCCACTTTTTATCAGCAGCTTCACTTCATAGCAGGTGTTTTCCTTCACTCTGCACTGATACCACAATTCATCAGCCTGGACTGCATCTCTTATAATCAGAGATCCGTTCTTTAGTTGTCTCGCTCTCTCATAAAAAGGCTTCGGGAGTTTCTCTGTGCTGCTTGAGGGCTTGTTTGAATGGCTATACTGGGTTATATCTATTGATTGGTGACCCACAACAACTTTCCAAGTAACTTGATTAGTCATGTTTTGTAGTTGATGTTTATTGCATTGCAGCAACACTGAAGAGTTAAATGTTGCACGGACTGAGTTCATCTTTTCACACTCTGAAATCAGAGGAACACAGTAGTACTCATATTATACATGTATATGGATGTCCAATGCTGATTATTAGCTTGTTTAACAAATCTGCATTCTTACCTTTGACTTTCAGGTTAAATTGAGTTGCATGAAGGCAGTCCTGATCCTTGTAGACCTCACAGTCATAAAGTCCATCATCAGATAATCGGATGTCTTTCAGATCAAGTGTAACATTTCCAGCATGTTTCCTCACAGACCATCTCTGGTGCTCTGATGCTGGAGAGATGTCTGGATACTTCAGGATGTCTTTATCTTGGGTGATATTGCGCAGTTTGACTGTCAGAGACTCCAGCGGGTGAGTTGTGGTTAGGCAAGAAATAGACATATTGTCACCCTTGAAACAGCTTATGTTCAACTGATGAATTTGACTGCAGTGTCCCTGTGTTTGAGCTAAAAAGGTATAAAAAGAGAAATGAGACATCATAACAGAACCAAGACATGGAAGGATGGGAAACCACCACAGCGTTTATAATAAAAAGTCATTATATCAAATTATCTGCAGGTTTATTAGCTGCAAGTGTTTAACAATATTCAATTCATAAGCATATTAGTTTAATTTTTGCACACAAATATGTATGTTAACACAAATACTGTCCTTAGTGATACGTTCTTGCTTTAAAACGTATGTTTTACAAACTAACTAGAACACCACCCATTTGTTAGTATCACAACAAAGAATTGAGGTCAACAGAAAGTAACAATTATGCAATATATGAATGGCACTGATAATATTCATACCACACACCTACAGAACATTGATAATATACATACAGATTGTTTGTATGTTGGTTAAATGAATTTGACTTCATATAAAAGACACTTACCTTTACATTCTAATAAAGCTGCTGTTAGAAGATACAGGAGTTGGTAATATAAAGATTGAAAACTCTTCATCATAAACAGAAGCTCACAGCAGGACAGCTGAAGTCTATATGAGGACCGGCCGCATCACTTCACTTTCATTGTTGTTAATGCGGAAGTAGGAAATATGGTCTAATTTTGTGCTTCTGTAGGCCTTCAGTGAGCTTCTTATGCAATAGGGAGTTTGCAGACGTTGTATTTTCAACAATGAATTCTTATATTAATAGATGTTTTAGAAAGCTTCTGTTAGATGTGGAGGATGAAAATGCTGTTTAAAGACTAAAAACACCTCATCAAATAGATAGTTTTGAGTAGCCCACAGCAATACAACTGAATATGAGCACAGGCCACAAGATCTTGTTTTTGAAGAGCCAAAGTAGGAAACGTGATAAGTGAAAAATGTCAGAGACGTGTGATTTTGCACAGCTTTTAAATCATTAAAACCACAGTTTCTACTTGAGTTAATTATAAAGGTATTATATTCAGCATATTCAAATAAATAACCTTTCTCTAAACACCTGCAGTCTAATAATAATATTGTTCGCTGGTGTGAATTAAATTGTCTAAATTGCTCATTCAAGGTCAGTTATATTCTTAATTCAACTGGTTTCAATTCTGAATCTACTTTAAAAAACAAAACAAACAACAACAAAAACTTCACACCAAAGAGATCATTAAAATTCTTTCACAAAAGGCCCTGTAAGGTGGACCTGAGGTCTAGATTAATAATAAAGCCATGTCTGAATGTATTTGACTCAATGACGTCAGCTGTCTCAGTGTGTGAAAAGATGTTTCCCTGTTTTATGAACAGAAAAGAATTTAACTTGAGATTGAACATCTGGTTTATGCAGTAGTTATGGTGATGTGGCATAGCAGTTAAAACTCAACAGTGCAAAACAAAAGACTGGAGTTTCACTATATAGCTATTATTAATGTTACAGCAGGACTAAAGTTACGCAGAGTCAAAAAATGAAGTATCAGTTCTTTTCCTTTTATGTACTTAATCAACAGGCAGCTCTCATTCACACCCCATTCCACAGATTCCTCTCTCAGTCTTTAGCAGGAACTGGTCTGTAGCTTTCTCTTGGTAAACATAAAGGTTATGCTGGATAGATCATAAAATCCATCTTCATCATCATCATCACTCCAGAGCTGACTTTTGGTCATTATACAGGAATATGTAGAATTCTGTTTCATTTAATATATTTCAGGATGAGGTGTGATGAACAGGGTGTGACAGTCATTTTTCACAGCATGAGCAGGAATGAGCAGTGTGTGTGAGGGGAAATGAGGAAAGATCTTTTGTGAGTGAGCGTTGGAAAGCTAAAGCCCTTAGAGTGTAGAGATGTAATCAGTCTGGACACTTCACTATTTTTTTAGATACACTGCCCTCGGCAGGCCTCAGTTGAAATTACATTATTAAATAATAAACCTCATGCAGGTGTATATGGGTATTTGTGCACTATGGTTTGACATAGTAAAATAATAATATATAATAATAATATATATATAAAACATAATATACATACATATTGTTTGTATCTTGGTTAAATGAATTTGACTTCTAATAAAGCTGCTATTAGAAGATACAGGAGTTGGAAATATAAAGATTGAAAACTCTTCATTAAAAAAATAACATGAGCATCTTCATTCTAAGAGTTACAAATAGCAAGAGAGAGGTATATTTTTAATGTAATAGTTTTTTTTTTTTTTACCTTTTAGCTGTCACACCATAGGACATTGATACAGCAACTACCTATATACTGTGTGGATCATATTCAAAACAGCAAACCAGACGTAACTGTTATATACAGTATGTATACATATATATATTAGGGCTGCCAAATGATTAAACTTTTTAATCAAATTTATCAGGATTTTCAGTGGATTAATCATGATGAATCACTATTTGCAACTACACCTGAATCCTTACCATTTTTTTCTAAAATACATACCAAAAAATAAACAGGACACAGATACATAATTTTCATAATATATCTGTTTATTAACACAGCAAAATAATGTTTAAATCAAGCTGAAACATTTCATAATATTTGTCTTTGCAATAAGAACAATCTTTCACGTATGCAGAGCAGCAGCAGTGCACGCTGATTGTGCTTTCACACTGTCAGCGTTTGTCGCGCGCAGCTGAACCACGGCTTGTGCTGCAGTAGACTATAGACAAGCATCTTATTTCTGTCTGTTTTCCAGCGTTTTTCTCCAAACACTGTGTGCCATGTGCTTTGATTTATGTAATAGCCAGCATACATTGTTATGCGACTGTCCAGCCTGTCAGGAAAAGGGATGTCTGACCCTTCTCACATTTTTTATAAGGGATACTACACTTTGCCATGCAACAGAAGGCTTGCTTGCAGATGCTAGATTAGATAGGTTATGCTTTGAGATCCAAGACTAAATAGACTCGGTGCCGAAACTATCGTGTGCGGCACTGCAGCTCCTGTTATGCTACGCGCTGGCTTGACCAAAGCATTCTGCAGTCAGTAATACTCACTGTGACACTTCCCTGCAGCATGTGAGCGACACAGTTCATGTGTTTATAGCATGTAAGATGAATTGCGGCAACCATGTCATGTGCACTGTCAGTTCCAATGGTTGTTTTTGCCCCCACTGTGCAACAGACAGGAACTGTTCTTTACAAGCCTCCCCAAAATGACGCTCCTCAGTTTTTAATACAGCCAGCGTAAAAGTCTTCAGTACCCAAGTGTCACTGATGCAAAGTGCAGTTACTCCGAGGTAATTGTTGTCCCACTTTCCTGACAAATAATTCATCACACTGCGCATGCGTGAAATGCGTTAAAAAAAAACTTTCTGAGTTGCAAACTTAATCAGATGCATAAATTGTCAACATGACCAAAAGCATCAATGGGTTTAAACAAGTTAAAAATTATAAACAAATCAAGTGTTTTGCAAAAGTGGGTTTTAATCCATTAAATTGCCATTAATTTCTGTCATAGCCCACACCGAAAAATTGCCAAGTGAAAGACTAACCATAAATATAAGTTAAGTTTGGGAATTCCTAAGTAAATTGTATTGATGTTATGAAGCGGACAGGACACAGATGGCAAGTAATACTAACAGGCTTTATTATAGCAGATGAAGCTAGACAGTGAATTGGAGCACTGCAAAGGTGAGTAGAGAATACTTTGAAATAATACAGTAATCTTGAATGTCTTTTTTTGCAGGAGGAATGGATCGCTGGATAACACAGAGTTGCTGGAGACGCAGTTTGCTTGAAAACATCCAGGTTACGAACATAACCCACGTTCCCTGAAGGATGGAATGGAGACGTTACAACCGCCTTTGAGCTTTATACAAAAAGCCAATGAACATTGGTGTGCACTTGATTGCGCTCAGGTGCACCTCATCACTGTGTGAGTATAAGAGGGAACAAGTGCAGTGCACATGCAGGTTTTTGCTGAAGAGCTGAGCCGGCATCGTGGCAACGAAAGTGTAACGTCTCCGTTCCCTCCTTCACCCTTAACCCTTTCAGTTGAATCACTTCAACGTTACATATGGTAACACCCATGGAACAGGCCACGACTCCAAGACCACGTTACATGGAGACCCCCTGCATGTGGTTCAAATGCGGGGCAGGGAGAACTCAATTAGTTAAGTGACCCACCTTGCTGAGCGACACTCTTTGTTGGTTGAGCTCTCAGTCTTTATGGGCAAGGCTACTCCCTCTCCCAGGGAGATGGCTTCAACCACCCAATGAGCCAACCTCTGTTTGGAGAGAGCATTCCCTTTCTGCTGTCCACCAAGCAAATAAAGAGCTGCTGGGAGCGTCTGATGCTCCGAGTGCGGTCAGTGTAGAGACGCAGAACACGTACAGGACACAACAACTGGGTTTGCCTCCTCCCGGGGCTTGCAGGTTCACTACCTGATCACGGAAGGGCGTGGTAGGAACCTTGAGCACATAGCCGCGCCGGGGTCAAAGGATGACATGAGAATCCGCCGGGCCGAACTCAAGGCACTCTTCGTTGACAGAGAAGGCTTGTAGGTCCCCTACCCTCTTGACAGAAGCCAGCGCAGTCAGCAGCGCTGTCTTCAATGTCAGATCTGCAGACTGAAGGGGCGACGGCAAGGTCCCAAGAGGGTATGAGGTGTGGTCTCGGGGGATTAACCAGACACGCACCTCTAAGGAACTGAACGATGAGTTGGTGCTTTCCGAGGGACGCACCCTCCACTTTGTCGTGATATGCGGCTATGGCAGCGACATACACTTTAAGAGTTGCGCTCCAACTTCTCTTGCAGGAAAGAAAGCACAACTGGAGCCACAGTGGGGAGAGGGTGTCCTCTGCAGCTTTCGTGAAGGCGCGGGGAGAGAGGGACAGGCCAGAGGGTAAGACTCTGTTCTGAAATGTTCGATCCTCGAACACAAACCGGAAAAGGGGTCTGTGTTCCAGGCAGAACAGAACACATGGCCAGATCGATAATGGGCCACTGGTGTAGCATCATGTGCCTCAGTGGGGGTCGGAGCAGAGGTGCTAAGTGCCACGGGGGAACGCCGTTGGCGACGAGCAGACGGAGGCCAACCTGGGAGATGGGAGCATCAAGAAAACGTGCTTTGTCAATGTCTGCCAACTGTGCCAGATCTAGCCATTGGTTTCGCTCCTAGACCACAAATTACCTGACCTTCATCGTGCGGAGAGCGAGGTCGGTCACAGCACGGAGTTCCTGCATCACCCCTTGATCTGGACCGCTCTCATGCAGCGTTGCCATAGCATAGCACAAGGCTAGGCGTGGCAGCCCGGCAGGACAATAGGCAAGGCCCGCGAGAGAAGCCCACCTGCCTCGGATGGAAGTCATGACTAGCCTTGACTGCAACAATGTGCTCGACCTGAGGGGACGCCACGTACCCCCTGGCTGCACCACCATCGAGAGTGGCGAGGGCCGAAGAGACCGGGCGCAGGCGTGACCAGTACAGGACATACTGTGCACCTCTGGGAAGAAAGGCAATGGGAGAAAGTGCGGCAGGGCCGCGGCTCTGCCCAGTAACCAATCATCCAGCCGCGAAGAGTCGGCTGAGGGTGCACAAGGCACCTCCAAATCGATTCCTACGGCGGCATGGAGGAGCATATCCGACAGTTCAGTGTCCGCCGCAGATAGAGTGGCCACCGCAGTGCGACCATCTGCTCTCAATGAGTGCATTGACCATCCACAAACGCTGCCTCAGCATTTGACCCAGGCACGTGAGACAGCTCTCGTGACCCTCCAAAGAGGTGAGGAAACTTCCGCACCCAGAAACGCACGGTCGGATCGACATTCCGTAGAATGTTTTCACCAACCAGAGAAAAATTTGCTCTTTTCCCGGTTGCCCAGGGAAGACCTATCGCAGCAACTCTGTGCACTCAGAGGTCTTTGTTCCCTGGACTGCCGAGAGAGCAGGATCGCAGGAACTCTTTGAAGGTAGGACGCTTCCTCTATCGTTCTCCAGAACTCGCTGAGGGGGTCTCCTAGATAGGTCAGAACGGCGAGGGCTCTGAAGCAAAAATCTTCATGTGCACTGTGCTTGTGCCCTCTTATACTCACACAGTGATGAGGTGAGTATAAGAGGTGCACCTTTGGCTTCTTGTAAAAAGCTCAAAGGTGGTTGGTCTCTTTGACGAGTTCCCATATGTAACCTTAAAGTGATACAACTGAAAGAGTAACACAAAGACGCTGAAACAGAAGACCACACACCACAATTCCTGGAGACACAGAGAGGAAAATCCAAGGAGTCTGATGAGAACATAGATCTAGGAGAACACAAGGTAAGTTTCAATGCGAAGAATAGCTTAGAATGGTCATGCCGAATATGAGTCCACTTCGTCAGGAACAAGCTTGGACCATGAGTGCTGAGTGGTGTGAGGTTTTATGTGCCTGTTAATGGGTGTGGTGATGAGTTTCAGATTGTGGTGTCAGGTGCAGATGATTAGTATTCTGAAGAGAGTGAACGCTGTGACTGCGTGAGGGTGGCCTGGTGTGACTGTTACAATTGACTGTGTGTACATTTGAGTACTCTGATTCACCAAAATTTAAATAAAACAAAAAGTATACTAAAGTACATTTTACTCAATCACAATTTACAAATATACAAATAGGGGAAATACAGCATGTTATTATAGCATGTGGTTCACTTACAAACATGTAGGCAAGTAAGCAACCTGATATTTATTTTAAGATAACATGTCAACTTAAAGTAATTACTGGTCAGTTGAACACATAGACCTCAATACTTGGTACACCATACACAATGACGGTAACAATCAGTGGACAGTGCTTCAGTATTAATGGGTCATTTTGAGTAGAAAATAAAGTCTTGAGTTACTAAACCTAACAACAAAAACAACCATTACACAGCAACTCAAAAACAGTAAAAAATTTGACCTTTTTAATTATTCATGCCACAGTGCATGATGGGAAAACCTGGATCATAACTTTGATATTTATACAACCTTAAATTTAGTGCTAGTATTAAATTACTTTATTGATTTAATTCTTGCCTCGTTGTGTCCACCAGAGGGCACTCCAGTCAGAACTGTCTCTTAAACCTGTTTATATAAAAACTGAGCAAATACATATGAGTAAAAATAAGAAAAAAAAGATCATAGATCACATAAAAACAATAGTTTTAGCTATGTCATATAAAGTTGATAGTAAGCCGTTTCCCTAGATTGAATAGATCAGTGATACCTTTTTTTTTTTTTTTTTTAAAAAGACATTTAAATCTGGATTGCATGCAGCAGCTTCTGTTTTTCAGACCAACTGTGGAGATAAATAATATTTAAATCATGCATATTTGCTGATGTGTGCTTAGCTTACAGTATATGTGTGTGTCCATATTATAAAGTTATATTATATGAATTTAAGTATGTATCTTATTTGGAAAAAGCATGTAAATGTGACTTGTTCCAACTTAACAATTTTTATATGTAGTTCAGGACAGACGTAAAATGAATGACTTAATTAATGTGTTGCCGTAACTTACAGGGGTCTTGATTCAGGTGTTATGTTCATCTAAAAATAGAAAGTACCACCAAGCCCTGCAAGTAAAATAGTTTTATTAATATACTTCATCAAATACACTTATTACACAAGGGCTCACTAACATCACTTACGTTCTGAGGTGCTGGAATAGTATACGGTAGACCAGCAGTTCAGTTCAGCTAAAAGATACAAAATATGCCGACTTTACCATCTGATCATCCATCATAAAGTTACAATATTACCATTTTCATTCAAACATGAGGACTTTCCCTCTTTGGACTTTTAAAGTTGTGTGGTAGATGCGTAGGCTATTTATGTATGCAAAAACTGCATATCATATGCACCGTCCCAAATACGGAATCGTCACGTATTTCAAATTAAAATTATGCGTCCCTTATCAAATCAACGCGGGACGCGATTTGTCCCGTATTTTACAAAGTCCCAACAAACTGAATCAATAAATATGTAATTGTTTTGACCTTTTAAAATGCCAATAGCAATTAAAATGAAATCAATTTCATAAGAAGTTTAAAAAGCTCATCTTGAGGTGACGGCGTGTTCAGAACGCGCTCAGTTAAAGCCCTTTCACATGAGCGCAGCATGCGCTAAACCTGCACAGTTTAAAACATCAAGGAGCTCACGTCCTTTGAACAAGACTCTTCAGAAAAGCTGAATGGGAGAGTTATCAATGGGTCTGTCCAGTTACTAATAATGAACGCACAGTTTGCAGAGAAGATTTGCTCACGTTGATAATGTTGTCATCGTTTACACTCCCACAAGTTGTTCTAAACACTAATAATTAGTTTCTTCTGTTGAAAATAAAAGAAAACACTTTGTAGAATGTGGATAACAAATCAGTTTCTGGATCCCATTGACTATGAAGTACTTCTTCTCTACTATGAAAGTCACCGAGGACCAGTACCATACCATAACATTCTTCAGAGTATCTTCTTTTTTGTTCAACAGACCAAATAACTTGCAGGTTTAGAACAATCTGAGTAAATTAAGACAGAATTAAAAATTTTGGGTGATCCATACATTTGTGGTAAAACTGTGTAGGCCACCTTATTTTGACTCGCTGGAGGTGGCAACCCTATGCACGGCAACAAATTTCATATCACATGCATGCGAAAACTGCATATTATATCCATATCAAACACTTGCGCGTCATATACGCACCAAAGTCCACTTTTGTGTATTAATACCATGAGTTATCGGCTTTTATTTGGCGTAGGCTACTATTTATATGCACATTTTAAACGGCACTATAAATTCATTTTCTTTGTTTGCTTGCTCTTAACAGAATAGTTCACCCTAAAAAGTTTTCTGTCTGGTAGGCTAACTTGTTGAGAAATAAAAAATACACACATAAAAATATTTTTGGCTTCTCTTTTTTACTCCAGTAAGCTTTTAGAATTTTGCCATTAAAGGACAAATTGGTAGTGGACTTACTTTGTCTGTTGTATTTGTGTCTTTGTGTTTCGAAATACAGAATCATGCAGATGGTCAGTGATATGAGGATTGACAGAGACACTACTGTGATCATCACTACTGCTGTCAGATTAGCTGACGTGTTTTCATTCTCATTACTCTTGATGTCTTCAGCCGTACTGTCAGCTGGGGTTGAAGCTTCTGTGAACACTAGAAAAAATATACATTTATATGAACATTAGTCAGTCTGATTGGATTTTAACCACACAAACATGAATTTAAACAATTGTCATATGTGGCTACCAATGTTGTGGAAGGTGTTTTTAATGTTGTTGAAAAAAACATGAACAATGAACAATTTGAACAATTTTTATTTTTATTTCATATGTAAACATATTCATTTACATTTACCAGCTGGTATAAAATGATTCATCTAGTTACATATACCTGTACTATATTACCAAACAGTAATGTTTTTAGTGTACTGTCTTGACTCTGTTTGACCCAAAGTATAATGTTTCAAATGTAATTATCATTAATTGGTTGGGTAATGTGGTTTAGTCTTTACACAGCAACGCTTTTAAAATTGTCCGTTACATTGAACCCTCTTACAAACTTTTTATATTTTTTTTTATATATATTAAATACATTCATTTACATTTTTTATTTTATTTTGTCCAACTCAATCTGACTCCTTAAATTGAAGAATTGGCTAAAAGCTCATCTCTTCCATCTTTATTTGATTCTAAATCTATTCTTTTAGCACTCTCTATTATAATTCTATTCTTAAAAAAACTCTCCCTTTTTGTTTATAAACTTCTTTTGTATTATATCTGTTTTATTTTGATTTATTACATAATCTAAAAAACTTCTACATGTACTACGTTAATTTGAATAAGTTATTTTGATCAGAAACACATATATTGAGATGATGGTCTCACCTGGGGTTATTAATGTTGTGGAAGGTGTTTCCACAGATCCACTATTTATCAGCAGCAGCTTCATTTCATAGCAG
>JAUYWG010000051.1:9944083-9969578 GCA_034779775.1 Enteromius afrohamiltoni
TTAAGTATTGGGGGGTACGGGATCTAAAATGTGGTCATGCAGAACCAGGCATTAATAAGTGCTTTAGAAGTACTAATACACAGCCAGTATGTTAATAGTTAAGAGTGAATAGTGTTCCCTAATCTACAGTTTTACTGATTAGTATTTTTTTATATTCAATATTATTATATGCTTGACATATTTTAAAGACTATTTTTTTTCAGCATTAAATTGATCAAAAATTATTTTAAAGACATTTTTAAACTACTTGAAAATAGTCGTTAGAATAATAATGAAAATAAATGTTCTTTGGGTACTAAATCAGCATATTAGAATAATTATTGAAGGGTCATTTGACGCTGAAGACTTAGGAATAAAAATAATATTTTAACTAAATAAAAATCGTATCAACCCCAAACTTAAAGGGCAGCGTACCTGATCTCGGCTCCTGGTGATTCTTTCTGTCAGCATCTCTGCAGTGTTCTTTTCCTCGTCTAACTCAAGCTCCAGGTGTTTGATTTTGTCCTGCAGGTGGAGACATAGAGCAAACACAGACTGTTACCACATCACCGCTTTCACTAAAACATCAGATGCAAAGGTGAAACACACACCTCCAAGCTGCGGATCTCTCGCGAGCGATCATTTTGTGTGGTGCGCTGCGTCTCGATCTCACTCTCCACATGTTTAAGGCGGTTGGTGAGCATCTCTTTATCTAATAAAGCGTTGTCTCGATCCTCATAACTTGAGAACAGCTCCTTCTTTTGACGGGCCAACTAAAAACAAGCAAAACTGTATGACCACAAACTGCAGATGAATTCAAAACGTTTGAGTTTTAATGAGGCCGGAGTTGCACCTCGTCCTGTAGGGATTGTATGGTGCTCTGAGCTCTCTCCAGCTCGCTGAGCTTCTCTTTGGCATTTTTCTGCGAGTCTTGCTGCTCTTTCCTCCACTTCTCTTTCTGCTCATCCAGCTGAGCCTGCAGGAGCCGGATCTCCTCACGGGATGCTGCAGACAAGCGCTCCATCTGACATACAGAAACAAGAGAGAGATAAGGACAGTCACAGACAGAAAGTAAAACGATGCATGGCAGATTCAAATCTGTGTCAATTTGCACATACCTCTTTATTGAGTTTGTCTACTGCTCTCTCCTGTTGTCTCTTCTGATCCTCGAGCTGTGCGCTCTCCTTGCGGACAGCATCTCTGTCCTTCTCCTTCTCTTCAAGATTACGAATCAGGTCGTCCCGCTCTAGGCCCAGTCTGGAGTTCTCGCGCCTGGACTCCTCCAGCTGCTGTCTCAGTTTCCTGGTCTCCTCCTGCTGCTCCTGTTCAGCCTCAATACTCTGAGACGTGCGCTCCTGTAGCTGAGACTACAGACACACACATAATGGATCAGAGGAAAAGAGAGAACAAACCTATAACTGTGCGCTTTTGAATGTATGACATCAGCTAGTGAACTCAAATTGACACAAAGGATCATAAAACAACTGTAAACAACATATAACAATATTTTTCCATTAAAAGATTAGTCGACTATTTTCTAAACATTTTCTAATCCTCATTCTAATCATCCAAGATGTTCATGTCTATCTTTCGTTAGTTACAAAAAAAAAGTTTTTGAGGAAAACCTTTCAGGCTTTTTCTCCATATAGAGGACCTCAAAGGGAGCCCAACAGGAAGTTCATTAAAGCACATAATGGAAAGGTCATGAACGGGTTAGTGTAGTGATAGTTTAAAAAGGTAGGGCGAAAAAAACTCTCATTAATTTTCTCATTCGTTTTTACCTTTTGAATCTGCACTGAAACTGCATTTTGGAGCATCAACCCATTAAAGTCCACTATATGGAGAACAATCCTGGAATGTTTTTTTATCATAAACCTTAATTGTTTTTTCAACTGAGCGAAGAAAAACATCTTGGATGACATGGGGTTGAGTCAATTCTCAGGATTTATTTTTTTTCTTGAAAAAAACTAATCCTTTAAGTTCACAGAATTGCATCAACTTTTTTTCTTTATAACTTGTTAATAAAAGACTTTCCAAAACGTTTCTGTTCCCCACTGGTGTAATGCCAATCCCCACCTGAACCCCCAAAACTCCAGACCATCACATCTTTTAAAATGCAGCTGACCAAAAGCACTTAACCACCCCGCACTCTCAAACCAATGCACTAACACACACTTTTATTATAGTTTAATGAGAGGGAAAACAAGGACCATCATTACATAATGATGTTAATCTGCATCCTAACCTCCAAGCGTATAATTCTCTCCTTTATACGTGCATTGGTTTCCTCAAGTTCCTTGTGCTCATGTGTCAGATTGTTTACTTGGGTCTGAGCAGAGCTGAGTTTATCTCTCTCCGCCTGAAGCTCCTCTTCGGTTGAGAGCAGCTGACTGCGCAGTCGGCCCACCTCTTCTTGAATGTCACTCAACTCTTTGCGCAGGGCCTCCACCAAAGAAGGCTCTGCTAGCTGCCAGAGGTAAATACAAATCTTAAGTAAAACAAAAACGGATGGTACCTGCTCTGCACAAGTAATAAAGTACAGTACCTGTTTGGCCCTCTCGTGAGCTTTAGTCAGCTCTTCTTTATCTCTGCGTGTCTGGCCCCTCAATCTGTCAATCTCATATTTCTGCTCTGCCTCAAGCTCCTGTTTGCTCTTCTTTAATAACACGATTTCCATTGTCTTCTTATCAAGATCCATTCTTAATTTATCCATATCTGCCTGGGCCTTGTGTAGGTCACCACGACAACGCTCAAGTTCCTATAAAAATACAATGAGTCTTGAAAACTTGTATTAATGTAACATTCATAAGCAAAAAGTGAGTGTATATACCTGGCTGACAGTCTGGGTCTGTTTGGGATCTGGTCTCTGCCGTTTCATTGTATTGATTTTCTCCTGTAGATCTTTCAGCTCCTCCTCAGACTCCTCTTTCTCCATACGAGCCTGGAGTAGCCTAACACACACGTATATACAGACATAACACCAGCGCAGACAAACACCATATGCAAAACACAAAGTAGCTAAACCGTAATAACAACTATGTACACAAGTCTGCTGTGTATAGCAGCTACAGTACCAAAATTTCAATCTAATGTAACGCGATTGAATATTTCTTGATGATGTTAATATGGGTGGACAAACTATTGATTCAGTGGTAAGATCCATGATCTGTAATGTGAAAGTTATTGTGAAAGTAATGTTGCTTATGTGCATTTTCTATTGGACTTAGGGTATCTTGCTCTGTTACAGACAGACCATTCAGAGATGGAGATGGTTTGTAGCAAAAAAAAACCAAAAAAAAAAAAACACAAGCAACAGGATTTTATTTCTTAATAATGCAGAATATTTGTGATTACGAACTAGTCATGAAGTAAGGATTTTAGGTTTAGATTTTAGAAAAATCACACACAAATGCATTCAATCATTTATTATTAAATCATCAAATCATTTGTTTAATATTATAGTTGTGGGATCTTGGAATACAAGTCAGACTAACAAATACTAATAGGATCAATCACAAATCTACAGATAAATCTACAATTTTCTCTCAGCTAATCTGAGAGCGTCTCTCACTCTGCTCTGGGTTGAACCTGTTGTCCACTGCCCCGACAAAATGCATACAATAAAAAAGGAGAGACAAATACACATTAACAAAAAAGACAGACTAAGTGTAATGCAAAACTAATTAAACTGTATACCTATACTAACTTGTCTAAGTGTGACTCACTCTTGTTTGGTGTTACGTAGCTCTTCTCTGCTGGACTGAAACTGCTCTCTCCAGTGGTTTCCTTCATCTCTGCTCTCCTCTAGTTGCTGCTGAAGAGACCTTACTGAAGAGTTCACACGATGACGTTCGGCTTCAATACTTGCCTGAGACTGAGGCACAGACAGATATGAGCAACATGATTCCTATGCAAAGTCCTGCACGTTTAATCACTTCTTTCTAAACTGCATAATAACAGGTGTTCAACAGGGCTCAGTCTTGGGTCCAATTTAATTTCCTGTACAGCATTGGGTTTGTACCTGTGAAACCTGCTCCATGCTTGCTCGTAGTCGCTCCATGTCTTGGCTGTATTGTTCTCTGAGAGCCTCTATCTCCTTGTCATGTGTGGAGACCTCATCTTTCAGTGCCCCCTTTAGAGCAGTCAGCTCCCTCTCTCTCTGCCTCACAATGTCCTCCTGCTTCTGACACAGCGCTGCTGCTTCGGCCAACTCACCTCTCACTGCCATTAACTCCTGTACACAAACAAAGCATAATTCTTTTTAATAATTTCATACGAGCACAGCAATGCCATTTTACTACTAGTACTGTGCAGTTTTTGTTAGTAGCCTAATGTGTGCAGTACAGTATATGTGAATTAACGTTTTAAGAATTTTCACAGGTTTAAAAACAACTAAAGTGTTGATTTGACATGACAAATTATTTTTTGTTGCATTTGTGACCTTTTGATCTCAAGTCTAGTGTGTGTGTGAGTGATCACCATGTGCATAGTGTCAGCCTGAGCTTTGTTGTCTGTCTCTCTCCTCAGCTCCTCCTGTAGTCCTGCCAGCTGATCCTCCAGCTCTCTAACATGAGATTCTGCATTCTCTCTGTCCATTCGTAACTGAGTTAGCCTGAGAGAGATAAACAAACCAATAGTTTAACTATCCATTAATTTGCGGATTTTATATAATTCTCACCACAGGTGTGTGAATGCCCATGTTGGTACACACACAAGAGTAATAAAGGTATTTATGTTTTTCTTACTCCGAGTGTGTTTGGTGCAGCTCTGTATTTTTCCGTCCCAGCTGTTCCTGCAGCTGTACATTTTCATCCAGACATTTCTCAAGCTCCTCCTTCAATGAGTCATCAGATTTGTTTACCTGAAATCAAAGGGGCAACAGTAATTCACCTGTGCTCTTAAGTATACATACCCCCCTTTGAGATCATAGCTGTATTTGTGTTTCGGTTTATCATGTGTTGCCTCAAGCATCAACAGCTTGCAGTCATTTGTGCAAATATGCAGGGCACGTTAGGTGCTAGAAGTATTTTTTTAACAGGAAATTGTGTGTAAATTATGTTGATGGTAATAAATTATAACTTTATAAATATTGCTTTAATTGCTGAAAGATTGTTTTTTATAACAGTTAAAATAAAACATCGAATTTTTAACAAATATAATATGAATTAAGACTTCATTACGATGGTACTAAATATAAATATCTTGTGTTAAACATATAAGAAGAACTGTACTGTATATAACGGTGCGTCAAACAGCTTTTCATGTAAACAAGGCATTATCAGATCATGCTCCAATTAGCTCAAAACACAATAATCCAAGTCCATCTCTATGATAGTATTTAGAAGACAAAGTAGTAATTAGTGGTTTGCTAGCCCTCCTAAGACATATAGTAATAGGCTTAAGGATTTAATCCTGTCTAAAGATCACTTTAATAAGTAATTGCTCTCAGAAAGCAACAATTATAGCCCTTACCTTCAAAGCAAACAAAGCAGAGTTATACTAAATTATTATATATTAAATTATTAAAACCATACTACACACAGACACACACTACTGTTCAAAAGTTTGCAGTTTGTAAGAATTTTTTATGTATTTCTAATTCTCACCAAAGCTGCATTTATTTGGTTAAAAATGCAACATTTTGTGAAATTCCATCAAATATAACAATCATTTTTTTCCATTTTTTGTTAATATAATTTAAAATGTAATTTATTCACATCATGTCAAAGATATTTCATCAGTCATCTCAATAATTTAAAATATGCCGATTATGTGTTCATTGTCATTATCATTAAATGTTAAAAACCTAATTAATGCTTAATCCTTAGACAAAAGTTAAAAATTAGCATTCAAATGAACAATTTATTTGAAATAGAAATCAATGTCACTTTACTGAATTGTAAATTAATTGCTTTAAAACAAAATTATATATACATATATAAAGACACCAAACTTTTAACGAAGTATTCAGGTTTTTTGATGCCTTAAACACAAGTCTAACAGTTAAAGATCTTTTACTGGTTTTAAAAGAAAGTCATAATTAACTTTGATTTAGGTGCTCAGAATCTCGCCTATGATGTTAACTGGTTCCTGGCAGCAAAGCCCAGACGCATTCATCAGGCATCTTCTCAGAGAATTATACAAAAGCTAAATGGCCCACTGTTTGGCTCCGAGAGCAACGCTTATGACTTGCATTGCAAACTTAAACAGTACATCACCATATGGTTTACAACACCGTTCAAATATAAGCTTGACAGAAGGCATTTCAGGATTTTTTTCAGTATACGTTTACATTTTGAAGTTCCGATTGTCACTTATTAACATTTATAATTTTATATAATTTTATCAATTCATCTTAATCTATACTGGATCTTTTGTATATTGCATAATTAATAAGCTCTTGTGTGGTGGAGGTAAACATTCCTTCCTCCTTGCACTCTAAAATGGGCTCAGCTGTTGTAAGTGAGGTGGGATCCGCTGCCAATTCATTATAGCATAGCAAGAGATGCCAACACCCAAAAAGCCATCAAATGTAATGCCCATTTTAGCAATGCTTGTCTGCGCACTGAATACAGTGCCAACTGAGCCTACTTCCACAGCTAGACCAGGTTATTTTATCACTAGAGTAAATCATCTCACACTGCAGACACTTGTTTATAACCGCTTTTTAAAATTGGCAGATTTATACGCAGCTGGGTTTAGTCAAAGTCAGATCACTCCGTGGCTATCTTGGTAACACCCCAGGCAGCAATTTTCTAAGCAGATAACACATCTTTTATGTACGTTAAATGAGGAATGATGGCAAAATTCTAAACTGTTTGTCAAGATTATGCTTTAATAACAGAAATCAGCAATTCTATCATATATTTAGAATGTTTCGTTTAAAGCACACTAAAATTGCATTTTGAAGTAAACAAACAAGCTATCAAAAAACATACTGGCTCTTATTACTGAAATGCAGGACATTACACAATAACAGTCTCTTATTCGGTACACCTGCACCACCTTTCATAATATAAATGGTTGAGAACATTGTGTCTTTTCTGTTTGTACGGTCACCGGCTGTGCTTCGGTTCACCTGAAAAGCTGAAAAGCTTGTGTCACACTGGTGGAAGCACCTGAATCACAAGTTCATTTTATGTTACATTAAGCTGTTGATATCACATCAGCTGATGATGTTTGTTTTATGTTCAAAAATGAAAGAGAAGAAAAAGCAACGCTAGGAAATGTGACAGACTGTACCTTCAGTCCTTGAATTTTATTACAGATGACTCGAACTCTGTGCTTAACGACAGCATCTCCCTCTGTACTCCTGAAGAGTAACAAAATGTTACTAAATGTTACTCTGTATGTATTACTGGTACGCATCAGAACAATGGTTTACCCCTGACGTAGAACATCGTAGATTATCTGCTGTATGTGATCTTCAGTTGAGAACTCTGACCCTGAACTTTGACCCTGGTCCATCAAAAGGTCAGGAGTTACCTAATTGGAGATAACAGTTTATTAAGCATCAAACACAACCCACACAGAATATGTGCAAAACAATAAAGTAACATTTTTTAAACAGTTGAAAGAGTTGGTTAAAGTATAATTGATACATCCGAGTAGTAACACAAGTATGCGCTCTGTCAACTGACACCACCAGCTAAATCAAGCTAAATGATATTCAATGCCAGAAAGAATAGAGTTTCAGGTTGATGAATAGCTTTACTGTAACCTACTCAAATTACACTCTTCCCAAACATTTTGAAGGGATACATTAAGACTACAACGCAACTACCACATTTAAGGACCAGAAAGGTAGTAAGGTATACTGCATGAAGACAGAAAAGCAGTTCACTAGATTTTGGAACAAAGCCCCAGAGGGGATGTTCACATGCACTAATTTTCATCAGTTGGAATAATTCCAATCAGGATTAAGATTCTGATAGTTATCAACTTTGCAATCCTTTTCATTTACCGTTACCTTACAGGTATTCAGAATAAAATATAAGCACGTAGTGCCTAGTCGCCACATTCAAATGCTGAGAAACTCATCAAAAAACCACAAGCATAATGGTAGTTTTTGCCTTGATAACACAGCTCAAAAGAAAGCTGTCATGCTTACAGAAAATCTTTTTTCACAAATATTTAGTAAATATTTAGTCAGTTTACTCCACTGACCAGTTTAAAAAACGAAAGATCGAAAACATTCATAAGAATGAAAGAATTTGTTAAAGAATTTGTAAATAAACATGTCAAATCACTGAACATAAAAGCTAGGTACTTTTGAATCCAATTGAGATGGATTCAAGCATTTACTTGCTATTAATAAAAGAACAACAGTGTGGCCCTACCAATCCGATCAAGTAAACAAAGCCAGTGAGGCAAAACTCAGGACATTTTTTGTGACTGCACAACTAGCTAAAACCATTGCCCCTATAAACAATATTTCTATGAAAACAAAGCCGTATGTAAGACATCAAGAATATGGAGGTATGGAGGTAAAAAAAAGTGAAAAATGATTTGTTCCCCATAGGTTCAGTACTTGTTACAAATTGAAAAATTAATGTTAAATACATAGAGTAGTGCATACTTTTAATGCTGGAAACTTTTAATAATTTATTTAACCCATCACTCACATGTCCATCAACTGGAGCAGATGAAGAGACAGCCGTGACAGAGCTTGAGCCGCGGCCCAGGCTACTGTAGGCAGAAGCAGGTGAGGAAGACTGCGGTGAAGAGTAGGTGTTTAGGATGAGAGATGGAGCGGGTAACGGTGAGGTTGAGGTGGGTCTGTTGTCTGTGTTTGGGATGGGATAGCGCCCCTTGGCGTTGGTCCTGGTGTTACCCGCCAGTGCTGCAGAGCTCCCATCATACCTGTCTGAGAGTCTGTGGGCAGGCGTCTGACGGATGGAGTTGGGAGCTGATTGGCTGTGAATGTGCTGGTTATATGGAGATATTTCAACTGATTCTGATGAGGGGAAGTGACTGCCTCCAGGTCTCCCTCTTCCCAAAGTACCATTTAACCCTGTCTGGTGGGATCCACCCCACTGATTTCTCTCCATCCTTTCTCTGGGCAGCTCCCTGTCTGCTCCTATACCAATACCTCCATCCAGGTTTCCGTAGCTACCAGAGCGCCCATCTCCAAGCGGACGTCCGAGTTGATTGGTGAAGTCTTCACTGCCATTTTCTCTATCCAACAGTGAGCCATGAGATTGAGCCCGACGCAAGGGTGTGTTATCTCCAGATGAGAAATACGGCCCCTGAATTACCCCATCATCTCTCCTCCTGACAAACAAATAGAAACAATCAGAGAATTACAAAAATCAGGTTAAACATTGTTCTCTACATGAATTTGCAATTTGTTATCCTTTGCAACAAATTGCTCATTTCTAACCTTTAGATCTAAATGAATCTAGACGAAGATCTAAAAAAAAAAATGCTTAAGCCGCTTTAAAAATGCATTTTGCCTATATTTGTCTTTACTAGACACCCCTGTTTGTTTGTTTTTTTTAAATGACATGATGATTTAAACTGATATACCTATCTGTGGAACACAAAAGATAATATTTCATAGCATCAATATATTAATCATATAATTATTCATAAAATAATATTATTAATTATAATATCTAGAAGTAGAATATTGCAAACTAAATAATTTTGGTTCCCAACATTCTTCCCAAATTTTTCTTTGTTTTCAGTAGTGCTGCCAAGTAATTAATTGCATCCAAAATAAAAGTTTTGTTCACATAATATATGTGTACTGTATAGTTTTATTATGTATACATAAAAGACACACACATACAGCATATATTTTGAAAATGTTAACGTTTATATTTACATTCATAGAAATTACATCTTATATAAATGTATTTAAGATATAAACATACCACATTTTTCTGAAATATATACATGCATGTATATATTTATATGTACACACACTAAATGTACCTGTAAACAAAAACATTTATTTTGGATGCCATTCACTGCGATTAATTGTTTAATTGATTTAATTAATGTTCCTATAAAAAAATGCAGGAGCTTACCTAGGCAGACTGCTGTAAGCAGGTGGTTGTGTTCTCAGCTGTACTCCATACGAATCTCCTTTTTCACCCTCTTTCAGTACAACATAGGGCTGCCCACCGATGCCCTGCACCCTCACTGCCACTCCATAGCGGGATTGTGACTTCTTTGGAGGCTTTATTGACGGCTCTTTCCGAGGCTGCCCACTCACTCCCCCTCCAGTGTCCTGCAGGTCATTTATAAAGCGAATCTGTACACCATGGTCCACGGGAGTCTTCCTACCTGAAACAGGGGCAGACATCCTAAAAGGAAGATAAAGAAAGACAAACAAAGAAAATGTCAAAATGTTGTTTTTTTTCAACAGCTCGAAACATCTAGTGACCTCAAACAGAATACTCCTTTATGGGTACAGGAATTTCAGTTTCAGAAAAGTCTTCAATAAAAAGTTCTAACCCTTCAACCAAAGCAACTAGCTCAAAGGTGAATCACAACAGCACAAAGAAATGAAAAATATTTATTTTTTTGCCTTTCACAGCCCTGCATGTCCTTTCCTTTATACTTTCCCTGACAGAAGCAATATGATGTCCTTCAGATTACACTCCACTGCACAACCTGATCTGAAGTTACTTCCCCTCTACGGACACTGCTCTCCTCTTCTCCAAAAAGAAGCACTTTACTTTAGCAAGATACCACAGTAAATTCCCTTTTCTTATTGTTGGATATTGTGCCAGATTTGGGGGCAGTGTCCTACTTTACTTATTTAACAATTAAACAAGCTTTTATTGATGACGCTTTTTTTATTATCCGAAATTAATCTGGCCTAAATAATTGTGCTAAAATGCTCAAAACGTTTCTGTTCATTTACAAAATCCTTTTTACTAAACTAAAATGAGTTCTTCAGCATAATTTCTCATAATATATGACCAATTAATCTTCAGGGGTTACACTACAGAATCAAGCCATTAAAAGAAACAGCGAATTTTAAGCAAGTTATTACACAGTAATAAAAGATTATTAAAAAACACTTTATTTTCCTTTGTTATAATGCATACTTATGAATCTTTCATGGTGAGATCAGAAACATGCATTATAAAGTAAATGGGTTCGATTTCCTATTGACTTGTGGATAACGCTGGTCTATGTTGAAATGTGTCTAGCCAACGCTACTCTCTAAAGGAGAATCTTAAGGGGATTTTTACAAGCAGAACCCTACTGTCGTGCTCTATTGAGATACAGACAGCCGAATGAGGCAGGATTGAATTACACACACTACTCCATGCTGCCCGTTACCTCTGACTCCTGGCACAACGGCCTTTATTATTCATTAACCTGAATCCACACACACATTTGTTTTTCACAGTGTAGACATTCCATTGACTTTCTATCCTAAATATCAGCTGTTCATTAAGGACATTTCTCAACAATGCAGGGAAGCTTCAGCATTACTTATGATGTAATAGAGAAGAAAAATGAAGGTGTGTCTGGTGTGATAGAATGAAAGAATTCAATAAGGAACACAAGGAAGCATGAAGGGTGTGACAGAGGAACAAAGTGCATTCTCAGACACAGGTACATCTTTACCGTGTCTCTTTCTGTCTGTCTCTCAAATTAGTCAGTCTATACAGTAACAACAAAAAACAGCTCTGCAATACTCTAAACAGACATCAAACTCCAAAACACATTCAGCCTGATCAGTACTTCTTCAATTACACAAGTGTTCAAGAATCCACTGTAATAAGAATGCAAGATAAACCAGTATCTGGGATGTTCACTCCCATGAATCACAGGAAGAGCACTGAGCAACTCATAATCACAAAAACCTACAGCTTTTGTTATAGTGACCAAATGTCGGTTAAAACAACAATTCAGCCTGAGATGAGTAAGAAACACATATACTGTGTGACGTATAAAGGAGCCTTCATGACTACTACTGCAATGTGAATACAATGAATGGGCCTATTATGCGTTTCGTCACCAGAAAGCTGTCTGAGAGGGCTGACGTGTCCATGTCAAAGACTGAAAGGAGACTAGGCAGGTGGAAGGTTACACAGGTGTAGTGAGAAAGCAGAGGCAGCACTTCACTGATCATTTTCCCCTCTCAGAATCATTCTTCATCCGTGTTTATTGTAGCCGCAGCGGTATTTATGTACTTTTACAACGACCATGATTAAATTCCAGATAGGTGGAGTTTCGGCCCTAGACAACAGACTTTGAACATCATAAAAGAACTATAAAGCTGGACGTGCTTCTTTATTGATAGCAGGGGGGGACTGTTATGTTGAATATGAAGGACATTTATTCGGAGGGCCTAGAGGAATGCTGTAAACTAGACTATCCATCAAGCAGTTGTAATACAGCAACAAGTCTCACAGTACCTTTCATTTTTCACCATAATTTAAAGATTATTTTAAAACAAACAATAATGCTGTCACTTTGATGAAAGTTCCTTTGAGACAAGCCAGGCCACTCTTTGGTCAAATTCTAGGCAGTTATTTCCAGTCATGCTCCAATCTACTCAAAATAGGCCAAAATCTCCTGAACTGTTGGTCAAGGTAACATTCGAGTTACATATTACAGTCACATTATATTAGGTGACCTTAACTACTATATGCTCACATTAAAAAATAAGCACAATGTACAACATTGTACTTATATTGTATTGCAGTTTTGCTGCTATTGAGGTGGGATACGAGTATGGTTAGGAACAGGTTTGGTGGTATGGGTAGGGTTAAGAGTGGGTTAAGGTGCAAGGCATGGGTCAACATCGTACTTATAAATGTAACTACAGAAATTAATTACACATGTAATTAAATCTAAGTATTGAAAAAATATTTAAGTACAATGTAAAAGCATATATGTGTAAACAAACATATAAAAATAAAAAAATTCAGTCACAGACTACAAAGATCCATTTCCTCTGTGTCAGTGTGTCAGTGGCCAGACAAACAGAGGCACCATTTAGCCTCTCAGCACTGCATTATCTGATAGGCTGAATGGAGGGAACCCGTGAGTGGGACGGAGGGGGAGTACGAGGACCCTCTTCCCATTATTACAGTGAAGTGGGGCAGAAAACAGGGGCAGCTATGCTGAGAACACTGGCTTCTCTATCACACTTGTTCTCTCCTGCTCACATACACTGATCCAAATCAGAAATGTCACTGTTCCCTTCATAGGCAATAGTCTGTGGTATGCAGGGGTTTACTTATCCTGAACAAACACACTTGATTTCAACCACTCTGGGAGCAAGTATTTGTGCTTTAAAGGCAAAACAATATGAAGCAACCCATTGCTTTTTCTTTCTTCAAAACAAAGCATTGTAAATTATATCTTCTATATCATTTATTCTTATACTCTTATTTAACCCCAGTAAATTTCACCTTTATCTTTGAACGAAGCAACATTTCTCATTTCTTTCCTCTCACTGTATTTCCCTATCCTATGTTATTTATCTGCTATAATGCCTATCCCATCTCATTCTATCCATTCTCTACTGGGATAACAATTTATTTAAGCCTGCAACTCCAGAGTTAGAAAATCTTCCGAAAAGCATACAATCGGAAACACTGGTGTGCAAGAAGGTCACAATGAGTTGTTTAGCAACAGAGAACCAATCATAAACTGAACAATGCTTGTCTCATTATACATTCAAGGATTGTCTACAGTTGCAGAAATGTTCAGCTTTCACACATTAGGAAATCTTTGATAATGTTGAACATTGGCAGCAAACACATATGAAAGTATAATGTTACTTCTGTTTTTAAAAATGGACAAGGAGTTGCATTCTCTTGTGCTGTAACCATTTAACCAATTTTAATTACATCATACATGTGCGAATAATTTACCCCACAATCCTTTGTTTTCTTTATCCATTCATAGGCTTTTATACAGCATATCCGCACCACTGAATTACAAATAATGTTAAATAACAGAGAAGTAGCAGATTCTGTATTTAAAAAAAGAAGTCATACAGTACTTGTGTCTTATATTACTCTGATGGACAGAAGTGGAGATAGACAGAAAGGTAAAGGGATAATAAGCAGAACTTTATAATCCATCGATGCTAAAATTACAGTTATCTTTTCTGATGTGAATAGACCATTACTGAGCCCTAACAGTATGAAAAAAACAAAGATATAACTCAAATTTAGACTTACTTACCGTCTTATACACATTCACAGCCAAGATTTAGCCCATTTATAGAAGCATGTCAAAATAACAGAATATTTTATACTTGCACATGAGGACAGACACATACTGTACTTTCAACATCTCATTTCACCTGCTCAGTGAGATGATGCAACAACAAACAATCTAATTAGCAAGCCTTAATTAACCACGTATATAAAAAAAAAGAAAAGAAACCCCCTCCGGGGACACCTGTCCACAGCTCAGAGTCTGCAACCTCTTGTTCTCCCATCAAATTGAATTCTCCGATCTTAAATTGAATCGGGACTGCCGAGCTCTCAGATGTGGAACATCTAATAGAATTAGCAGGGAACAGAGGCAGCAGGATTCAGGAGACGTCTGTGCAGTCGGTATAGTTTGCAAATCAATGCCTTTACAATCAGAGCATCACAGCATATTTCATTTTGCTCAGACGTGCATTGCATCAGACTTCCTATCAGTATAAAATATGACCACCTTTTTTCAGGTCAGAACACCGGAGGTTGAGAACAAGCATGCTTAGCATTCCCTTTAGTCCTTTAGGTTTTCAAAAACAACCTCTCGGCATACTTCAGTAACACTTTTGAAAGCAAGCAGCGGTGTCTATTACAAGCATGACAAGCAGTCTGATGGGAAACACAACCTGAATCTCTGATACAAACTAATCACTGATATTCGCTCTGGGGTGATATACCCGACTCATCTGATTACTCTACAAATTAAGCACTCAAGTTGCTGTGAGAAAATGTAGCCTATCGTAAGCTTTCATCCTGTCTTGGTATCCCTCCATTAGTGCTCAACTCCCCTTTACATTCTTTCTCTCCTGCCAAACTCCCTCTCAATCTCCTCTTTCCATTCTTGCCCCCTCCTTTCAGTCGCTCTTCTTGTTTCAATCATAGACAAACAAGAATTTCTTCTTCTGTGTGTCTAATGGACCTCACCAGCATGACTAAAACAGGCGTCATTGTTGCCATACAAAAATCTTATTTCCACAAACCTATCCAATATACAAAGACATCTTATCTAATACCTGCATGTGATGTGTTCATGACTCCAAGTTTTTCAGATTGGAAAAACCGAAGCTATGACTCTCAGCTGTGAATCACACTAGAGGATTACCATCTCATATATGTGTAATAAGTTATGTTTGTCTATGGCTCAGCACAAAATAGTCATAGGTCAATAACCAAGATACCAGTGTGATAGAAGACGCAAGAACAATATGTTTCCGTTTTATGGTCTAATATGTGCAAACAATGATTCAAATGAAAAGTACGCATTTAATTAATTCCAAAGATTTCCAACCAGAATGGGTTTACCGGTGAGTATACTTTAGAGGGTTCAAGGGGGTACTTGAAAAGATTTTGCTTAAAACCTATAAAACATAAATTTCTTCTTTATTGGATTTCACTTTAATAACCGTGCTATTAGGTATTTCCCTGGAAAATTATACCATATTTGCAGCAAGAATTAAAACATGATTTTAAAACTTGGTTTGTAGGGTTTTTTACCCAAGGAACTGATTGTTTTTACATTGAAAGTATCAAGGTTTTAAGTGTATTAAATGACTGGAGTCCAGCATATATTACTAGAGAGAGATCTCTATCATTTCACCAAGATTTTATTAGGAGTAAAACACAAATGAACAAATATAAAATTACTGTAAACAGAATTGCTCAAATCAAAAGCTTGTGTGTAATTAGGAAAAAGCTACGTAGTAAATTTTTCACCCACAGAACTGTTTTTTTTTTTCATGGTTGCATTGAAAGTAGTGACAGATATTTTCTTCTGTATGTGACGTGAAATGGAATATTGAAAAAGAAAAAAGTAGAGCAGGCTTGGTTCAGGCTTTCTGATTGGATGGAGGGAGCTCTAAATTCGAGCTGGCAGTCAATTTAGTTAGTAAGGATGCAGCTTGAAATCATTACAATGGTAGGATAAATCCAGAGAGACATACTGTCGAAAAAAAGAAGATGATGAAAACAAATGTAAAAAAAAAGCGGAAGTTGTCATAGTTAGGTAAAATAACTATAAACAAAAAAAACAAAAAAAAAAACATTTGCTGGATTATCTGAAGTCAATAAGAGTGGAGACTTGTCCAGTCTGTGATAAGTCCATAAGATAAATAACATACATTTAGAATATAGGGTAAATATTAATATAACCTTAACCTAAATCACGCTAATAACGACCACTTTAATAACATCAATAGTTATAATTAATTATATCCAACATTAGGTAAAAATAGCCTAACACATGTCATATTGAGCCTTAACGATGGAACTGTGGGGGTGCAAAGAACAAAAACGTGTAGGGCTAAAGCAATCATTTAAATGATTGAGAACGAGCACTATTGTAGAGTTTAAGTGGCACTGTTCAACCCAGGCCTGTAAAATTCTTCTGCACTGAGTCACCGGTTTCAAATCTCTAAAGATCCTGCAGTCTGGATAATGTGACCACTGAGCTACCAAATATAACACTTTAATTAGCTAAAAGTTCGTTGTGGTTTCATTTAATAGCCCCCTTTAAACATCACACATTTGACAGTCTTCCTGACACAGTAACCTGATCGCTCACTGTATGTTTGACACAAACTCGTTCTTCATTTGAATGAAAATGGACCTGTTCAAACAAAACTAAATGTTTAGCGGACTTTCGGGGCCGTGCTGAGGAGGTAAACAATCACAACACTATTAAAGCGGGACTGTTTGCCACGTCGAGCCTTTCTCTCATGAGTTTGTTCCCAAAGCGAGAAGCGCAGGTGTTCACCTGGCGATGCACCTGCGCTATGTGCGAAACTCAAAGGGTTATGAAGTCTCTAGGGGCGAAGCGCTCGTTTTCAGCTAAAATGCTGTCATTACGCGGACTAGACAGTAATCCTTTCGCCAGACTTTAATCCATCTTCAGAGAAGACCACTTAAGAAAAACACTAAACCTCACAGTACGCGAGCGAAACAAGTGTCATTCCCTGTAGAAGACAGTTCAGCTCGAGAATGAGTGAAGCATCTGCTCGACAAACCACTTTAAAGCAATTTCTAGTTACAGGCTAACAGGTTTAGCGAGACAAAAATAACATTTAACGTACCTGGTTTTAAGGCAAAGTTTGTATTTCACTCTGCTGAATGTTCCTCTGTTACTTTCTGTGGTTCTCCTTCATGAGAACTGATAGCGTAAAAGTAAAGAAGCTGTTTAAATGTGACAGCTCTAACTAATAAACCCGAGGGAAAACATTTGCTAAAGACAACCTGTTACCTTTCAGACCGATACCACATGCTCCGCCCACTTTGCGCGTGAGGATATTCTCATTGGCTAATAGTGGCGTGAAGGGTGGAACGCGTGAAACCGTTTCTGTTTCTGTTATTGGTGAGCTTGTGTGTCAATCACAAGCAAATCTGGAACTTGTTTGTCTGTGGAGCTGTGAAATGCATATTTAATAAAAATCTTTAAAGACAGTAAAGTTATATTTCGTTACTAAATTGACTAATCTGGCTTCTACGTGCACGTATATGTAACTGCTTGTTGCGCAATTCGATAGGCCCTATGAATCCAAATAGAGTTGTGAATGTTGTTTATACTGATAGATAGACAATAAATACGATCGAATCTGGTGCAAAAACATAGCTTGGATATATCATAAAAAATACCTGGTTTTGTAAATAAAATGCATTGGAAATGTGTATTTAAAAATGCCTACAATAAAAAATTGTGCAGAATGCATAGTTGGTCCGCCAATGAGAGTACATTTCCCGTGTGTAGCCGGTCTATTAGCATCTGGATTTCATTTTCCTTTTATCATTTACAATATCTGGAAATACAGGTTTAGATGCTTGTCAATAAATTCTACAAGACGTCCCACGATGAGCTGTGGTGACTGACAGAGTTCATAAATACTTGGAAATACTGTTGCTCTTGACTGTGGTAACCGCAAGTAGTCGCGTTTTGCCTAAATCCGTATCAAGTAGGCCTACCCAACTTCCAGTATTTTCAGTCAAAACAATACAAAGTACAAATGTGTGTATAACCATCTATCTACAGTAGACTAGGAAAATTAAGTGAAGTCGGTGCCGATTAGATCCATTGTAAAACTCTGAAATGCAAAATATATCTAGTTTTTAAACAGACAAGTGTATTTTTGTCTTATTAATTTAACTAAAGCATAATTAAACAATTAATGTTTGCGTCTCATCAAGGAACTATGAATGATTTTAATCAGCCACTAGAGGGAGGCAGTATTAATTGAATTGCTATTTTGATACATTTAAGTTTAGTTATTTTTTAATTATCAAACATTATTTTTAAAATATTTATTACATTTTTTTGTTTTACATTTCATTTCACATGTACTATTAAATTAGTAGGCCCATGCCCCGCTATTATGTTAACATTTGTTTGATTATTTCGTGACCAACAACCCTGAAAATGTCAAATAATTGTTAATAGTATATTTTTTTATTGATTAGTTTAACCTTTAGCCTACCCCCTGGAGTACAAAATATTTATTTATTTGCCTTTACCAGAAACTGAACTCCATTGAAGTAAAATAGCCTACTCACTGAAGTAAAGAGTGAAAATGGAAACATTTGATAAAAACTGAAAATGTGGTTACTGAGCACCAATTTACTAAATATGTTTGCATCTACACCAAATTAAAGGTTCTCGTTTAGGGGAACAGTAGTTGCCAGCAGAGACACAGAAACCACCCCCACCCACAGCTGCAGCACAAACGCACGTACATCTACATCCCCTTCACTTCATTTAGACTGTCGCTTGGAGTGGATATACCGGGAATGGGATCTTCAGCGAGAGCTAAGAAAAACTTTCAATTTTTTCGTGTTTATGCTCTTCAGAGACTCCTCTTTATCTTGCGGGAATAATAGGGAGCAAATAAAAACAAGACATTATATTCCAATGTGAAGAATCGTAGTATAGTTGTGAGTGTAAGAAGTTTCCTGAAAAGAAATACGAATGGGATAAATTCTGTAAACAAGATTACATACATGGAATTTTAATATTCGGAACCTTTCCCTAAATCAATTTCACAAATTTGTTCTTTTTTAAAAAATGTACCTAGCCTAAATAAATAAAGTAAAAACTTTGTTCTTAAAAATATTTAAATAATCAACTGAACTGCGCGCTATAGTGTTATTAATTAGACACAAATCAATTATAGGGTCCACAGTAAGTAATATTTTAAAAACAGTGAGTAACATTTTAAAAGCCGATTATTCCTAAAGAAGTTGCGCGTGTGTATGGAGAGTAGCGCGGACACCTGTGCGTATTCACCATGGCGAAGTGGTTTAAAGATTTCCCAACTAGTTTGAAGACTGGATCCGACCGGATCCGTTCTGCTTCGGAATCGGGAACTCAGTCCCGTCCCAAACCGGTTCTGACTGTCGGTACTGGTTCAAAGGGGAGTCTGCGTAAAAATTCTGGAGCGGAAAACGGTGGCAGTGGTGGTGGTGTGGGTTCGCTTCTCCACGGGAGAAATCGTAAAAATTCGGCTATCGAGCTGGGAAGAAACCACTCCAGCACCGGCTCGATAAAAGACGGGAAGATATGGGAGATTCTGATCCCTGGAAAAAGTAAGAAAAACACCAAAATGGAGGGGTTTGAAGACCATCGCACCTTGCGGACCACCAGTCTTGCTGACGCGTACATGAGCAGAATGATCAAGGTTAATGATCCAAAATCCAGTGCAGGAGGATCATCTCCAGACAGCGAGAGGGCCAAGTCACCAATCAGAACAGAAACGGTAAGCTTGCAAATGAGGCAACACCACTAAACAAGCAACGAAAAGCTAATCATAATTATATAATGTATTAATTTTTTTCATTTTTTTTGTCTCGGCAAAAAAAAAAAAAAAAAACTCCTACACTCATTCTTTATTGGTATTTATGGTTCCACTAAGTGCCCTATACATTCCAAGAACCTTAAATTTCACAAAATGTTCTTTATAGAGGCAAACAGTTGGACTTGTTGCAATGTTCTTTATACTTTTGAGGAAAATGTCTCTATTAAGAACTGCTTCCTGAAAAGTTCTTTGGGGAACCAAAAATTGTTCTTTTATGACATGTTATTTTGAGGTATTATGTGCTGATGAACTTAAATAAAACCAACTCAAACCAACTGGGACCAGCATCTTAGGCTAGTTTTAGGATGGGTTTATAGCAGGAATAAAGGAAGAATAGCCCTGATCTGAGTGATAAAGTAGGCCTCAGAGAGGACGTTCTTTTTAGTACATGACATACTCCAATTTTCCCAGTCACCCTATTGACTGTGAGAACCAAACAAACATCTTTGTTTTGAAAATTGAGATCAATATCTCTCTTCCAGTTCTTTGTTTAAGCAATATCTTCTTCTCCCCTCCCTCAGCCCCCTCTTCTCTTGTTCTTATTTTTCTTTCCTCCCTCCCCGCATCTCTCTCATTCTCCCTATATGCTCTTTTCATTGAACTGCTGTATTATAAGCAGACACAGTGGAGCTGAAAAGCAACAAAGACAATGAGAGCTTTTCCTTTCCTCTCTTCCTGTCTCTTTTCCTAGTCATGCACACACTCTTCACTCTGTCTTTGTGGGAAACACACTTTTGTATTCGCATACACACACCCTTGCTCACAAATACGCAAAGAATACAATGCATACATAACACAATGGCTCCATCTCATTCTTTCAGTCCCTGGTGAAGGTAGTGTTTGAAGAATTATGTTACTTGATACATAGACTGTATCCTCTCCCATTTACGGACATCCCCTCCAGCTACACTTTGAACATAACAGCACAGAAATCAGAATCTCATGAGGTCACACACACACACAAAAAAATTATGTCCAGAGGGAGAATCAGAGAAAGAAAGGGGAAAGATGGGCTGGAGAATAATTATAAGCTCTTTAGCTAAAGAAGCACTGATTCTTCATCTATGAAATGGAACAAAGAATTCCACCCAGTAAGATGTAATTTAACTCCAGGTAATGACTAACTACCTTTTATTTTACATAGGTTTGCACTATTTCTAGTAAAGTAGATGATTGTAGTGCCTCCACTAGCAAACATTTGTATTATATTATTTAGAGAACATTTGAAGTCCCTGTTGTAACAGGGTGAGACAAGGCAGGCGTTTAAGATCCAACTGCTAGCTTTATTTACACACACAACTTGGTCAAAACAGGCAAAGTCCAAACAACAGGAATATCCAGAAAATCGTAATATCCAGGAATCGTAATCCAGTAAAATGCGATGGTCAGGGCAGGCAGCAAAATGTTCTTAAAAACACAGGTAACAGTTCATGGTTAAAATCCAAGAGGGCAATCCAAAGAAAGAAATGAAACAAGACAATGAAAACAAGGCTATGGCAACGATAAAAGACAAAGGCAATGGCAAGAAACCAGGATAAATCCAGAAAACGCTTGGTGGAGTCCGCTTACAGTAATTCAATACTTCGCGACTTTCTGTTTGGCAGGCCTTCGCTTAAATGGCTGCCAGGGCCTGAAGCCTGTGATGGAGCCTTGGAGGTCCATGGAAGGCCTCTGTGGCTGTGATTGGACAGACCATGAGTTCATTGATGGCCTCAGTAGTTGTGACAGGGCAGACACCCTGAAGCACACACGACCACCTCTGGAGGCACTGGAGCAGACTCGTAGACAAATGAGGTCTCTCGGGCAGACTCGTGGACAGGGAGGGCTTCAGGAGCAGACTCGTGGACAAGTAACACCTCTGGAGTGCAGTGTGCCACTCACACGCTCCAAATGGCAACCACCATTATAGAAAGAGCAGCAGAAGGTGGCAGGACCTATGATGTCAGAGAGTATCATAGCCCCCCTCTAAAAACTCCTTTGGGGAAATCTTGGCATGGCGTGGCTGCTATCTTGTCCAGGCACTCTGGCGTGGTGACCATCTTGTGCAGTGGCTTTGGCTCTGGGTTGGTGGCCATCTTGTTCTGAGCCCCTAGCCTTGTCCAGAGTTTCTTGTGTGGCGGCTATCTTGAATAGCAGTTCCTTAATGGCTGTCATGTGGTTCAGGAACTCATCAATTGCCCACATGGTGTAATCAGGCTCTGAGTTGGCAGGTGTGACATGAGCAGGCCATGAAGTAGCAGGCATGGCGTAGGCAGACACTGGCATGATGGTTGGCATGATATTAGTGACCTCTGGCTTGGTGGACATATAATCAGATTTTGATGTAGACGTAGATGAAACTTGAGAAAATGGAGACTCACCTGGTATGATGTGAGCAGGTACTGGGGTAGTCCGCATGACGTGAGTAGCCTTGGGTGTAGCAGACATGGCGTGAGCAGGCTTTTGCGTATCAGGCATAGCGTAAGCAGGCTATGGCACAGCAGGCATGGTGTGAGTATTGGTTACTGCAGGATTGCAGGGTCCCTCATCAACAACCCCCACAGTAAATGGTGAGCCAGTCAAACAGAGAGCAAAATCTATGTATTGTTCAAGAGTACAGTGTGGGGTATTGCATGGCATTGAGTGTGAAATGTCCAAACCAAATTTAATTAACTTACAGAAGTGCTGCACATAATCCCCTAGAACCCACCCTCCTTTACGAAGACGAACTAGGCGATCAGCTGGATTGTATAAAAAAACCACTGGATCTCTTTGTGGTGAAGTATTCTGTAACAGGGCAGACATTTAAGATTTAACTGCTAGCTTTATTTACACACACAACGTGGTCAAAACAAGCAAAGTCCAAACAGCAAACAGGTATATCCAAGGGCAAGACAAAATCGTAATCCAGTAAAATGCCATGGTCAGGGCAGGCAGCGAAACGTTCACAAAAACACAGGTAACAGTCCAGGGTCAAAATCCAAGAGAGCAATCAAAGTAACAAATGAAACACAAGACAATGAAAACAAGGCATGTCAATGGCAAGAAACCAGGATAAATACAGAAAACGCTTGGTAGAGTCTGCTTACAGCAAAACAATACTTCGCAACTTTCGGTTGGGTAGGCCTCGCTTAAATTGCCGCTAAACAGGAAGTCACCAGAGAGGAAGCAGAGGGAGCTGAGACAGTCAGTGTAGAGGTGAGAGCTCCCTCTGCTGGCTTGGCATTACACCTGTAAAGTTAAGCTCAATCAACAGCTTTGATATGCACTTTAAGATGTTACAATGATATATAAATAAAGCAGGGATAAAAAAACAGATTAAACGGTTCTCAAAACTAGACCAATTGGGAGAAATTGACTTAAAATTGCTTTCCGATGGGATTTGCTTTTAACAAAAGAATGGACATAAGTGCTTTTAAACATTTAAAGCTCAACATTTCTGATTTTAAATCCTCCAGAAATTAACCCAATTTACTGTAACCTCGATTTCAGGTTTTATTTATTTTTTTAAGAAATTAGTTGGAAATATGAGTTTTTATTATTATTATTTTTTGTAATCTACATTATGCCACAAGGGCTTTTAATTGAGCTGAACTTAATCTAAACTAAAACTAATATTTGTTTGCTTTTGAGGGTTTGAAGAATGAACAGAAATAATACATATGTCTTTCTATTCTTTATTTCTGATTCATAATAGATCATCCTGGAGGATTACGCTGACCCATTTGATGCTGAAAAAACAAGGGAACAGAGAGAAGCTGAAAGAGAAGGAGAGAATGATGGTTACATGGAACCTTATGATGCCCAGCTCATTATTACAGGTACATCACCTCTTCTTTACCTCTCTTTTTGTCATCAGTTATTCATCTAAAACATTTCTCACAAGTATTTGTAGGTGTAACAAGTATATTTTCAGGGATTTGAAGGGCCTGAAAAATCACGGCTCCCTCTCTCTCCCCTCTATGGTGGTTTCCACGGTGACAGTGTTGTGCTGGGACAATGGGTGCAGTTTCCTCTTTCTGCTTCCTGTTTCCTGTCTGTGTTTCCTTTGCCCCATTCTATGGACAGGAAGTTGACCCCTGCCGTCCCCCCAGTATGCCTGGCTATGTGAGAAAGACCCCCCAACACTCCTCACTCCCCCAATCACTTCCCAGAACTCAGGAAGTGGCCAGCTAAACCAGCCAATCACAGTCTCGGTCTGACTTTCCCCTAGTATGACCATTGTTTTCTCACACAATAGGCCAGACACAAAGTGACAGCAAAGAAACAGTGAGTGAAGGAGAACGATGGAGCTCCAGGCAATGTTTTGTCGAAGTTGAACTTTAAATTTTGAGGAATGAATAAGTGCATGAGTACACAAAGGTTGAGATTGAAGTGAAATGCACTAAACTGAAAATGCACTGTAATACAGTAATGTGCTACTTCACAAAAAGGAATGTTTATGTTGTGTATTAAGTTTACGGCTTAGTTTTCTCTTTTCATATTTTAATGTGTATCTGAATTATTTAAAGTTTAAAAACATTTAAATATTTAGTCTAAAGAAAAAAATCTAAACATAGATCCAAATAGTTAGCCGACACACAAATGCAAATAATTACAGTAACTCATAGGTTTCAGCTGAAAGGTTTATGTAAAATGTTTAGCTTCACATCGCTGCTATATCAATACTGTAAGTGCCTCTTAATAGCCTTGATTTCATCCTTTGTTGTTGTTGTTGAAAAGGTCTTTTTTATTATTATTCTGCTGCCTGTTTCTTATGACTACAAAGACTCATGATTCATCTTGGTATTTGTTGGCATACAACAGATTCATCTTCGATTTAGCATAATTTCCTGTGGTTTCACTCAATTGGCACGGTGAGCTAAAAAAAGAGTTCCTTCTCAGAACAAATTTCAACCTAGCTGCTCTTTTAACAGTCATAAAGTCATTTGTTATGAATGTGTTACATATACTTAAGGGACAAACACTGGTGTGTGGTTACTGACAACTCTACCATTAGCTCTGAAAACCCTTCAGTGTCATAGGTTGCAATTACTTATTACATTTAACATTTTCTAACAGTTATTGCAATATTTAACACACTGGATAAAAAGAACAAGAGAGAGAGAACTCATTAATGTTGACAGCTTGTTCTGCATCTTTAGCACATGGGTAATTTACTTGTAAATGAAGCATCTGGATATGCATATTATAATAGGTAGCAATTTCTAGGGACAAGTAAGGCCATCCTTTATTCACTTTCAGTGAAACAGTGATTAATTCACTTTAATGATAAATTTGAAAAGATGGGCAGAGGTTGGCTGCTCAAATGCAATGTCCATAAAAGAATGTTATATTATTATGGCTTGTAAGTATGATAATATGTGGAGGCTTAATAAATGTCTACACTCTTAAAAATAAAAGTTTTTTCACAGTGTTGCCATAGAAGAAGCATTTTCGACCATTTAGTTGAAGGTTCTTTAATAAACCATCTCTTTCTTACCTCTAAATAATTTGAAGAACCGTCTTTTG
>JAUYWG010000051.1:9975345-9991674 GCA_034779775.1 Enteromius afrohamiltoni
GCTCCAGTATAATCAGTCCGCCGAAACTCATCCAGTGAGAAACGTTCCGCGGTGCAAAAATAAGTGCGATTAAAATGCATTAAAAAAAAATGTAACACGTTATTTATGTACACCGTGAAAAAACAATAGAATCTTCTCAATAAAATTGAGATAGCCTAAATATTTGCACTCAGTTTGTATAAGTAGATTATATCCTGTATGTTTGGGTAAAGATATTTAACAGCTATGACAAACAAACAAAAAAGGTAGTCTACCTAATATTTTTTAATACATTACACAATTAATTATATATTAAAAATATTAGTAATATTAACTCTTTTTTAGTAGGCAACAGTTAATTCACTGAATTACTATTCATAAAAATTACCCAATAAGATTAATTTCACATTATTTATTCAGCAAAGGTTAAATTGACCTAAAATGGTCAGTCACAGAATATTGAATCAGTTACTTTTTATTGACCAAATAACAAACATTTCATCTTTAATTTAAACATTTTAATTGAATTAATTGAAGTCAGTTAATTCTCACTCATTTTACATAAAACCTCTTAAAAGTTTCCCAATAAAAAAATAAACCAATCTCTTCATGCAAGTCAGAATATACAACAAAAAAAATAACATTCTTAAATTCTGTCTCATATTTTTTCATTTCAAACAATAAGAAACTGTGATTTGATGTCATCTGTGACTTGTAGAAATAACACTAGAAATGAGAGGCTGGGTCCTCCTCAGCTGTGAGATCATGCATCACTAACGTAGAAAAAAAAATGAAGAATATAATTAGTTTGTTGATTTTTTTAACATTAATTTATGCATGTTAACATGTTCCAATAAAGTTTTTGTAAAATTATATTAGCATAATGCCATTCAAAATGTTTGTGTCTTTTTTATAAAAGTGGGCCATGATATACTCCAATTAAAAAATCTGTACTAATCCCCCATAATATCGGGCATAATAATCCTCACACATGTAATTCTTAAAGGGCTAGTTCACCTGAAGATGAACACTGTCATCATTTACTCACTCTTTTGTTGTTTCCAAAATAAAAACCCTTCTTCAAAACATGAAAATTAAAATATATTCATATATTATTATACTTATAATTATAATTATATTTATAATAAGTGTATTCACTCAAAACTGATGTTTAAAATTCATAAAGAGATCCATGTGAAAACAGATCAATGTGAACTGAGAGGTTTGATCCAATTTATATGATGACCGTGATATACTTGATATAATATAATTATAGGCCTTTATTGATATATAAACCCTAGATCTCCTTGTTAATTAGCAAACAGTGTTTGCATCATTTAGTTTTGATGAATGGAAGCTCAAGCATTCTTGCCTATGAGGTTCATGTTTGAGCTTATGCAAGCTCCCCTTCGCTGGATCTTGTGCCGGAACTTGAGGTGTTATTGGTCCAAATGCACTCCGAAAGCAGAGTCCATTCGAATGTACTGTAGTTTAAAGATAACCCAAACTTTGACATGTACTGTATATAGAATCTAAATTTTTTAATTTATCACTCTCAACATTTCTAATGTTATGTTTTGAGTTTTGACCATATGAAACAAATTTTTTGTTTGCATAAGTTAACTACAGACAGCTAACAGACCAATTAAAGTCTCTGCAGGCAGTGATGATGTTTCTTGTGGGAGCCTAGCTGGTTGCAGAGTTTTCATTGGAAACCATGGATTAAAAGAATAAAAATGGTAAACTTGAGGTTATATTTCAAATTCTAAAAACATTCTTGCAATACCTCAAAATCAACTCGTCATTCTCTCTTCTGAGTTTACATCCCACAATTCTGGCTTTCTTTCCTTCAGGAGTTAAATCAAGCAGCAAAGTCCGAAATACTAGATATAAAGTTGTATTTGCAAGAAAAAAGTCAGAACTGTGAGACAAAATAGGTAAAAGTATAAAATGTTATAGGTTAGTATTTTATAGTAATCGTATTTCATGCTGTAACTGGGCAAATATGTGTTCCATATGAACTGCATATGTGAATGCAGTTGTTTATCAAAATTAGAGTAATCATAGCAGGCTTCATTCATTCATCAAATGATGTTTTTGGCGACAGAGTTCTATAAAAAATATTTGTATTCTGATTCTCACATCCAAAGGCACAACAATACATTTTCTCTCTTATTCAGGGGTTTTCCGTTTCACTCCACTTGTTACCAGTGCTTTTCTGCAACCACAATACGGCACAGCTACGTAACTGTGACGTCTTCACAACATTTTTAGGATTCTTCCACCCGCCATGCTAACTTACATTTTAGCATATGTAGTATTTTTATTTAACCATAGTTTTTATTTCTTTAAGCTGAACAGTTGCATGAGACAATACTTTTGTGAGGACAGGATCCACTGCTGTCTATCGAGAGATACAGAGTGTGCTGACAAAAACGCGTGCACGCAGAGTACTTGAGTAAAAGTACAGATACATACAATAAAATATTACTCTCTTCAAGTTCAAGGTGCCGGGCTGAGAGAAGTACCCTCTCCTATTTTATATTACCTGGTCACGGAGATCCTGTCCACTTTCCTCAGAGGTTTCGCTTGACTTTATTCATTGGCCTCATCAGTCGCGCGCCAGTTGTTCGGTTCACTGGAGACTCGTTCTGAACGGATCGCTTCAATCGAATCGAGATCAACTGAATGATTCGTTTGGTGCGATTTGCGAACCGATTGAACAGGCTCATTAAAAAGAATCAGTTTGTTAATGAATCGCTCGTCTGCGTCTCGCTCGGAGCACGTGATATATAAGTAACAATATGTTTTATGAAATGTAGTGAAGAAGTACGATCTTTTGCTTAGGAATGTAGTCAAGTAAAAGTAAAAGTTGCTAAAAATAAAACTACTCCGGTAAAGTACATATAATTGAAAAATGTACTTGCAAATTACAACTACTTCCTTACTGTCCACTACCACCTGTTGCAGAGTCAGCATTTCTCAGTTGTCTGCTTTAAGGGTGTCATCATGATCAATTCCTTGTTGATTAAAAGCAAATTCAGATTTTCCTTCAGTAAACATGAAAGAATAAAATAGCACCGAGATGTGTAGGAGAAAAATAGCCTTAGCTGCCTGTTAGCCAATCAGTTTATATATATATATATATATATATATATATATACTGAGTCCCAGAGTCACTGCCAGGAGAGCCGTTACCAATTCCAGTCCCTGAATCACGGCCAGTAGGGCCGATCCCAAATCTAGTTCCTGATTTATGGCCAGGAGACCTGGTCCTGAGTCCTGTTCCTGATTTACAGCCAGGAAAGCCGACCCAGTTACCCACTGACTCCGTTCCACAGTCATGGCCAGGGGGGCTGATTCCATTCCCTGCGGATTCCTCTACAGCCTCTAGGCCCAGTTCCAGAATTATGGCCAGAGGAGCTGTCCCTGAATCCTGCTTACGAATCATGGTCCATAGAGCCAATCCCGATCCAGTTTCTGAATCATGGCCAGTGGAACTGTATCCAATTCCAGATGAGACTCGGCAAAGAGAGATGGTCCCAAGTCCAGCTCCAGAGTCTGCGCTGCAAGAGCGCCTCCCTGAGCATTGCGTATCATGGCGCATGCGAATCACGGCCCATAGATTCAATCCAATTTCTGAATCATGGCCAGCGGAACTATATCCGAGTCAGATCCTGTCAATCTTCTCGCTGCAGGAGCGCCTCCCAGGGCTTGCGCTTCAAGTTCCATGGTCTGCAGAGGAGGGAGAACTGCCCAAGGAGATTCTTTGGGGAGGCTATCCCGTCCGGCCACTGCTACAGGCAGCCCCTGAACTACCACTGCCGCAGGCAGCCCCTGTTCCGCCACTTTCACAGGCAACTCCAGATCCGCCATGGACCGTGAGGGCTCCTGATCCACCTGGACCTTCAAGGCACCCACCCCCTACCCTTCTGGACGCACCTTCCGGGAGGGGGAGATGTCACGCCATCTCTGTCTCTGCGTGCTGATCCCAGCAGAGTAACTAGCACACATTCTCAGTCACCAATTATGATTAACCTGAAACAACTGAGACTAATCACCTGCACTGGTTAAGAGACTCTCACGCTAGTCAGTTGACGGCTGAGCTCGAGGTAACAGTGCTCATACTACCTTGTGTCCTGTGTTACCTACTGGCATTTCTGAGTTCTTAAGATCTGAATGGCTGACTGCACTAAAGACTTACCTGCACCAAGCACCTTGATCCTTGGATTAGACACTGAACCGCAATATACCTGCCTTGAATACTCACCTTGTATACTAGCCTGAGTCTGTAGCACTGTATGGAGTTAGAACGAACCTGGTTTCACTTACCCGAGAGATTTACCTGTGTTTGACGAACTGTATAATAAGAATGCGATCAGGAAATTACCAACTATTGAGTAAGAAAATCCATATGTTAATGCTCTGATCTTAAGGAGCCTAGTTTGTGTTAGCGATCAGGAGAAGACTCAGTTTCATTATACGAATGCTTGCTTATGCCCTGAGCCACAGTTTTAGTTTCCTTTGTTTATTGATTTGTTTAAAATAAACACCTTTTACTTTGAACTTACCTTGTCCTCTGGGCCCTGTGTTTGAGCGTTACAGGCAGCGACTATATAAAGTGTGAATCCATTAAACTTTTATAAAATAGTTTACATAGGCCTAGGTCATTTATACTGAGCAAATAAATCCTTGCAGTGTTTAGTGGGGAAGCAGGAATTATAGGAACGTTGGGGTGGATGAAGAAGCATGAATGAATGAATAATATAGTGTGATGTACTTGGTTTAGTTGTACTTTGCTGTTTAAAGCGCGAAAGGAGAATAACCCTATTTTCAAAATACAAAATACTGTTTGTATTTGTATTTTAATAAAATTTTTACACAGTATTTTGTATTTGTATTTAAATACATTTTTCCACTCAGTATTTTGTATTTTTATTTTAAATACATTTCTATGTATTTATCCCCATCTCTGCTTGTTGGACTTTAATGTTTTTGCACATAGTAGTAATTCCTTCCTAGCATTTAAAACAATAATATTATAGTAATATTTATTTATTTATTATTAGAAAAATAAGCCAGAAATATCTATACCAGCTCTGGCAAACCGGGAAACAGTCATCGCACACGCCCCCCTGGAACTGGGCACTGGAACTGGAGCGGGCTCTGGAACTGCCCGGACTGGAGCGGCCACTGGAACTGGAGCGGGCTCTGGCACTGCCCGGACTGGAGCGGGCACTGAAACTGTAGCGGGCTTGAGTGCTGGAGCGTGCTCTGGAAGGCGTTCAGGCAGCGCGTGAGTCCCAGGATCCTCCACATCAGCCGCCATTTTAAACGCCAGCTCAGTAACGTACGGCTGCTGTTGAGCTCGCGCTCTCGCTTCCTTTTAGGACGGGCAGGACTCGGAAACAGGATAAATGCAAAGAAACATTTATTAACTCGGAAAATAAAATAAAAAACGCGGAGAGCTACGCAGAGCTCAAAACAGACATGGAGACTTCAGCAACTTCAACACAAGACAAAGACAGACAGAAAAGGACCCGGATTTATACACAGACTAATTAGACATTAACAAGACACACCTGGACAGACACGGCTGGGGGAGGATACCAGGTGACGAGCGGGGCGGGGTTACAAACGAGACACATGGGCACGGAAGACAAAACACAACAAAAACACATGGAACCCCGGAGGGCGTGACACCAACAATATCAAAATCAAAATAAATATTTACTTCTATTACGGTTGGACTCGCAATAATATTAACACTTCATGCCCCACCCACTAGGGCTGGTGCTCTAGCTCCACCCATTTGGCTCTCCAGCGAGCACCACTTTAAGAATTTTGTCAGTTTAGAATTTACTAAAGGTTTCCATGTTGTACTGTATCTACAAACTCAATATCACTGAAACACACGACGCAAATTGAATTGGCAAAAGATATATCACACCCAAAGCAAACTGATGTGCGCTCGCTTAATCATGTGCGCTCTGCAGATTCACAGATTCAAAAATTATGTCAGCTAATATATTTTAAAAACCAATTGTGATTTTAACTCGCGTTTGCAGATGCCGTTATTGGACGGTGTTCTCCACTTTCAAATCTAATTTGACCAACAGGGCGTCATAGTTGGGTGAAAACTGGGACTAAATTACCAGGGCCCCAAGTGGGGGCAGGGGCCCTGAAGAGTGAAATTTTATTTTCCTTTAAATATAATTTTAAGATCACAATAAATGTTGTTAACTAATGCATCAGTTGATTGATGTATTTAATGTTGTCATAGGTGGTTGTGAACCTCAATCTTATGGAGGTCCATGGCCACTGCTTGTGCAGAGGGCCCAGAGTTTGGTGCCAAGCCCGTGTTGACCAACCACGAATTCTAACAGTTAAACTGTCCCTACAGCAACACACAGATGCGCACCAATAGAAATCTTTTTGTAGATCTTAGCATGAAACAATTAGCATTTGCATTATGTTATCAACATGTTTTTAATAAAAATTACCTGTAGTTCGGCACATCGTTGTCCAGATGTTGTGCTAAATTATGACTCCCCTCGTTGAAATCAATAGTAATACTAACCTCACCCCTGATCCTAATCCCTCCCCCACACCTAACACTAAACCTACCAAAACTAGGGAAGTCATAATCTGGCAGGGGTCAAAATTCGGCACTACACTGGCACAAAACTCGAATGATTCAAATCCTGCGATTCCCTCCGATGTTGACGCATGCGCACTTTGAGGTGCCACAAATATGTAGTGTAGGTAGAATTAACCCATTATTATATATTTTATTTGCTAACTAATATAGTTGAGTAAAATATAACTGATTTTCATGGGTTATTTTTAACACCCCCCAGAGTAATTTTTTACTGTGTACTATTATCAAAACTTATTATTTATATATTTATTATCTACTAGTGTATGTATCCGTGCTGTAATACAATGAAAATTGATTCATTCAAACCATATCACATAGCCAGATCTATAAAATCTCAAAAATAGGTTATTTTATAATCAACCTATCATACCAGCATCATTTTAATTACTTCACCTGTTGACTTGATGCCGCCAAAATGCAGAGCTGGTGCAGACATATCCTCATTGCTTTGATCAGATCCTTTCCTAAAGGCTGCTTTTTCACAATTTTTGTGGTGTGTTTATTTTGTTATTGATTGGAAAGTACACAGTGTATATTTACATATATTAATGTCACTCTAAGCAGAATGGGTGTTAATATTAATTTCGGGGTACCAAATTGTGTTCAGTCTCTTGTCCTGTTGTATTGTAGTCTCTTGTATTGTATTGTTAGGCGTGGCTGCCACCTGTGTTGCAAAGAACAAGGGCTTCTGGATTCTACATACAGCCCCTTATACAGTAAAAACTATTTTATTACATGGTAAGATCAAACACGTGGAAGTATGCTTTTTGCCCTGATGTTTATGATGGCATCATTGCTCTTACTTTTTAAAGATCTTTTTTACATTTGCTTCCTGACATCTCTCTATTTATGTTTTCCCCACACTTTGTAGTAAGTCAGAATATGCAAGACATCGTATGCCAAGAAGCTTGAGACATCCTCCGCTCTGTGTGACTCACTGCTCGTAAAGAGCATAGCTGTACACTATGGTGTGAATAGGACATGAATATCTACGTAACAGTCAACCAGTGAGTCACCAGTGACCAAGCTTTTGCTTTCCTGCACATTAATTCCACCTCTCTGCTCTCTCATTCTCTTTATTAATCCATTCTCTCTTCTCTTCCTCTTTCTTGTAATGTTTCCACATCCTTCTCTCCATCCTTCTCCTCCCACTAGTGTCTTCAGGGATCTAAAGCCGAGGTCATCTATAGGATCCCCCAAGAGAAATGGCAGAAATAGACATTTTGGCCAAAGGGTGTAAGAGTATGTGTAATGGAAGACAGAGAGAGCCATAAACATTGTGAGTGCCATGAGACGCAGAGAGAGCAAACTAGAAGACGGGGAGAGCTTGGGAGACCCCATCATCTCCCTGGAAGCGACGGTTATTTCCGGAACGCTGAACACTGAGTTTTGACACACAGCAACTGCAAAACCACTGGTTGAAAAGCCAGAAGTGACAGACACGCAGACAAGAGCAGTTGTGATGTGGGGACAGGACTCAGTCATACGGTGATGTTACCGATGCTGACTGGTTGAGAGACGATACCCATCTCTTTGAAAAACTCACACCCAGCCACCCGCTACCCTGTGGCATAACAAATGAAGCGTAAGTCTCCATACAGAGCGAGCTTTGCATCCTGCTGTTGGAGTAGGAAGATGCTGTCTTTCAACAGCTGGATGGTTGAATTTTGAACAGATTATTAAATAAATCAGTTAGTCTACAACATCAAACATTCTAGACTATGCATGGTCGGTTATAATCATCAAACTGGCTTTGATTGTTTGACAGAAGTAAATCTGAAAGAGAATGAGTTACACCTTTCATGACTAGCTTTTTGTGTAAATTGTAATTGTTGTCCCAAACATTCTGATTACTTTCGAAGTCATAGTTCCTAGACCGTTTTCGATATTTTCATCGAGTGAGCTGTCACTGAAAAGCCCATTCTGGGATGCGCCGCGAGTGTTCAGGTGGACCAAATGACCTTGTAAAGGAACTGGTGAGTGTCCTGTGAAAAAACACATTCTGTGTAACCGGATGTAGTGAAGGGGAATCTGAGGTATGCCTGCCTCCCCCAGCCGCCCCTCCCCTTTGCTGTTTCTGTCATCTCGTCGCATCTCCTCTCATCTCCTCTCGCGCACCGCGACTAGACCATCATCTACCTGGCTGCTCATAAAAACCTTCCCGCTCCATCACCGGGAAAACCACGCGTCCAGCGACCTACAGCCGCTGACGTAACGATGCCAGGTACCGAATAACGTCGAGAAGAAAGAAAAATATCTTTAACCCTCGCGCGCGTGTCCACCTCGACAAAGTCACGCTCCGATACGCACGACCACACGCGCGCACGGGAGAGAGCAGTTCACGCACGGCAGATGCTTCCCCGTCCTCGTTGAGATGATGGCTCTGTGGACGCTCTTCTGCATCCTCGCCATTGTGAAAAGTAAGTTATCTGGTCAAAGCAGGGGAAACGTTACGCTGAGGCTATTATTCGCGAAACAAATCTTAGCCTGCGTAATGCAGGTTTCTGCGCGAGCACAGTCGTGTAAGCTTTACGATATTTTGTTAGAGATGTATGGAAGCAAACCGTAGCTGTTTTGGAGATTGAGAGATGCTTGGCGGTGGATTATGAATCTATATAATCACTCTGTTGATGTGGTAATATTTCATGTGTGACCTGAGTGTTAACGGATATTATGTCCATATTTTCGCGTGCTGTAGCGTATTAAATATAGAACCGGCGGCGTGTTGGCTGTCGTTGTGCGCAGAAGTGCTGAGCAGCGGTTATGGCAGTGTAAGCCTGAATGATAATACACATCATTATTGCAATGAGCCGCAACCGCCACAACTGCTGAGATGTGATTTTTAGAGTCTCTCTGGGGTCGCCTCTTGCCGGAGATAACATTTAATTTGTGTTTATCACTCAGCGTTGCCTCGCAGGAATGGTTTAGATAGTTGCAAAGCTTGTGTTAAATTAACGTGTTCGTTAAAAAGGGTTACATAAATGACTTGAAGTGTGCGTGTCGAAACAGAAGGCATGGGTCTTTAACCCCCTGACGCATGCATTATTAAATCACTACGGAAAGAGAGAAAAGAAAGTTTAATGTTTTCTTTTCACTTTAGAAAAAGAATGTAGCGATTCCAACCCAGATGTTACACATCTGTCACCATGAATTTAGGGTTGTATATTTTAAAGTGATCTACGTAAATGGCCATTTGTTCATAAGCCAAAAAAGAAAAGAAAAAAAAAAATCATATTTCAATAAGGAATTATTATGTTATTCATATAAAATTCACATGATATACATCATATGCTGCTGTTGCTCTATCTTCACATTATTAAATAAAATTACATGATTTATTTTTTGCATTACATCATCACGCAACATATTGTTTTAATATTCTAAGTTAATTGCAGACTTATTTCCCATTGTGGGACGAACTCAACAAAAATATGACATTACATATTAAAAGTGTCTTCTTTCTTTCTTTGATTGTATTTACCTAACTGGATCTTCTGGAATCAGAAAAGATTTTAGAGGCACTTGGTGCTTTTTTCAGCTATGTTTGTTTTATGTGTCATAAATAAAAACACAGTTCATCAGGGCAGTCGAATGATCAAAAGAGGATACAAGACAAAACACTCCAAAATGATAATTTGCTGAACATTTGCTCACCCTAAGGTTACCAGATTATCTCTTCAAAATCTGCTGTTGGTGTAACCTAACATAACACCTAACAATCTAGTCATTTTAAACAACATTTTATTTAAATCCAGATCATTTAGATTTATCACAGTTCCCCTGTAATGATGTAATGGTTGCAATCTCCCTGTTAGAAACACACTGACTGAACAAGAATTATAACTGAACACGCTTAGCATGAAAGAAAAAATAAATAAATGTGCTTGCACACATACACACTCACACATTGCAGGCTGGTGGAAATCGGCTTAGGTCCTCCTTTCTAAGTGTCAGACCCCAGAAGGCTAATTCAGTTAATTAACTTTGACTACAAGCAAATGAGTAAAAGACTGAATGACCGTCAGACGTGTTGTGAAAAGGTTTGTTAGGGTCAAAAAAAGAGGAGTCCCTCATTCCACCATCCCACATCCTTCCCTCGTTTCTTATTGGTACAGTATAAGCATGTTCAGATTTTCTATAGATATAGTACTAGTACATTAGTGTATTACACTCACTAGGCAGTTAATGCAGTTAGTCAACCAAATCATATTAGATAATCATTAACTGAAGAGGACAAAAAATGTTATGGTGATGAACAGACATGCATCCAGTGTGTAAATGATTAGAGTTATGTAATACACATAAGGAATATAGCAGTGCTCTGTTCTCTCATTAAGTGGGATCAAGTCAGAAGCACTGACCTGTACACGGCCTTCGTTCAGCTTAAACCCAACACTCTATACTTTTGAGATCATTTTCTGAGAAATAATCTTTTATGGTAGTTGCTAAAAACTCTTGTCAGGATAAAAAGCCCCCATATTTTGCATTACCAATTAATTTTAAACTACAAGAAAAGTGAAACATTGCCAAAAAAAATTCATTTCTGTTATAATTTATTAAGATGACGATAAAGATGAACGAAGCCTTCTGATTATTATTATTTATTATTATACTTTATAAACCGTAATCTCTAGCTTCCTCTAACTGTTGTACATAAGTTCATGAGAGTGGTGATCCAGCAGATGATAGCACCGGTGAGAATATGCTAGAACCAAGTTTAGTTTACAGCAAAGGAAAACCAGTCTCCTCTTGGCTTCTAATTCATGCCCAGAGTTTTGTTTGGTCCCCCCTCTCTGTTCGAAAGGGTGGCAGGATCAAGAAAGGTCCACGAGTCAGCATTTGAACTCAGACCAGATTGATAGATAGATACCTATAGATGTAGCTTTAATGTTACCTGAAGCACATTTTGCATGCATAAAGTGCAGTACAGGCGTATAGTTGGATAGGAAGGCACAGTATTCATAGGCATCCACCCAGCCAAAATATATGGTGAATCAATATTCAGTTCCTCTCACCTCGTCCATTCTGCCCACGCATTAACTGTAATTAATGTCAGCAAGTCGGTTCTGGCCCTGCTTTGCTGAACGTCTTTCTGTTCTGCCTCTCTTTATCAAGGAGGAGCAGATTTGGCAGTGATTCTGACTAAATACAGCTTTGGCCTTGAGGGAGCTGTAAAAACAGACAAAGCCTGTTGTGGAGTGACTTACGGCCCACCTTTATCTACCGGCTGATCGATAGTGTAGAAACAGAGGGTCAAGCCCTCTCCACCTCCTGCATTATAGCTCTGCTACAAAATCACACCCAGGAATCTGACTTTACAACATACTGCTACATAAGCCAAAGATGAGATGGATGTTTTCAAACAGAGTGGAAGAGGAGGCAGACTTTGACATGGAATAGTCAGGCAAGAATCAGAGAATGGCATTTGGTGTGTTTTTTCAAGAACAAGACATATCTCAGAGCTGTGGGCTTGCATATTAATCAAATGACATGTATGCAGACTTGACCATGCGTGTATCACTGTCTTTCCCATTTGCAGAAACGCATAAAGAGATGCGCACTTTGAGGGGTCAATAAAGAGCAGTGAGCGTAGGTGCAGATGGGAGGTTCACCTCCTGGTCTATTTTTAGCGTTTATTATTCACACCTCAGCACACACACTCCTCCTCGCAGAGTCCATGTCTTTCCCTTACTTTCGGTTAAAAACACTGACTCTCAACGGACTTTCAAGGACGTTCTGGCATTTTGTTTTAATACATAAACCGATCAGAGTGTTTACGCACTTGAAACTTCTCTGTCTAGTTTAAATGAACTGTTCACTCAAAAATTCAAGTTCCGTCATCGTTTGCTCACCCTTACATTCTTCAAAACCTTATGTGGAACACAATAGGGAGATTATTTTCCATCCTATTACTGCACAAAAAATATGTAGCTTTAATGCTACAAAAAAATGAGCACAAAGCTTTGTGAAGATGATCCATACACGTGTGCTCTGTTTAAAGCTGAAATTCAAATCTTTCCCTGATATTTTGTGAGCCGTTAATCCAAAAACTGACGAGCTCACCTAGAGCTAGATCAGAGCGGTTGTGTCAATCGGATCAATTGATTAGATGAAAAGATCTTACTCGAAAGAACCATTCTTTTGTCAATTGGACATTACTCCTCTCATGAGCATCATTAGGAGTGCAAGGAAGAAGACTTGGAATATATGCATTGATAGCTACATTGACCACTTTTATGCTACTTTTATTGTGAATTTTGAAAGCTGTGAAGGCATTACATATAAAAGAAAGAATGACTTGAACATGAAATGATAACTTGTCTTTTATAAATCTACACTACCATTTCTACAGTAATTTTTCTTCTTTTTTAAAAAAGAAATGTATACTTTTATACAGCAAGGTCGAATCCGATTAAAAGTGTCAATGAAGACATATAATATTTCTATTTCAAATTAATACTGTACTTTTGAACTTTCTGTTTAAAAGAAAAGGCTGAGAAAAACATTGTGGTTGCCACATCATAGTTAGCACAACTATTTTCAACATTGATAATATAATATGTTTCTTAAAGAAATTCAAAAATTCTACTAATATTTTACAATATGACTGTTTTAACTGTAAAAAAGATTTGGAAAAAATCTTATCAACCTCAAATTTTTGAACAGTAGTGTACATTGAGCACACAAACTCTAGTTTTCTTTCTTGTCTTTAGTTTTTCTTTCCTATCTCAGTTTCTCCCCCTCTCTGCTGTTTCATGTGGATTGTGGTTTATGTGTGTATATAACATGCTTACATTGCATTCTGGTCATCTGATCTGTAGGTCAGTCATGCTGGCTCAACACTTCAGCCTATCTATAAGGCAGTGATCTGGCACTCTGGTCTGCTTTCATATCTCTGATTCACAGACCATCTTGCATGCTAATCTTATACAGTAGCTGGAATATCTGTCAAAAAAGCTTACAGACCAGAGGTCTTCAGCCTTTTCATGCCAAGGTCCCCTTAAACAGACCAAAAAAGAGAGAGAAAAATCAATTTTTAAGATGCTGCATGATAACAGTGCATATGGTACCATATTAATGTTTTTACAGCATTAATACTTTATTGCAAAGCCATGAAAATAACCGTTGACATACATATATATCATACTTTAATATTATGCAGTACTATACATACATTCTTCTTTACTTTTTGGTTGATGTTAATACAAATTTTGTATTTTCATTTAACACTCTTAAAATGATTTAGAAGGAAAACATGAATGGCCATATGTGCTATGTGAGGTAAAAAGCACAGAACTATGTTTCAGCAAAGACCTTATGAATATGCATAAGGCAACTCGTTACCTTATTTATTCTGCTTTGACCTTTTGTTCATTATATTCTGTCATCAGGCAAAACACATGGCCAGTTTATTTGTAGAGAAAGAAAGACTGTGATGTTCTTGAGAAGTCAAGAATATTCCTGGGGAACAGAAAGAGAAAGCAAGCAAGTAATGAGGAGAGAAATAGGGGCCTTTTAACCTTTAGCTTTTTGGATAGCAAGGCTTTTACAAAAAGAGCATTATCATTTATTTTTTGATGAGAACATGAGATATCATATTCACCAAATAAACTTTTTTATGTACTTAAAGTACAATAAACATGATTTAAGAAATAATATAATGGAATGTAATACATTTATATACAAAAATTTATTTTAATGCAAATGTGAATTAGGCCTATACCTTGTTGATGCAAAATAAACCTTTTCTGTGAACATTTTTGATAAACACTTTTTAATGATAAATGCATTTCGTTACATGAAATATTTAACCAAAGCTCCAGGAAAACAGGGCTTCAATGGTCAGGTGTATTAATTTCTGATGAGCTGCTGTTTTTTAATCCAGATGTGACCATGTGTTGCCAAGCCAATGTTCCTTTTAGATGAGCGCAAACAAGCTAAGACAAGCCATTCCAAATCAACCGGACATAAACCTGCCAACACTAATTACAACTAAGTGTAAACACTCAATTTTCAGAACCATTCGGTGTCTATGGAGCATATAGTATTGGTACAGAAGAAAGGCAGACCCAGAAGCACCACACAATATATGAAGGGAACCAGAACAATAAAACAGGTTCAGAGTGCTATCGATCCTTTTACAGCACATTTAAAGAGGGCACTGTGCGTTTAAAGCTGAATAAGAGTTGTTGAACTGCTTAAAGGCTGATCTTTCGCTCCAAGGCTGATTTGCACAAATGTTATTATTGCAACATTTCATGCATCAATCAGCAATGCTAATGCAGTTTTATCGCACAGAATATAAGAACAGTTTGCATACGTCATGATTTTCATGATGTAAAATTACATATTGAAATAACAGTACAATGTGAGCAAAAGTCTGCTGATAAACAAAAAAAGTGGCATCAAAACCATATTCTGAGAGGTAGAATTTGAGGACATATTGTCAGGCAGGATTATCCTTTAAAGGAGACAATGTCAGCCAGATGAGCTTATGAAGCCGACTCCCCTCGTGTCCTTGTGGAATGGATGCGGTATGTGTGATGCAATGTGATGTGCGGTAACACAATAGCTTTCTATGGCCAGCAATTTGTTTGGCCTGTCTTTGGAAGCTTTCACCATTATGAGTGTGCTTTAGATGCTCAGATCAATACCGTCAGCTCTAAGCATCTGTCTAAAACACATCGTCCTATTCCTCCTGAATCGACTTCTCTATTTCTTCTTCTCCGAAGGCATGCACTGCAGAAATGCAGCAAATAAATATAGAGCAGATATGCACATATTAGCCTGAATGGAGAGACTTGTTTTGTGATGGGGATATTTGTCAGCTATTCTCAGCTGAATGTACTGTATGAATGCGCCACACGCATATGAGTTTTTTTGTATGCTGACACTGGAATGAACATATTTGATCAGTATTATGTCATTCATGAATTAATATTCATGAATTAGAATTCATGAATGTGTGCATGATTGTATGTGTGTGTGTCTGCATGGTTATGGGCTTTATGAGGACACAAATTGTATAATGACATGGGTATGACATAGGTATTACAATACGAAGGTGATTTATGAGGACATTTTCAGTGTCCCTGTATTTCAAAAGGCTTAAAAAACATACTAAATGGTGTTTGTTTTTTTTAGATAAAAATGCACACTGATTTCACAGAAGTGTGACTGACTTGGAGTTACATTGTGTTGTTTAAGTGTTCCTTTTATTTTTGATATATTTATATATTATATATGGGTAGGTTTAGGTGTAGGGGCAGTGTAGGACAATAGCACATACAGTCTGTACAGTATAAACACCATTAAGCCTATGAAGAATCCCCATAAATCACTAAAAATCAACGTGTGTGTGTGTGTGTGAAATAACCTACATAATTGTGGTTTGATAAAAAGGGGGGAAAGGGATAAAGGGGTAGTCCACCCAAAAATTGTTTTGCATTTTGTATTTATTTATCCTCACACCATAATTTTGCAAAAATTCTGCCAAATATTTTATATTATTATATTTTGAAGAACGTGGTATGCCAACTATTAGGGTTCCTACAGTATATATCCATTGCATGTGTCACACGCACCAGATCACGTGAGGTCACGAGAACCCGAAAGTAACCTCACGCAGGTATATAAACAGGAAGCGGGTGTCTGTTCAGCACCAGACATTAAGCTCATGGATGCTTCGT
>JAUYWG010000051.1:10013417-10039597 GCA_034779775.1 Enteromius afrohamiltoni
TATATTTATTTATTTTTTTGTGTGGAAACCGTAATGCATGTTTTCAAGATTTTGTGATGAATGTAGAGCTCAAAAGAACAGGATTTATTTGATTTTTTTTTTTTGTAACAACGTAAAAGTCTTTACTGTGACTAAATTCATTGAATGCATCCTCGCTAAATGTAATGATTCATTTCTTTCAAAAAAAAATCTTACTTACCCCAAACCTTTGAACGGTAGTGTATATTATATATAACCCAGTAATAAAAGTGAGGCAATATCACTGCTAGCTATTTCCTCCTCTGCTAATTGAGTCTCCATCTCCTTCTTCCTATTTGCATATCATATTTGACCCTTATGAACTCATGGGCCACTAGCTGGCAGTTAAGACTTTAAGTGTGGATTTCTCTATCAGTTTCATCCATACGGTTCATTAAGCAGGAAATCTCCAAAACTCATCTTTCAGAAAGCAGATTATGCAAACATGTTCACCCACGGATTAAAATTTGTTCTCGGCTATATTTTCTGAGCGCTTCAAATGACCTCACACTCTTGCTTTGCCTTTTCAGTCTTTCTTCTCTCCTCATATTTCCTTTACCAGCAGTGCTCTGCAAAAAAAAAACGCCCTCTTACAAACCACAAAGCTGCACAGCGCAGCTGCTCAATTACATGAACATATCTTGACCGTTAGCTTTTTAAAAACACAACAGTATTAGGGTGAAAGAAACTATGAATGCATTACTTGTCTTTCTTTGGGCTCCAAGTGGCAGGAAGTCTCTGGTGATTCACAATGTCTGTGTTCACCGCATGACATTAATGACGAGACATAAGTATTTGCCACACAGGGTCGTGCCTCTGTTCATTAATTAAGCATTCTGTCCATGAGAGCAAGCAAATCAGCTTTCATAACCATAAGTGCTTAAGTCTCTCCAATTCATCAAAGGAAAAAAGGAATGAAGAGAAGAGACAAAGGGAGGAATGTATCTCCCTGTACACGTTATGCCATGTCACGATCAAATCAACCTATTCAATACTGCAATAATCCAGAAGTGTGACGTCACAATGATTCTGTGTCCAAATACCTGTGTGTCGGCCAATAAGAGTGCACCGTCTTATTCACAGTTACGGCACATAAATGCCCGTCTCCTATCCTCACCTCCCTCCTTTGGCTGGCAAGTCACATTTCTCCTGTCAAATAAAAATTAGAAATTCATCATCTCTTTGTGTTTGACAATTCTTGGCCTATTTGCACAAATAATGCTAGTTATTTCTCTGTTAGGGAAAGTCGAACTCATTGTTTTGCACTGAATACAATGTCTGTTTCATTTCTGTTTAAATCCTCAAACAAGATGGACTTGTTCACCAGTCTCACATCCGTTGGCACTGCCACCTCCTGACAACATAATAAATTCATGTCTTATTTCAAGTTGGCTGCGCATCCTCCTTTATGAAAGCTCTTCAAGCCAACTTTTCATGAGAGCAGCTTAGAGAAAGGAAACACACGTCCACATATTATATTAATGTGACCTTCAGTTTATGCTACATAAAACAGGACCTTGCTTTTGTATGTTCCTACATCCCTGGTGACAAAATAGTGAATGCTTCATGTGGAATGCAAGAAGATATAATTTCATTGAATAATAAATGAGTATTATCATGCAGTCTTTCCTAAAGTAAGTAAACGACTGTCTGCAAACACGAAGAATCGAGTTGCCCTTCTGGACAAATACCTGAGACCTTTCCCGTCTACAGCTTTAATTCAATACTGCCCTCTAATGGTCAAGACTTTTGTCAGTGTTCATTTTTACACCGCGTTTTGTTTGTCATTTGTCATTTGACAACATTTAGTCAGTTTTATATAATATATATTTACTAATTTTAGTCAGTTTTACTCTAAATGGCATTTAATTGTAGTGGGCAAAACATAATTTCAGTTGAAGAAAATAAGTGCAACACCCAATATGGACGAATATGGCTTTGACAATATTATAAAAAATAAGTAATCATTCTTGTTGGAGCAATGTGAAGTGAACAAATTTGTAAGCTAAAATAAAAGTACCCAGTATAATCATCAAAGAAGAGAATATGGGGATAATCAAGCAGTTTCCACTGTTTATCTTATCATGAGTTTTTCTTTTTTTTCAGATTTAATGATAGATGACTGACACTGTTGTACAAGCACCATAAACTGATTGTAAGCCTAAATTTACCCAAAACTATACATTCATTTTTCAAATCTGATTGGTTAATCACAATGTTGTTCCTGGGTTAATAAAGACGTTGACCTAGGAATACATCAAACTCAGGAAAATCAGATTCGGCAGACCGATATGTCTTCTGTGCACATGCTTATTATTATTATTTCAAATGAGTATTTAGTAGGCAAACTGTTCTGATTTGTGAACCAAGTCATTGTTTGGGAAACCATCTCCATGTAAGCATATTTCCTTTGCTCTAGCCTGCTCATCCCAAAGCCATCCTAATGGAGATTGCCCTAAATCATGGCTAATAAAAGCCCCAGAGCTCCAGAAATAATACAAATTCTGGACTGGGAGGACAAGAAGACCACTTTACTATGGTCACGGAGCAGCCCGTGCCCTGTATGGATTTAAAAAGTTTTGTAAAGCTCCATGGAGAAATTCTCAACGAGGGCACAGCACAAAAGAATGGTTATAGTAAGCGTGGTGTCTTTCATAGGGACATAAAAATGGAAAACCTGGAAAACCAAGACATCACGGAGGTGAAACAAATTGACTTTGGGTGTGAAGAGACGAAGTCTACGAAGTCTTCAGTGGTATGTGTTATGAACTGCTTTGTTAATTATCTCACAGAAATGCATCCTATATAGTCAACATTATATGTAAATGTGTTAAACAGAGAAAATTAGCACCAGCAACCTACCTATTTTCAGTAACATTATATGAATAAACAATCATATCTGTCTACTTGATCCAAACAATATAAAAAATGGATACCGTTGAGAAACAATATAAAAACAGACTTGGGGCTAAAGGCGTAACGTTAGCATTTTAATAAAACTGCTAACATTACAGCAGCAGGGAATATGAACGTTTTTTGACTTAGAGACACTGATGTTTATGTGTGGGCTTAAATAGATCACCCTTTACAGCAGTGACACAAACTGAAATCTTAACCGAAATATGTTTTTCAGTTAATGTTAGTAACTTACTTTAGTCGCGCGCCAGTTGTTCGGTTCACTGGAGACTCGCTCTGACCGGATCGTTTGAATCAGTCAGCTGTCGAATCGAGAACAGCTCGGTCGGATCGTTCAAATTCGAGAATGAGTCGTTTGGTGCGATTTGCGAACCGATTGAACAGGCTCATTAAAAAGAATCAGTTTGTTAATGAATCGCTCGTCTGCGTCTCGCTCGGAGCACGTGATATATAAGTAACTATATGTTTTATGAAATGTAGTGAAGAAGTACGATCTATTGCTTAGTAATGTAGTCAAGTAAAAGTAAAAGTTGCTAAAAAATAAAACTACTCCGGTAAAGTACAGATACTTAAAAAATGTACTTAAGTACAGTAACAAATTACAACTACTTCGTCACTGCCCACCACTGCTGTCCACCAGAGGTTACCCTGAACGGCAGATACCATGCAAGGCGTGAGGTTATTATCCCTCAGAATACGACCTAAATCTGATCAATAAGAGGACTTGGACAAGACTGGGTAGGTCACATGGTAAGATCTTCATCAAAGAGGAACAAAGGGTCTTTTTTTCATCTTCATGACTGGTTCAAGGTACTAAATGTTTTTTGTCATTTTTGGTTTTGGAATGAGGTGGTGGATCTAAAGAGGATGAGGATGTAAAGAAGGTCCGATTTATTAGCTTTCTTGGAGTATGAAAGCTAGTTTGTGAGAGTTTGGCGGAGTGAAATGATTTTCCAGTAGGCGATCGGGCTGAAGCTTAAGAGGAACCCGGGGATGGCTGCGGAGGTCTGGCAGGAGGAGGTGAGCCGGATCGGGCCTGTCTCGTAGGAGAGCTGGGAGGCCTGGTGGGCCTGCTGCCTCTGCTAGCCACCACAGGCTCACGTGGAGTTTCGGGCAGGGCTGCAGTTTGGCTGGCCAGAGCTGGGGTTGGGCAAGGAGTGGGCTCCTTGCGGAGATCGTCAGAGGACTCAGAATGGGACATCTTGCTTGTTGCTTGGCGTTTAGGCTTATGCACTTTATTCAGTGTGTGGATGTGGTGATGAGGTGCAGGTGTGTGTGATTAGTCCAGGAGTGAGGCATGATGGGTGATGGGAGTTCTGGTGATGAATGTGACTTTCTGGATGGAGTGCCCTCGGGAGGGGCTTGTGGGGAAATCATGACAGCTACACAGGAGATAAGTGATATCAGAATGTTTATTTAGAGCAGCGGGATTTAATAATAGGGGAGGATAGGGGGAAAAGGTCTTTGCAATGAGGTATTTTTAATAATTTGCTGGAAAATGCACAGTTCAGTAATTGGGTTTTTATCTTGTCAGAGTCATAGTAGCAGAGAAGACGATGGAGACACGGAAACTGGGCAAGACAACCACACACCACATATACGACACTGAAATGGTGAAGCACAAGGGGGTAAGTACAGGGTGAGTGTATATCAATCAGAGTAAGTAATAAAAGTCAAGGGTAGAGTCCACTTCAATCAAACGAGCACGGACGTCAACTGCAGTGGTTTTATAGTGCTCATTGAGATGGTAGAAATGAGTGGCAGGTGGTGGTGATTAGTATTCTGGGGCGATTGAGTGTTGTGATTGGCTGGTCACATAGCCTGTCAAATCTGTGACATTCTCCATATGGACATGGTTTGGGAATTTGTTCCTTTTTGCATGGGTCAAACCAGAAACAAATATTTAAAAAACTGTATCTACAGTTTCCAGCAAGGTGTAGAGCTGACCAGCAAAGTTTGATGAAGATCTGACCAAACAGTTTGGCACGTATTCAAAAAAAGTTTTTTTGTTAGTTTTTTTATAATAAAATTAAATGTACCCCCTTTCAGGGTTAAAGCAAGAAATCATTAAAAAGTTTATTCTTTAACACAGCTGATGAGTTATAAGCTAAAATGTTATTACATTTTCTTTACTTTTGTTTTGCAATGGTGTAAGAATATATCTATTTTTGTAACATCAGGCCATTCAATTCGTTTTTATGCTGTAGTATTTATAATCAGTTTATAAGCTTTATGATAATATAATCATAAAATAATTGGAGAGCCTTGTAGTTAGCTACATTGTGCATACTTGGAAATGTACTCATTAATGTCTAATTGGATAAGTTTAAACAATCACTCTTTCTAAAATAAAAATAAACAAAAAACGTTAAATACTGTTAATGCCTTGTGTTATGCCTTTTGTTTCATTCTTGTATCATTGATGGAATACAGTTCATTAACCAATACCCTGGACTGCTGCAAAAAAAGCACACCGACTGAATTAATTTGTTTTTAAATCTGTGGTTTATTGTTATATGGAGAGATTATTTTCAAATGAACAACTCCAATCGTTAAAAAAAACAGAAGAAAGGAAGAAACACATATTCACATATTCAACAAAGACCATGTCACAATCTCATTCCTAATGCTTCTAACAGGTTCAGGGGTTGAAAACATGTGCCTCATGGAACATTTTGTGTACCCAGGATTGCATGGATGCAGGATGTGGATGTGGAGATGATGTGAAACCTTTTAAGTATCAGTAAGGAAAATTCATACACACACACACATTCCCCTTCTCCCCTCAATTCCCCCTCATCATCATTCACTGGTCATGTGTTGGCTTTTGTTCAGAGAAATGCAGCTCTACTCTTTCTTTTCAGGCTTCTTGCCATCCTTTTCGTGATACTCGAGGAAGAAGTCGTTGCAAGCGACAGTGAGGGCACCAACGAGGATGACAAACTCTGTGAAGTCCACCTCACCATCATTGTTTGAATCCAGGTCTCCCATAACTTTATCTACCGCATCCTTATCCTGTGCATTCTGTGGAGCAAGAGAGACACATATAAAGTTATTCAATAACATCTGACTTTCACCAAGAAATCAAAACTCGGTTTTCTCCTTACCCCAAGGTAGTTGCCCAACTCCTGCGTTAGCATCTCTTTGAGTTCCTGCCTGCTGAGAGTATATTTATCGCCCTCATTTCCAGAGTACTTGTGGAACGTCTGGATCATCAGCTGCATGGCGCTCTCCAGAGTGGAGGCATTCTCTGAGTTTAGAACATTAGACATTCTGGAAAGAAAGATTTATTGGTCACTGTAGCGAATGGCAGTATTTAGACTTATAAATGCACTCAAGGATGCACAAAAGGTTTTCTTAAGGGAGAGTATTTCTGGCTCATTTTTAAATATTTAAAAGCACAAGGCAGACTTATTTTTTTTCAGACCACAACAGTAAAAGCATTGCAAAAGAAGCAGTAATATATTCTCGTCACAACATGCTTTGACCCCCTTCTTCCCTCTCCAGATCATCCTACAGGGGGCTTAACTTAACTACTGAAGGGAAATGTGACTCGCCCGATCAGGGTGAAATCCTAAACTGGAGAAAAAACTCTGAACCTGGGGAGGAAGTTACTCGGCCAAGTGTAATCCGAGCCAATCTCAGTGCCCACAACTCACCACACACACACACACACACATACACACACATATTTAACCAAGCACTGCCTTCGGTTTGAGTTTAGCCCTGTCCCGATGGATGATCTGATAAACAGTTTGGATTGTGTTGGCAAAATTAACTTTGGTGGAGAAGAAAAGCCTCCTCAGATACTAAACAGAGATGAACCACTAACCACACATAACGTGAGCCACTCCAATAGCAGCTCGTTAAATCAAACTTTTCTGTAGCGTGTGATCTGACCAAGCATGTCATGTCCAGAAGCTCATTAGAAACATCAGGCAGCACAAAAGCCAACTCTAAAATTCTCAATTACAGTCTGTTCTTCCATCCATCTTTTTCTTTCCCTTACCTTGCTATTAGAAGGTTGTTGCTCTTCTGTTCCTTGAGGAGAGATGAAAGCTGGTGAAGACGGGAGGTGATGGGCTGCATCTTATATACCTACTTGGTCCTCCTCCCATCATACCTTACACTCCTCCTCCCCTCCTCCATCCATCCTTCATTTGTCTCTGCCTACCTATTTCCCACCTCTTGTCCTCTCTGTTTACAAATTCACAATGTAAGAAAAAATACGAAAACAGTGTTATAAATGAAAGAGAGAAAGTTGTCTGCGTTAGACGGTAACTTGAGCAAATGAAAACAAGCCACATAATCAATGTTTTGTTTTATTGATTGACACTCAGTTAACTCAGTTTGTGAATCATGAATATCATGTATCAACATATGAATTTGAATGCATCAGTTTGAAGCAATTTTCTTTAAAATGCACATGTAATAGGCATAATAGTGTCATTAAATGTTACAGATCTTGTTTTCAAGCTTATCTAATGATACAACGTGACATTCATGTATATAAACATGCTCTAAAGACCTGGACTTACTTGAAAGAAGAGCTTTTGGGTAAATAGATATGTTTGATCCTAAAGGTTAGTTATATGTACCAGTGCTTGTCACATTAAACTTTTAGAGACGTGATAGTTCAGCACCCTGAAACAAATTATTTATCTTCTGTAATTGATGACTTAGACACAAACATCACTATGAAAACCAATCGAGCTAAAAAAATACTACATCACAAGCAATTATACTTTAAAATGTGCTTTATACATATTAAGAAACATTTTTTATATTTTAATGATTATATTATTTATGTTATGTAATTAAAGGTTATATAATATAATTATATAAAAGTGTTTTGAGATCACTGCAAATATATTGCATTGGAGACACAGGGCTAATTGTTACAACAGGAAGACACAAGGCCTGAGAGTTGTGTTATGTTATGTATGTAAATATAGTGTAACCTATAGTGTGTAGGTTATATAATATAATTGTTGGTTGGTCAAGCTTCTTAATGGTTTTAATTTTATCTTTCTATATCTATCTAACACATTTATATACACATATAAATATATAATACATAATTATAATCTACATAAGTCTACATAATTGTAAATGTTTTCTTAATGCAGTTTTTTTGTAATTATTAGCATAATGGAACATAAGCCATAAGATGAAATAGGGTCAGGTGTCTGAGAACTGATTATGTTACAGGCCAAACAAGGTTACACTGTACAAATGTAGTTACTAACAACCCAAGGGTCTTTAGAGGTGCTGACAATCTCTCAGGTGTGTGTGTGTGTGTGTTGAGTGAGCATCTGACTACAAGTGGTCCTGTCACACCTGATACTGCTGCACAGGTGTTAATTCATCACTAAGTAAACGGTGTCCATACACATATGCCAGCCAAGGCTTGGGACTAAAAACACACAAACAAGCACACACACAAACACACACACACAAATGGTCAAATTCAATGGACTCTGACAAACACACAAAATGTGTAAATATAAAAAAACATGTATTCACGTTAGGACACAGACTGTACCCAGAACCTCATGATATTAGCTTGTATTACATATCTAAAAGTTAAAGGATGACTAAATTACCATTGTGTCATTATTTCCATATTTTAATTAAAAGGTCATACAAAAACATTTTTCCAGTTGTGTAAATTTTCGCTTTTTTCAAATCTGATGTGTACAACATTGACATTGACTCTGTTTTTAGTATATTTGATGGCTTGCCTTCAGTTACGTCTTGTTTTAAGCACTAATCATGCTTATTTTGTTCCCAGTAAAACAATTAAGTTATCAAAATGCAGAAGCTTATGAAAACCTGTTTACATGGAAAGCAAAAATAAAAAAGCTAAACACTTTTGCAACAAAAATGACTTGATTTAGCACTTGTACATGGCCACAGGTCAGACATTGTATTGTTTCATAAATTCATAAATGCGAGTACATGTAAACAGATGGATAATGTCATTGTAATATCAGAGACTTTAAAAGTGTTTTGAGATCACCGCAGATTTTATATTGCATTGGAGACACGGGGCTAGTTGTTACAACAGGAAGACACAAGGGCTGAGAGTTGTGATTTGTTATCTATGTAAATCTAGGATTATTTTACACAATTTATTAATATAGTGTGTTTTGGCCAAAACAATGCTTTGACATTTAAAATTAAAAATGCCTTGAAAAGTTTTAATGAGTAAAAAATTGTTACAACTAGCCCCAGTCTCTCGTTACTGGTGCGTCACTCCAGCATTCCAAATGATCTGCATCAGTGTCATCAATGCTTTCTGGGCTGCTTATGGTCCACCTGCTGCGCTGCTCTGTGCTTTCTGCTCACTCAGTGAGTTGGCCAGGTAGCCCACCAGCGTCAGGTACTCCTGGAAACTGACTTTCCCATCCTGATTGTCATCCAGGCCTTTCATCATGTCCTTCACTGCTGAAGAACTGTCAGTGTCCTGAGAGAGACAGAGCAATGAAGTGTGAAATCCTCAACTATTCAGATTTGCCCAATCAATCTTAGTCTAGAAGACACAAGACAGCCAATGAAGTGCAGTCTTGACATTTCACATTCTGTAGTGCAAACTGCTTTTAATTATTTTAACTAATTATTGGAGCACTTATGACCTCACATTAATTGAGAGATTATGAAAAATTTGTACTTTTAATTTAATTCACATGTCACATATCAGGACCACCTAGAATAAAGCAATGAAGGAAAAAGGGTGAATAAATAATTATTTAACAAACACATGTTATACACTTATACATGTATTAGCCCACATGAAACCTAAAATCTTGTAGTCCATGGACAAGCTAAATGATTTGTTACTTACGCTCAGGATGTTTCCCAACTGACCCTGGACTAACTTTTGGAAGCTCTTTCCACCCAGGCTTTCTTTTCCCCGTGCTGAAGACAGGAACTGCATGACAACTGTTTTAATGGCACCCTCCATATCTGTATAAGGGAGAGAAGAACATCCATTATAAACAAATATTCAGTTTGCATCCTGTCACATTATGTGTACTTCAAAACATTGGTGTAAAGTAAATTTCCCAAATAATTACAAAGAAAGGCAAATAATTAAACACATAGACAATAGAACTTGTACACTAAAAAATGCTGGGTGAAATATGGACAAACCAAGGTACTGGGACTTTTTGTCCCAGCAGTTGGGTTAAATGTTTAACCCAACCCTCCGGGTCAAAACAGTCCAATTGCTGGGTTTGTCAATATTTTTACCTGCAACGGGGTTGCATTTAACCCAACATTTTTTAGGCTCTTATATTTTATTAACAACTTTGAACATTAGTTTTTAACAGTGGGAGGTAATTTCCAGGGAGTACTTATATATAAATGTTAATAATTTGATGTAGCTTTGCCTTAAAAAAAATTGTGTTATAATATAGTCTACTCCATTTTCCAGGGTTAAAGAAATCAGGCCTATTCCAGTGTCTGAGGCCAGAGACAGGTAAACACATAACATATAATACTTTAATAATATAATATAATTATTTAATATAATTATGGGTGACTGCCTTAAAGTCCTCTGAATGTCTTCTCATTAACATTAGTAAAAAGGACGTTTTTTGTTTCACTGTATACAGTATACATTATAGGAATTAATTTTTGGGTATAGATGAAGGGGTTATGGTGATACTGGAGAGAAGCACATCGGAAAACACGGCATTATCTATTTTTAGGACGGAGTCTTAAAGTTAGTAAGTGACATTTTAGCTGTGGGATGACTAAAGGAAGGGCAGGCACTGGAAAATGAGTGACCTGAGGAGAGGGATGATGCTAGAATTATTAAAGAGCCTGAAGAAGGGAGGAGGGAGAGAGGAGCAGAGGAGGAGTGTGTGGAGCTGTAGAGCATATACCAGAAGACAATGGAACCTGTGATCTTTAACGGACATTCGATCCACTCAGGCCACAGGCTCACATTACCACTGGGGTTGCCTGCAACATGTCTGTTACACACTCTCTCTCATCCAAAAACATATAAACACAAAAGCCCATGCACACTCATTGAAGGATGCCCATTCACACAGGCCTTTCCTCTTGGATGAACACCTCTTTTTACCTTCTCTACCGGCACACAAAGTAAAGCAATAAAGTGTAACCTACTGCATTTCATATTCTTGTACTGTAGATCCTATCTCATATTTGACACTAACAAATAATTAATGATCTAATTTGGGTTTCCTTCCAGTGACATTTAGCAGGCTTATCCATAACAAGCACAAGGTACAGTACAACACAAATGAAGGCTGCAATGCCGCAATAACACATGCAAAAAAGGTGCAGGATTTGCTTTTTTTGTCATATTTCGCAGGTAAATTTCACAAATAAATTTTATTTATAAAATTTCACATATAAATAAATTCTATACTAGTTTGCATAATACAACATTTTTAATAACGGGAAAAAAAGAAAAGAAAGAGAAAAAAAATATAATATATATAATTCTGAGACATGCTAAAGATTATATTCAACAATTAAATTTAAATTATTCGTGTTTTAATTGAACGTGTGACGTCAAAGATTGTTTTAATAAAAAAAATGACAATGCACTATTCCATATATCTAAAAAAACTGTAATATTGGATGTTTCCCGTATATTGTGCATCCCTAGAGTATCTTGTAATCAGATTTTGTTGCCTGTCTGAACAAAGCCTTCATTTTCCTTGAGATCATAATGTGATTTTAACGTGCGTGTGACGTATGGGTAATTCTATAGGTCACCCCTTTCAGGTAAATCTTCCATCTGACAAACGTCACACCTGAATACTTACACTACACCACTAACATTAGTACACTACACCGCTGCTCTGCCGTCCTCCCAATTACTGATGGCCCTCTATTAACCTAATTAGAGAAAGAGAGAGAGAGAGAGAAGCCTGAGCAAGGCTTGGATGAAAATTACTGGAGGAAGACTTGCTGGAGTTTACTGATAATGGTTATTAATCCTCTCTCTTATGAGCAACCTGTGTGGTTTTGCGATACTGTAACTGTGGCTGCGAAGAGACAGATTTTATTTGTATGAAGTCATGCGTTTAGCTGTGAAAGGCTTGCGTTTGCCGCAGAGAGAAGTGTCTTTGACTTAAAAATGTTGTCATTGTTCTAAATGAGATGCACTCATTAGGTGATACTCAAGCTCAGACTTGGTCAGACTAAGGCAGAAGCATCAGACAGGCTGATTGATAGGTGCTCCTAGTGATTACTCCCAACGCCCCAAACAAACTGTCATGTAATGAGACGCTGTGAAATACAGGAGTCAACAAACCCGTGAACCTTTACAATACATGGCAGCTGCCAAATGAAAACGAGCGCTAAAAACACACGGAAAAGCATTGCAAGGTAATGCCACAAAATACTAAACACAATAGCTTCAAGCGCTGGAGAGCAGATAGCGGCGATACTAGCTTACTTTGTTACATTTGTTAGCAGCATTAAGATCTATTTATAGGCCTAATAGGCTTTTTAAATAATTAGTCTAGTCAAAAAGTAGCAGTGTGACACAACTAAATGCTGAGGTGAAGGAATAAACAAACGCCCTCTCAACTAAATATCATTGGAAAGTCTAAATTACCGATTTGTCCTAAATGCTCCCCTCTGTTGTCTATAGTGCTGAGTTCGATTCATATTAGTGAATCAGTTCATTATGAATAGTCCTATCTCATATTGTTGGAACATCTGAATCATTACTCCAAATTGATTCGTCCTAAACCATCCTCTCTATTACATGAGCAATTTTGAAATAAAACGGAACACTTTTTGTATGCAGTTTGGACATTTATTTACAGTACAGTGGGATTTTGGGGGCCTGAAAAAAAATTTGAAATCATGTTTCAAAGTGCAAGTTTTATCGTATTAGATGTTATTAACAACATGACTTCGCCAACTACTGGCCTGGCATGAATAACAGCATTTTTAGTCATTGTAGTGGATCTGTGTGAATGGTGATCGTTTTGACAACGTTGCTGTCTTTACGCAACAACTTCAATTTTTATATCTTTTTTAATGCGTTTCGTTTTCATTTGTGTTGTTATAGAAAATCCTATTCATTCAATTGAATCAGTTTGTTCAGATGGTTCATGTAAATGAACAGATTTTTTAAAAAATACAAATACAAAAAAAAATACAAAATACAGATAACAATAATTAATACAAATAATAAATAAATTAGGGTGTTGTTATTCTATTCTAAAATGTACAGTTTAATACTGTTAATGGAAGTGTTCATTCATTCATAACCCCCTGTTGCATTTGTGTCATATAGTGAAGTTACTTAATTATTGAAGGATAGCCTACTTTAGTATATTGAAGAAGATGTACTGCAGTCTACTGTTTGGAAAACGTAATGCAAAGAGGTAACACGTCAGATTAAAAAAAAAATAAATAAAAAAAAAACAATTTAAATAAATTTCTCCCTAAACTGTTTGCAGTTCAAAACAGTAGCTGGACTGTAGTATTCAGCAGTTGTTTTTTTAAATTATTAAGCTTGTAGCTTGGAAAGTAGCTTCCCAAATAACAAACTGGTACTGTGAACATTTTTTACACCTCACAGTATCTTTAATGAACTGCATTCCATTCTTGCTCCTCTAGATGTCCCTCCAGGCTACTTGTGGTATGCCCTTGTTTCCTGATGTTACTGAAAAATGTCAAACTTGCTACCATCACTAGATGAAAATGTAAAGAATGAAGTTGAGATAGGGACTAAAAGAATAAGGCTTTGTTCACATTTTTCATGTTCAGCTCTCACAAACACTATTCCACTTGTGCAGACAGGTGCTTCACGGCTCTTATTTCTTTAAGATGTTCTTGTTCCCACAACATTATTCCTTACAGCTCTCACAGTAAACTCACTGCCCTAACATGACTGATCTGATTCCTAAAATATATTTATTATATTATTTAAATAATAAAAAAAATCTATAAATATATAGCAGTAAATTGCACTCACTGTGATCACTTTCTATAGAATAAAATGGAGCGAATGACGACAGAGTGACACATTTGAGGGTGAGCAAATGATGACGCAATTTAATTTTGGGAGTGGACTGTGCCTTTAAGAGCGGTTTTCAGTCATTTTTATTGATTGTATGAATGTAAACGTGGAATAAGACGCTTGTTCTTTGTCTCTCCATAAGGTGTGAATTATTTCCTCAGCTTGTACCAGGCTGTCAGCACTTGAAGGCAACGGTGAACAAGTTGTCTCGAGCTCTCTGGTAATCAGGCAGCTTCCACCGTTGCTGTCTTATCTCTGTATTCATAATTAACGCCCTTCTGGTGACCGTGTCGCCGTTGACACATTGAGGTCGTGCTTCGTCCGGTTAAGGATCGAGTGCATTTCCCCCAAGCTCCCGTAGAGTCGACTTCAGGGCTTATCACAGCATACGACGCATAATAAGCAGCGAATCTATTCACCTCACGCAGAGGATTTGCACGCGTGCGCTCTGAGAAAACGCTCTAAATTAATAAATACCAGGTTTCTGATTTCTTCCTCGGTGTAAAGTGAGAAGGGCTTGCGTTACATCTATAGGGAATTGGATCGGCTGCTTGTAGTCAGCGGACAAGTGAGCCTACGCTCGCGCGTAAGGACTGAAATATTCACGCAGAGTGGGATTAAACGGAAAGTGACACATTTGCATCGGGCACGAAAGCTTATTTATGGACCCCAGTAAACTTGATGCCAAAGTTCTGTGTTCTACAGCCCAAGCACATTAAAACCAGCTAACAGACCAGTTCGACCAGCTGGAAACTGCCCTAAACGTTCTTAAAATAGCAAACGGAGACAAACACAAAAAGCCTTCTTCAACAAGGATCACGATAGAAAACCAGCTAAATGATGAATATCCTTAAACGCAGAAACCTGATTAATTTTTCCATCTTATTTCATTCTAAACCGACAAATCTCGTCAAATAAACAATATGGTTGTCCTACAAACCTCTTAGGATCAAATTGGAACGCTTACCTAGTTTTGAAAGCAAAGTTTTCTTCTGCTGATTCTTGCCTCTTCAAACTTAAACCAGTACAATGCCTATAAAAATGCCTCTTCTGCGAATTCCAATCTTCCCAAGTAGCTTTTTTCCCCCATCAAATCACTGGGCGTATACCCAGAACTTTATGGGTGGGGAAAACAGGATATATTACTCAAAGAGAGGTGTTGTGCGGACATAACTCCCCTGAAAGCATACTGTCATAACCACGCTGGTAAATGAGGTGAGAGGTGAGAAGAGGTTTAGGAAGTGAAGAAAACCACTTGAAACCGTTTTTCTTCTAACCTTCTACAGCCATTTTCTGCTTTCTGATTTATTGCAGTGAGTTCTGTGTCAACTGCATGGCCCACGTCTGAGTGACCTGTGAGTGAGTGTGTGCCTGTCTCAAGTAGGAGCATGCATTTGATTGTTGCACAAGGGCTTAGTGAGACTAGCATAGTGAGATCATCATCCAGCCACACCTTGAGAGCTTAGTCACATACTTTTTTCCGAGTTTCTGGCCAACATGCTTTGCTACGTTGATCAGCATATATGTTATACGTTAAGTTTTATTTTCTGTGTAACTTACTTTTTGCAGCACTAGGCTATGTTTGTGCATACGTGAGGGCGGGAGAGAGAAGGAATGCAGCGATGTGAGAGAGAAAGCTGTCTGCTGCGGGGCGCACAGCATACCAGAACACAATTATCAGGAACATGTGCTTTCCAATTACCAAGACAAAACCCTCACAGTCCAGTGATTCTCCTCCACCCTGACCACTAATCCCACAGTCTCTGTGTTTGGTTGCTACTATGCAACATTAATGTAGGTTTTGTTTGAATTTGAGTAGCGTTGTTTGCCATCATAATTACTGCTAGACAATGCAACAGAATTTATGGCTGTGACTGTCATGAACACTTTAATCACAAAGAAAACTGTTTGGAAAGTCAAAACTATAAAAGAAACATTAAGTAAGTAACTTTTTTCTTTTGCATTTTTAATATTTAATTTGTCATTTTTCTATTACATTTTAATATTCTGTTGAGACCCTCTACTGGCTGAATTTATCTGACCTAAAAAAAAAAAATGGATTAGTTTGTTTTGTTTAGAATATGTGGTCATTCATATAACATGGATAGCACATCAACCAATCAGAACATTATTAGTATTTATGGCTAACTACCATCTCAGTAAAGTATTTAAAAAATGTGAGTAGCCACCATGAGTAATATTCTGGGACCAAGATAAGTTTTGACAGGCATAGAATATTTTTCTAGATATAAAATCTAGCAAACAGAACCATGATTAGCACACATTGTGAAAGAGGACACACCTACAGAGCCCAAATCCTAAAACCTCTAGTTCCTGTATCACATTGTAATTGTAAAAGAATAGTAATATTAGTTATAATAATTATAATTATTATTATCCAACATAACCTGTAAATGTTTTTTAATAGCACACTGTTATGTAATCTGATATTTATCTTTTAGGCAGTTGTTTACTTAATCTTTTCTCCCAGTTTTCAAAGTTGCAAAGAATAAAGAAGGTTGCTCAACTTCACAGGTGTAACTTCTGACGTTTCCATGACAGAAAATGTATTGTGCAAGTGCAGGTGTGAGAAGCTCTTTTTGAAAGATTTATGGATTTATAACTGCATTGCAAATTAACTTTATAAATTACATCATGACAGTGATTAATTCATTGACTGACAATATATATATATATATAGTTTTATTATTTTTGGTAGTTTTTCCAATGCACAGATTGTAAGTGCTCCAAACAGCTTGGAATAATCTTGTTTGCATTATGAGCTGCAAAGACTGATCAGTCAAATGGTATTTATGAGAAAGTGCAAATTAAAGACAGCTGCTGATGTTGTTTATATCGTGGTTATGTGAATTTCCTCATTGATGTTACTAAAGTACACACTTAAACTATAAACTGCCCTTTGTAAACATACCGGGTCATAGTGCTTAATCAGGTTATAGTTTATTTGACCATGAATGACAGAGAGAGAGAGAGAGAGAGAGAGAGAGAGAGAACAAGCCTCTTTGTGTAACAGCGCCCTCTAGTACTTGAATTAATGTATTACCAGATTTACATCCAAAACCAAAGTCCTTGCAGGCTATGAATACAGTAGCCTGTACAAACACCGGTTTGTATATGTTCTTAATAAAATATTACAATAAAACAGAGCACATCAAAACAAGGTAACAGGAGGAAAATTCATAAATAGGTATAACTTCTGTTTATTTAAAAGAAAAACACTCTCCACCAGTTTCACAGACAAGTCTTAAACTAGTCCTAGACTAAATTGCATGTTTGAGCTGTCTCAGATGAAAAAATCTTGCTCTGACATATCTTAAAACATGTCAGTGTCATTGTTCTGTGTTAAGATGCACACCTGTAATATTTTCTTATAAGGCATTTTTGTAAAAGTTGCTTAAATATCTTAATTTAACTAATGCCTAGTCCTGGCTTAAGCTAAGCCCGTTTGTGAAACCAGGGATATTAAAATCAGTCTAACATATGCAATCTGTGTAGCACAATGTACATTTATGTTCAGACATTGTTATACATTACATTATTAATTTTATGAATTCAATATTTAATAATTATGAGTACAAATTATACAAAGACAAATTTGAAAAAGCATACATAGTCAACAAGTTACTCCGTTCTCATGAATTTCACTGATAAGCATCACATTTCTCATTGTAATCAGTGTTCAAAAAATGTAATGGAGTAATAAGATTTGTTTTATCATTGCACATTGACAGCTGTCCTTGTGTTTGAGCAGGAACGCACAGTGTGTGGTTTCAAGAAGCGTGCTGTAAAACAATTCAGAGATTATATATCAAAAATAGTTCAGCATCTGTAAGATGATTCTTTTCTAGATTTTTTAGATTTTAGATATTGAAGTCATTTTGTATTTTTGCAAACCTCATTGTCCTTCAGACTTCTGCCAGTTTCCTGCTCCTTCTTTGTACTCACCATGTCGTCTTCTGCAATGTTCCTCTTCAGACGATCCCAGAAATGTACTCTGTCACCTTCATCCTCTGGCCAGTCCAGATATGTGCGTGATCTCACCAGTCTGGCCAAACTATGGAAAGCAATGATAAAAGTGACTTATAAAATGAGAAATAAATACAATATTTGATTTAGTAAATGTATAGTGTAGTTCTTAAATAGTCTAAATCTGCATTTACTTGATCAGAAATACAGTAAGAATTAACAGTATCCAATTAAAGTAGGAAGTAGTATTTTAAGTAGTTCACCCCCAAAGGATTATTTTGTCATTAATTACTTACCCTCACATTGCCACAAACCTGCAAGTCCTTTGTTCATCTAACAATCAAATTATATTTTGTAGCAACACAAAAACTGAAGTTGATCCTCTGATGTCACATGGATGGATTTAGCAGTGTATTACATTTCTGGACCTGGATCTTTTCAGTTGTATTGCTGTTTATGGAGGGACAGACAGCTCTCTGAGTTCATAAATTTGTGTTTCACAGATGAACAAAAGTCTTACAGGTTTGAAACAACATGAGGATGGGTTATTAATGCCATCAGTGTATCCCCATGATGGCAAAGCTGTATTTAGATGCAATTACAGAACTCCAGTGTCTCATAATCTTTCAAAAAAATTCATTAAAAAAACCTTGTGAACCTTAAAACCTTTTAAAAAGTAGTGTATATTGCTTAATCCATTGTCATCCAGTACTTCATAACCTCATCTCTGAATATGTTTCAGTTTTTACAGTAAATGCACATTATTCTTAAGTGGGGGGTATGTTCTTGCATCTTGCCATAATTACCGATGGAAAGCAGAAAGCTCAAAAGGAGAGATGTGTTCGAGGAAGATGAGGATGAGACGGTGTTTCTGCTCTTCCAGCTGCCGGTGTGTGGCCACTCGCATCTCCAGACTGCACCAGTCGCTGCGCAGATACCGCCGACTGATCAAACAAACAGTACACTGACTGCTGTAGATGCTCTCAGTGATGTTGTCCATAATATCTTTACCCACCTAAAAGATGGTTCACAAGAATTCTTTTACAGTGAGACTACATCTTAATGGATAACATACCTGGTCTCATGGCATGGGGCGCTTTTTAGCAAGACACAAAATACGAACCAACAAGTACATATCTAAAAGAAATTAACAATATAGAGGCAGTAAGACTCTGACACCTTTCATTCCATTTTACACAAATTTACAGAGTTTTGATTAATAAAGCGTAATTTTCACACAGTTACATGATCAAGTTATGACGGCAAGGATCTCTTTTTCAAATCCTGTAAAACTACGGTTCGACAAAACGATTCAAATCTGTATAAAATATAATTGAAAAAGTACAGTTGCATCAACAAATGCGTTTTTTTTTTTTTTTTTAATCTGTTTTTCATTTTTATTTTTCACTATCGGTTACGATTAGGGTTGGATTTGGTGAAAGGCAATTTTTCAACATGATAGAGCATTAACTTTTTAACAACAGTCCACAGATATTTAAATTCTGAACTTCATCAATACATACCTATATCAAGGTAATAAAAACAAATAATGAACCTGTGTTTTAGCACCACTCAGTGAACATTTGTCTTTGAAACTGTGGCGAAATGTGCAATAAGGTACGTAAAAAAACAGATTTGCACAAAAAGTGCACAGAAGTACATATTTTTATGAGACTAGGGCTGATGAGCCTAGATTGAAAAAAGCAGTTAACTTCACTTTCAGAAGTTCAAACAGAACTTCATTTCAAGCTCACCTCAAAGTCCCTGTTGTGCAGACAGAGCCTCAGCCTTGGGTTCCCTTGTTCCTCCAGCCGAGGAGCCATCTCCCCCAGGACCCAGGCCTCATCTCGGCTACAGAAAGACACAAAGGCATCATACCGCATCTCCTCTATCTCCCCATCAGCCCTTTTGACTCGTCTCCTCCTCCTGTACCACTTCCTTCCAAACCTCCTCTCCACCCACCCTCTCATGCGGAAGAAGAGGACTGCAGAAGGCCAGCGTGCAAAGCGATATCCAACAGCTGCCGACAGTAAAAGACAAACACTTCCGGCTGTGGCTACATAGCAAATATACTGTTGGTCAGTCTGACACAGCTTCTCCATGGTCGCCAAGAAGTTGAGTTTCTGATAGCGCCAAACGCACATCTGCTTCTGCAAGTAGATCACCTGCACTTTCTTTGTGCTCTCTGCCCAATCAAGAATCCAGCCATTTTTACAATTGCACTGGAAATCCACTTTATCGAGAACAAACGCTTTTAGAGCTGGAAGAGCTTCAAACACACCATCAGTCAAGACCAGAGGACTGTTGCTGTAGAGACGCAGCAGCTGCAGAGACGTCAGGTCTTTAAACATACTCTGGGTCAGGAAGCTCAGGTGGCAGTTTACCAACACTAGAGTCTGGAGGCTTGTTAGGTTCCAGAAGATGCTTCCAGCATCTGTATAGTTAGAAAAGCTCAGGTTGATGAGCTTGAGGCGCTTGAGATGGTGCAGAGTACTTATTTTAGTGTCACTGAGAGGCGCTCGTTCAGCTCCTCCCGAGATCTCAAAAGATTCCAGGTTTGGGAAATAAGGTGCCATGAAGAAATTTTTGCATATGAAATGGGTGCAAATTACACTCAGCTCTCGAACTGCTGTAAAAACAGTAGCATTACAGTCCACGAAATCCAGCCTGTCTCCATTTAGCTCCAAAACAAATGTTCCCTCAGGCTGTGATGTATGTCCCAGGTAAAAAGTAGTTCCATAATGTGCATCAATACTTAGCCGCTGTATTTTCAGAGGAAATCCATGAAAAATCCTATTTAGATGCAACTTATAAATGTACTCAAGCCTACCCAGTGTCAGCTCACGAAGTTCCTGTTGATCCTGAAATGTTCCATCCTCAATAGTTTCAATGATGTTATTATTGATATGCAGGACTTCTAAAGCCTTAAGAGATCTGAAATCTGTTGCCGAGAGCTGTGAGATCTTATTCCAGTCGATTTTAAGAATTTTGAGGCGATGCACACCACGAAAAGCATCCTTCTGTAGGGTTTGTATGGTATTATGGCTGAGAAAGAGCTGCTCGAGATAAGGCATGCAAGCAAACTGGTCACTGCTAATGCTTAAAATAGAGTTTCTGGTGAGGTCCAGCAAGGTTAAGGACCAGACAGTCATATTCACAGCAACACAGAATGGAATATCTGTCAGGTTCATATAGGACATTTGCAATGCTTGAAAACCTGTGTTACCTGTCCAAAAACTGAAGTCCATATGGTCTATTTTTGAATTGCTCATATATAATTTTGTCAAAGTTGTCCCACACTCTTTTAAGTCCTTTGCAGTCAATCTGTCTGTTGAAGTAAAAACAAGGCTGAGGGATTGAAGTTGAAAATTGGTGACCAGATTACACAAATCTTTGAGGTTTGTTGAAAAATATTTTATTACTGTTCCCGTCAAACTCAAATTGTTAACTTTTCCAATCCCAGACTGCCAAATACTATCCAGGGACTCTCCTTTGAATTCCAAAAAAAGGCTGGAGAGGTTCTGGAATGCAACAAGGGAGTTTGCTTGAATGATTTTGATACTGTTTCCTACTAGATAAAGGTTTTGAATCCCAGAGAGGACAGTCATAGGCCATGTTTTTGATCCCCCCGGACATCCTTTGGTCTGAATTGTTGAAATCCCACTTTCTGTCACACTCAGGTCCTTCAGATGGGACATTCCATCCGGAAGATAACAGAAAATATCACTAAGGTCCTGTGTACAAGTTCTGCTAATCTTTAGTCTGGTTACGCTAACCAGCGGATCAAATATACTGCTGGATACATTGACTAACTTAAGACCTATCAGTGTCAAATCCTCTAAATTGGACAAACCAGCAAATGCAAGAGATTCTATGGTGACGGCCCTACAAATTGCATCACTAAAAAGCACAGACAAATGCTTCAGATTGGGGAGTCCTGAAAAGGCACCAGATTGAACCCTCTCCAAACTCATCCCATCTATTTGAAGGACCTCCAAAGAAGGTAAGTGTGAAAAGGCATCAGCAGGAATGCTTGAAATATCACCAAAAATACAAAGAGATCTAACTTCAAGGCCTACCTCAAACAGGTCAGTTTGCAGGTCTATAATATTGCAGTCAGCGTATAGACCCCTTCCTGGATAATGTTTGCAGTTTGAAGTCTTGGGCATGTCTCGGAGGAGATGCTCTTCGGTGGTTAAGCAGCGTTTTTGTATAATAGTAAAAACTACATTGCAGATACATAAAACCAGTGTAGATCTCCACAAGAAATTGGATTCATGCAAACCCATTGTAGAGATACTCTAGATGAATCTACTCCCCTGCCTTCACTTGGTAGAAGATTTTTATTTGCATTTAACCTCACACTGTTCTTGTTCGGACTTTGTTTCTTCACTTCCTCTTTCACTATGAAAAAGAACAGGTTGTCTTGTTAGGTTGTCATTTTTTTTCTGTAAAATTATTTTCTCACCAAACCACCGGTTTTAATGTTTCTGAAAAGTTTTTTTATATCAAAATAACTGAAGAAAAGATCAAATACAGGTGTTAAATTTCACTCCATATATATTCAATGAGAATATGCAGGATATGCAATTTTCATCAGAATTACTATGACTAAAATGTCAAAAGAGAAGGATAATTTTTTTGCAGTTTCTTTGTTGCATGCTATTTATGATTTGCTTTATTTCATTAAATGAATTGGACAGTTTAATAAAGTTCTGACATTGTAAATTGCTGCATGTGCACAAAACACGCAAAAATGACACTTCAGCAGCTAATTTGAAACATGCAGACATTTAGGCCAGATAAGTTTAAATACAGTGCTGCAAAAGAGGAACTGAGAAAAACCTTTTTCTATTTTAACATTACTGTTTAGGAACTACAAACAATGTCGCGAAGAAGAGATAGTGTATGTAATGTATGTATGCAAAATGCACATCTTACAACAAATAAGTACAACACATCATGCGTTACCGTATGTATCTGTTTATTCTGTGAAAAGTTTCACAGCAAATATATTTCCAACTACCATAACCACAACCATCTGAACTTCAGCGATTAACAATTAAAAAATAAAACAAAAACAAAACAAATTACACTTATCAGTGTCTACTTTTTGTTACAATCTAGTGGTCTGTGAAAAACATGCTGCGTTTAAGTAGTTAAGTATATATAAGTATACAGTTTTTGCATTTGACTGTTCAACCCAGCATAAGATCTGTGAAAGCCAGACTGTAAAGGTGCAAGTTTTGCCTGACAGTGTATAATTTGAAAAAAAAAAACAAAACAACAACAACACCAAAAAAGGATTCAGAGCAAAAACAAACAAACAAACAAACACAGAATTACAGACCTTAAACCTTACTGCATTACATACAACTAGGATGACCTGCATGTTTCTTTAAGGATTTGCTTGTATTTTTTTTTTGTGACACTTTTTTAATGACTACAAAGTTCCAGACAATACAAGCATTTTACTTACTAACAATATCCTCCATTAAATGTTATAAATACTAGTGAAACTCTCAAACAAATTCAAAAACATTGGGTCAGCGGACCCTAAAGACCAACTCAATAATTTAAAGAATTAAAATAAGCAGGGCAAAATCTCCAGGCTAAATATGATCCTATAATGAACATAGATCATTACATGAATATTGTCAAATATTACAAATGACTGTACTAATCTGTAACTCTCACATTCAACAGTTAACTATGTTCTTCTGATGAATATTCTCACACTAATATTATACTTGTGTAAGATGTGCCAGGTTGTAAACATAAACCTGACGTACCGTAACAGTAGATGAGTTCCAAAATAACTTTGAACACTGTTCCCTTCTTTGTTGGAGCTAGATTCATGAATAGCGTCTTAGCAAAACAAAATGAGGAAAGTTCTAAAGATAAATAAATCTAGTGAAATTATTTTAAAAATATCTCAAGTAATGTCTTAAGAACACATTTATTTTCTTTTTTTGGGTGGATTTTAAAGAATAAAACAATGACAAAATGATTTGACTTAATGATTGTATAATAACCTACTGACGTTAAATTTGTTTTTATATTGCAACAATTTCTTAATACTTGGTAAATCTTAACAGTAAATGCATTCATCTATAAACGTTTGTTTTTGTCTAATAACCCATGGTATTTCTAATCTTCAACACACATCTGACAAGTATGCTACATTATATAAATAAGTAAAATGCGGTAGCTATATGCATTATATCTAGCTAGTTCTATAATGTTTTGATGATTATATTTTAATGTCATAATGGTCCAATTAATTTATTAATCATTTGTGCAGTCTAAGATATAAATTGGAATTATTTAATTCAAAAATTGTCATTTTTTTACAGCTTTTTTAGGACCATCCAAAGACAAAACAATAAAAATGATTCTTGTCACAGAGAAACAGTATCCTATACATTTCATTTAAAAAAAGAAAAAAAAGAAAAGAAAAGTAAATTAAATAATTTTATTCTTAGCAACATTTCATGAATCCAGCCCCAGATCTTTAAATGACTAAACAGGCAACTCTTTATTTGATGAATAACACAATTAAAAAAATCAGCAAAAAGAGCTATTATAAGAAGGAAACCATCACTAATGTTTTATAGTAATGCTTTATCTATGGAAAGAAAAAGCAAAGCCATACCACTCAAAATAAGCTCTTTGAAAATAACACAACACATTAGTAAGCAGAAAATCGTTCTGGATGTAACCTCTCTAAATACCCACGAGGAACATTCAACCTTTCACTTTTCTGCTCTCTTTCTTCTGCTCTCCCTTCCTCTCTACTTTCTTCACTTCCTCTGGAAGTGCAAATTTCTCCATTGCCTCCCTTTCAAATTCTTCCATCTCATCATCGTCGTCGTCGTCTTCCTCGCTCTCCTCTTCCTCACTGTCGCTGTCTTCTTCTTCAGCCATGTCCTCCAAAATGTCCCCCACGTCTTCCACAAACTCCCTGAAGGGCATCTGATCATGAGCGAACACTCCATCCGTGAAGAACTCCTTCACCAGCTTACTGAGCTCCTCTTTCCTGGAGGTCTGGTCCTGATCCTGGAGCTTCTTCAGGTAGGACTGGAGAAGGGTCTGGAAGTCCTGTAGGCTGACGGGAGAGAGTCCCTCGACTCGAGCGCAGTCTGCCACACCGCTGCAGGTCTCCCGTGTCCCGTCATAGTGCTGAATGCGCTCTCTCTGCTTGCTCCAGTAGTTCTCATGGTCATAATGGTGATGGGAGGAGGTCTCAGCTGGTGCTTTATGCCCATGTTTCTCCTTTTCATTAGGACCTTTGTTTTTGTGGTATGGTGCCTTCTTTTTTTTCTCCTCCTTTTCTCCCTCTCTTGACCTTTCTTTATCTTTTGGCTCTATTTGTTTCTTCCACTGCTTCTCCTCTATATCTCTTTCATCGTATTCCTTTGGAAATTCTTTGTCTCCTTTCCATTTCTTCTCTGTTTTATCATTGTGTTTTCCCTCACTCTTTTCCTTTCTCCATTCTTTTTCACCTTTCCACTCATCTTTTCTTTTCTCTTTCCATTCTTTATGGTCTTTCCCACTCTTCCGTTTGTCACTTTTCCCGTCTTTGTCCTCTTTCCGCTCCCCTCTCTGTTTCCATTCTTTTTCCTCTCCCACTTTCTTGTTCCCAGTATCCTTCTTGTCTCTCCTTTTTTCATCCTGTCGTATATGTTTGTCTTTTTTTGACTTTTTATCTTCTTTCCATTCTTTTTTCTCCTCCCACTCCTTAAAATTTTTATTTTCTTCACTTGCTCTGCCCATTTTATCATTATCTTGTTTTTTGTCCTTTTTCCACTCTTTTTTCTCTTTTTGCTTCCCTGCTTTACCTTCCTCTTGGTGGCTTTTCTCTTTTTTCCAGTCCTTCTGTTCCTTGTGTTTTCCCTCAGTCACTTTCTCCTTCCTTTCCTTATCTTCCTTTTTGCCACTTTTCTTCTTTTTCCATTCTTTGTCTCCCTTGCTTTGTTCCTTGTCCTCACTTTTTTTATCCCAAGTCTTTCTGGGCTTCACTTCTTTCTGGGCTTCTTGTCTTTCCATTGGTGGTACATCACTTTTGTCTCCAGTAGAGGGCATCCGAGAAGCACCAAAAGGGAGAAGAGATTCTGCTCTTACTAGAAGAGAGTTAAGATTAAAAGATTTAAAACTTCTATTTAATTTTTATAATACATTCATTTTTTCAGACCCACAGAAAACAATTCAAAACACACACACACACACACACACA
>JAUYWG010000051.1:10039697-10053710 GCA_034779775.1 Enteromius afrohamiltoni
ACACAGAACACATGTGTTTCACTGATGGATGACTGCTGTCAGTGTGTATTTACTGCACCTGTGCTCTGTGTGAGCTGTGAAACTTTAGCTCTCAGATGCTCCAGTTCTCTCTGTAGGGAAGGCAGGGCCTCCAGCTCTTTCTTTGCTCTCGCACTTTCTTCTTTTATTCTCTCGTTCTCTTGCGCCAGCTCTTTCTGAAGAACAGGTACTCTATCTAGTTCTCCTTTTATCCTCTCATACTCCTTCTCCAGCTCTTCTCTCCTCACACGCTCTTTCTCTCCCTCTTCTGCCAGAAGTTGTGCTGCTTTCAGTTCACCTTGATGTTGCTGAGTTAACAAAACAGGACAAAAGATTAACACTGATCAACAGAAACCCCATAAACTGGAAGTGTCCCTGCTTCTTTGTAACATAAAAGAGTATGATGTAATATCAGATCTAGCCTGAATATGCCAGCCATACAGAAGTAAATCACAACAGCGTTTGGGAAACCTTGAGGAACTGTATAAAAGATCATTTACACATACACTGGTTAGCTTGCAGAACCAGATCATTTACCTGTAATTAGATTTACACACTCTTTCTGACACTTAAACTCTTGGCTTGATTTGAATTTCATTTAATACAAGTTTGCACATGTCTGTACCTGAAGCTGTTCTTGTAGTACCAATATTTGCTGATCTTCCTTCACTTGTTTGCTTAAAATATCTGGAGGCTGAAGGCCAACAGGCGAGTCTTTGGAGATCTCAGGATTCAGCCACTCCTATCAAACACACACACAAAACCCAACAGATGATACACTGACTAAAATGGACATTTTAGGTCTTTAAAATCATATAAAAAAAGAAGAGCTGACCTGATTTGTTGGGTCCTTCAGCTCACTAACATCCATGTCTGCTTCTGAGAGGAAAACGCAGGAGAATAACATGACAACAATTACTTATCAATCAATAAATAGCAACAGTGGGTGATGTGATGAAGATGAGGAAGCTAACATGGAGCCATAACACTCAGTAAAGGACATCCACACAGACAGCATGCAGTTCCAGCAGTGACTTGAATATAACATACAATGTTCAGAATTAATCAGAATTCATTTTCTAAATGTATGCACTATTCATGTCACTGTCATGTCACCATATCTGATATGATCTTTCACAGTTGTTCAGAATAGTTAAAGCATCCCTGTGACGATGCAGGAAATTAAACATGCTGCACAAACCATTTTACATGTGCATCATGAGGCTTAAGTGAAGACGTAATTTAGCCAGTCCTCTGAAAGCTGCATCCCTTACCCAAAAATAAAAACAGTACACACCGTCTTCATTCACTCACCCTTAAGGTGTTCCATTCCTGTATGAGCACAAAAGAAGATATTTTGATGAATGTTCGTAAACAAACAGCGTCTGGGACCTCTTTTTGTCCATAATATGAAAGTCAAAGAGGACCAACAACTGTTTGGATACATTCAACATTCATCAAAATATCTTTTTAATGTTCAACAAAAGACAGAAACTCATACAGGTTTTGACCAAATGAGTAAATGATTACAGTATTTTCATTTTTGGCTAAAATATCCCTTTAATTATATAACTGGCATTTTCATTTTAGGAACATGTGTTTTTTCCAGATTTGGTCAACTCTAAAATGAAATTGAGAAACCATATAATTATTATAGTACTTTTTCTGTTTTTTTGCTTTGTTTTGGTTTTAGATATTTTTTCATTCTTGTCCTTGATCAATATCCGGCAAATCATGAACAAATGGGAAGGTCATGGATCATTTGAATGTTGTTGTGGACGATGAGGGTCGTCAGAGTCCAAAGGCTGAGAACCAGTGGTTCATATCCAGCACATATGCAAAAGCGCATGCATGTTTACAACTGCAGCATCCATTTACCAGCAAATTACATCCAGCTAAAGCATCTCATTGCTCCACTCAAACTCACACAGACACACAAACACTCTCTCTTCCTACCACCATCCAGGTCCATGAGCATACCTGTGAAACAATACACCTCAGTCTCAGACACAGGAACATATTCAAATTCACTCTGTGATATGGGCCACTGCATAGGTACTTTTGGTCACATGCTCCATTTTATGACAAACCGATATTCAAAACCAGTTTGCCAAGAGTTTTAGAAAAGTTGATTATAACCATACCCATAAATCCCACATTTCTGAGGATGTAGTTCATGCAGACATCTCTAGTGACTGACAACCTAATAACGATGGCCTAAGAGCACTGACTTGATCCCATTTATTTTTTTAATTTATACATTTATTTCATTTTTTTTTTTTCATTATTTGAAGCACTGTATTTCTAATGAATCTAGAGAATATTGTGATCTGTATTTCATTTAGAAGTGTGAAAACAAAGGGCCTCACCAGAGAAGAAAATGGTCCCTAGTCCTAGAAGAATGACAGCTGCAAGGATGCACTTGTTCAAAGAAAAGACAGTTTCCTCTTCTCTTTGAGGTGGTTGAAAATCTTCCTCCTCCCCCTCTTCATCATCTTCTGCCTCAGTCTTGTCCAAAGAGCCCAGGTGGGAGATTTTTCTATTTCGTAAACCATCCCCCTTCTTCCCGTTTGTTTCCAACGCTTCTTTAGACTCTACACAGAAAGTGGGCACGCGATTATTGAGGATTTTCAGCAGGTATCAAAAAGAATGATTTATACACAAATACACAACTGCATAACAAAACAAGCAGTCTCTTTCCTGCTGGTTAGTGCAGCAGCCAAATTGCTGTTGTTATTTATTTTTTTTTTATAGTTTAAAGTGGCTTTTATGGGTGTTGCATTTAACAGCTACCATTATTTGCAAGAGTAAGACATGAACATCCTTTTTTGGCCCTGGAACATATTATTAAGCATTCAATGTTCTCTGATTGTAGGGTTAGGGCTGTCTGGCGAATCAAGGCTACACTCGTGTACTGAGACTGAGGCTCTATTTCTGGAGCTCCCCACGGTCACGTCATCAGTCTGGTCTGCAGCTTCAGTGATCTAGCATCCAACTTCTCTCAAGACACTTTAGCAAGACGACCAAAACATGCCACACTGAAGCATTTCCAAGCACATTTATCATACATGTGAAAAAAGCATTCAAAAGCTTGGGGGTCAGAATTTTTTTTAGGATATTCATATATTTATTCAGCAAAGATGCATTTAATAGATCAAATGTGACATCTGTAATGTTACAAAATTTCTATTTCATATAAAGTCTGTCCTTTTGAACATTCCATTCATCAAAGAATTCTGTTTTCACAAAAATACTAAGCAGCACAATTGTTTTCAATATTGATAAATTATAGCTTCAAATCTGCAAATTAAAATGATTGCAGAAAGATTACTGAAAACCGGGTTAATGGCTGCTAAACGTTTTTTTGCTATCACAGGAAAACTTTATATTAAAAAAATAATAATAAATTATATACTAAAATAATAATAAAAATAATTGAATATATATATGTATTTTACAATATAATTTTTATAATTTTTTTTACTGTTTTGACTAAATAAATGAAGCCTTGGTAAACGTAAATATTTTTTTTATATTTTTCCAACTCTCTTATATCACTTAAAAAGGTTTGGGAAATAAAAACAATAAAATCTTGTTTTTAGGATGCAGGTACAAGCAAATGTTCACCTTAAGAAAGAGAGTGGAAAAAAGAGAGAATGATGCATCTGAAATGTAATCAGAGCAGGCACGCTGTATTCATGTACAAATAAAAAACAATAAACAGAAATCAAGCTGTCAATCTGCCACCAGTCATCATGCAAGTCCCGTAACAGACCTGCCAACTGCAGTTAAGCTCCGTTTTGACCACCACCAACACTTTAAAGATATATACAGTACTTAAACAACACAGACACATAAAGACAACTAATATTAAAAACAATATTAAGAATAGATATAAATGCACAAGGGTAAAAAGTAAGTGACACCATCACCTTCAGTGACACCTTCAGAGTCTCTCACCTTCAGTGATGGTTTTCCTCAGTGAATCTTCTTCCGATTTAAACCAATCTCTTTCCTGACTAACTGAAGCAGGAAGTGGACTCGATCCAGAGGTAGGACTTATATGAGTGTAAGAGTCAGAGAATGAATCGACATCAGTGCTGGGAATAACTGGGCTCTCTGAGTGACCTTGTTTCTCATGGTCAGTGGTGCAGGGGCTGATGTCAACACTGGCACTGACGGAGCTGGGACCTTCACCGACATTTGCTGCATTCAGCTGGGCCCGACTCTCACTCGTCTCTGGAGACGTTACCTGCTGAACATTTTGAAAGATTTAGTTATTATTATTTTACAGTTAAAAAACAAAAAGACTAAATTACAATTTACATTTTTTGGGTGACCTAAACCTCATCTAGTGTAAGAGGTCATGGTCATCAGGGTTTTAGATCATCTGAAGCGTTTATTTGAGGAAGGACACCTGAGATGGCTCTGAACCATGGGTGAGAGCTGGGTCAGACTGCAACTGTGTGGATGTGTCTGTCTCCGGCTGGTGAGCAGATGAGTGCTTCTCCAGGTCACTGTAGGCTTCCGGTGAGGGCTCAGGTGCTTTTGAGATCTGCCCTTCGACCTTAAGATTTTCAGCTACAGGACCCACATTCTCAACTCCAGACTCCTGCACATGAAAAGAGCCTCTGTCAAACAAACATGTGCCTATTTATTTATTGTTTATTTTATTCAAAACCTTTTCAAGTAAAGATTACATTTAATAAAAATGTTACCATCACATAATTTTCACCATGTGACTGTATGCTTCTGAATCACTCAAAAAGGTTTTTAAAACATATTTTGTGAGATAAATGTATTATTATTATTATTAATGTTATTTTTTTATTATATCATAAATAGTACTAGTGCTGTCAAATGATTAAATTGCATTCAAAATAAAAAGTCTTGTTTACCTAATGTGTGTGTACTGTGTATATATAAATGCACACACATGCATGTATATATTTCAACTATATATGCTGTTTATATATTAAATTCTAACCTTGCCGTGTTCTTCATGTTTTTCATTATGATATCAGGACATCAAGTGATAGCATTTTCTATATTACTATAATTATTACAAATACGTTGAGCTTTTTTTTGTGAACACTACACCCATATAAACAGAATAGGTGCATTCAAGACACTGCATGTGTGAATTTGCATATTGGGTTTGAATAAATTGACAGATAGAATGTAAATGTCACTGACGCTCGCATCAAGATATGTATAACACAAATATCCCCAAACAAGAACATTTTCAGACCACAGACCCACCTTTACCTCCGGGGTAAGAAGAGTCCAGTTGTTGCTGTTTTCAGACATTGCCCCCTGGTGGCTCCGTCCAGCAACTAAAAAACACAAACACATTAGAAAATGTTCAATTTAAGTAACAAATTAATAGACAAATACAACCACATTTAAAATGCGTCTCTATTGTGGGTGGAGTTTCATTGCATGAGTCCAAAATGTTAATATGTAGAGAAGTCAAGGATATGTAGAGGACCTTGAACGCGTACAGAACTATTGGCATACTTCACTGTGTGCTATACACATGAGACGTATCATAATTGGAAAAGAACAACATTGATGTAACAGATACTGTGGTGAGTGAGTTCAATGAGGACGTATCTCCACTGCAGGCCTTTACTAGTGAAAAAAAAACTAAAAAACCTCAGGAGTAAATGAGAGCGTGAAAAGCTGGAGCTGAAAGAGTTTTCACTTCATTAGTATTATCCTTGTGTTGTCCAATTGGTTACACCAACAGCTCCCTGGCTGGCAAATATTTTGGCAAAGAACTGTGTAACTAAGGATGTCAAGTGAAACAGCCCTGAAGGTATTAATGCAGGAGAGAATGGCGGAGTTATACACAGACTGACAGCACTGAAAAAACAAAGCAATGGACCTACTGCTCACTACCAGAAAACCGAGAAAGACGTGAGCTACTTTTCCAAGTGGGTCAAAGACTAACAGCCATTTCAATGAATTACAGCACCGTATTCAAACATTCTCCCATTTGTGCTAAATCTTTCGAATATTAAGCAGACCTGAATATTAAATAGATCTGGTATAAGTGGTGTAAGAATGGGATCCGGTTAAGGCGAAATGGTGAATCTTTCAAGCAAATTTAAAAAATGAAAGAGGCCTAATCACCGACGTACCACTTTGTGACACACTTCACTCTTTAATAAGGATCTTTTTTCCTTTCGCAGTAATTTGGGTCTGCTAATAATGTGGCTCCCATGAGAGTTTTTTTTTTCAATGTAGCCATGAGCCATGAGAGTTGAGGATATAGAAGAACGTCTGAAATAGATAACAGCTATAAATAACACAGAAAGAGGCACAGAGTGCATCAAAATGACATTTTCTGAGGCAATTCTATTACAAAAAAATTTAATAAAAACTGATGAAAATCTTAAATTCAAAATTCGTTATAAATGTATTATCAAAAAGTGATATGTATTTTAAGTTATTTTATTTAACGCCATTACACTTTAAGTTCACAGACAAGAGCTTTGCTTTATAAAGCTGCCTAAAATACTGACTAACTTTTTGAAAGCTTTTACTGCAATTACTGTTTGCTGTTTTGGAGGAAAGTATGATTACCGTGGTAAATGTAATTGGTTAAACCGTGTGAGCCCAGATTGTTTTGAAATGCAAAGGAAAAGCTTCATTAGGTCCTCTTATCTCTCCCATCATCTCCTCCGACATAAAATGCCCATACAAGGACAACATCTTCACGTCATGCCAATATCGTTATAATTATAATTTCCATTCGTCATATATCATGTTCTCTGTGTGTTTGTATGTTACACGGCTGTTGGATATCTCTGTACATTTTTAACAGACGCAGTTGTCAAAAGGGGAGTGTTCAAGAACCAACAGGCAAATGTCGAAGTCGCACTTTACATACACATGCACAAGCCGGAAATATAGAAGAAACAAAAAGCAAATTAAGAAAGCTTAATGCGTGCGATGTGAGTTTAGTTAAATACGAAAAATGTCTAAATGTATTAAAGGAGAAGCATACCTGGTAACTCTGAAGTACCTTCCGCCTTTAAAACCGCTTTTATTTCCACCACTCTCTCGTGTCTTGTGCAAAGTTGCAATCTCAAGTGTGCAGTTTTGTTGACAGGCCTTCTGTCTCCAAAGTTTTCCACCAATCAGTGGTTGCCGTTGAGCTGTGTCCCGCCCACATGCTGCGTTTTCCACCAATGGCAACATGCTTTATCTTCCGTCCTTCAAAGCACACTTTTTTTTGTGACTGACAAACGCAGGTGACATGTAAATGAGGAGCATGTGCTTAAACAAATGGGATAAGCATACCAACACACTTCCTTCCATACGAATTAGACTTAGTGGATGAATCTGGTAAGGTAAAAGATGAAGAGGGAGTTTTTTAAGCAAGACTTTAAAGTACAGTAGAAGCCTACTATTTGTGTGCTTTTTGTTATTTAAACTTTTTATAGATTCAAATGCAATTTCAAGAGATACAAAATTATGTTTTGAATCATTCCAGTTGCTCTAATGAATATGTTTCCCTTAATAAAAGGAAATTATGTTTGGGATGCTCTTCAATTACAAGTACTAGGCTAAGTAACGTTACTAATAATTTATACTTGTTCCTACTGAACTGATCGTTAAATTTAATGTATTTATTTTTGGGTAAAATATATTTATTTATAGTTGTATATTTTATAGTTCTAAAATGAGACTAGACTTTTGAAAGTGTGACCTTATAAATAAAACCGCAAATTTATCATCTGTATAAAATGCGTTATCGACCATCCAAAACACTAGCATTGCGGTGAAGACTTTTGCATGAGCAAGCATAACCTTCATTTATTTACAGAAACTCCATAGACAAGGCGTTTAGTGCAATGCCTCGGTTTACAGTAGCCTGTTTATTTGCATATCTGATATTTGCTTTCAGCATGTATTATAACACATTTTGTATATATTTGTTTTATATGTATTCTAATAAGCATATTTATGGTATACTGCATTTGTTGTATTTGAATCCACAACGTCTTGGCAGTGTAACAGTGTACTCATCAAGTTTTACCAGAAGTTTCTAAACCAGTTAAAACGCCTCTGGACTGTGAGCTTTTAAAAATAATCTCACAATAATTTTTTTAAAAATTATTTTTATTGTACAGTTTTCTCAAACAGCGTAATTTAAAACATGTTTGAATGGTCTGTATTCCTCATATGAAGCCTATGTGATGCTCTGCGTTACAGTGCATGGCTACAGCGGCCTCTAAAAGTTGTGAGGCATGAGTGTTGTTTATGCATGTGTGAAGAGATCTGGATTCAGGCCAAAGCATCAACACATCTGTCATCAATCATTCACCAGCTCAAATGTTCTGAAAAAGGAAACATAAATATCAGCTGTTTTAAATTTCATCTAATAATTATCCCACTCATTAAATAATATGAAATTTATTCAAGCTTCAAAATAATAAAATATCACTATTTTTTTAACTCCAGTTGAACAGGGCGCCCTCTAATGGTAACATCACTAGATTGCACACATTTATACAAGGTCAAGGCTAAATGTCTGTGAGCCCTCGCTTTGTTTCTGTACGTTTAAATGATCGATATAAATAACTTTCAGTAACAAATAAAGCTGAAATAAAAAACAAAACAAAACAAAAAAACAATATATACGTATATATATAAAACTGCCTTGGCACTTAAAGAGACAGCTCACTCCTAAATTTTGAGTTTCTTTTTTTAAATATATTTTTAAAAACATTGGTAACCACATCGCTTGTCACTTTACTATATAATAATAATAAAAAGGTATGATATGATACGTAATAACACATTATTGGGACCAGAAACTTCATGTACATAAATTATTACAATAATAGTAATATGTAATATTGATAATTATAATAATAATGAATAATTCTAATATTAAACAATTAAACTATTTAATTAATACTAAAAAATATAATTAATACTAAAACACTGATCATTATTAGATGTTACTTTGGGAAACATTAATAAATTATACATATCTTTTTTTATTCTTTTTTTTTTTTACCTTTTTTTTTTAGTCCAGGATCTCTTTGATGCACCAGCAGCAGAGCAGGAAGTAGAGGCACTCCTTGAGAGACTGGATGACTCCATAGGCCACATTCCCTCCCAGCAAGTTCTTGCCATGTCTCATCCTCAAAGCTGCATCCCTCAGGTTTTGGCCCAGCGAGGAGGGCATGGCCTGGGGCAGTGGACGCTGTGGATGCATCTCTCCCCACTGCTCCACGGTCGACTGGAGAGCACGAGTGATACTTGAAGGGAGGAACTGGAGGAGAGTGGGCCAGGTCCTTGTTTGCCACTGCGTGTTGTGAGTCTCCACTTTTTCTCCTTCAACCGTTGCCCCTCTTCAGATGAAACCCTAGAGTGAACTGACTACTGTGTGTTGTGGGATACACGGACCCAGTACCCCTTGTAAAACGGGTTTTATTCAGCTCTGGAAAATGCCAGCTTACTGTTCACCTCCTACTGCACAATGGCCTCACAACATCTCTCATCTACCTATTGTTCATCTCTAATTCCTCTACTGTGCACTGAAAGGACCTGAATGACTGACAAATTATTCAGGCACAGTGCACAAACAAATACAGACTTTGTCATTTCTCCTGTATTGATATGAGTGTAAAAATGAATGAGTTATGGGATTAATCTTAAAGAACAACAATCACAGCATTACTATTGTGAGATTTGGGGCCACAAACCCCTTGAGCAATAGATGTAGGCGTATTAATAAACTTAAAACAGCTGAACAGGTAACAGGTGAAATGAAACACACCAAGAAAGGTGAATGATATATGTATTTATATATGTAATCTATCGTTTGATACAGGTGTAAACAATACGTTTTCCCCAAAGAACAACAACAACAACATAAAAAGGATAATTAAAATAATCCAAAACGTGTATTTTTTTTTTTTTTTTTAAAGAAGCATCATTTACATATGCAAACAAGAAAAAAAGCCTTTGGCTTAGAAAATAGCAAACAACCAACCACAACACAAAAGTCAGAATTACCACAATAACAGGAAGTGTTTCCATGCAACAAAAGGCCGCTGTGAAATATGAAAATGAGCAAACAGTTGAGTGGCGAGTCATGGTTGTAAAAGCCAGATTATTCCAGACCATTCCAGCCCTTGCATATGCATGCATCCACGCACACACAGACTCATAAACACACTTTGTTTAAACTCCATTAGCAGTTAGTTACCAGATGCGTGGTGCTATCAGCACATAAAAGGTCTGACGTCAAAAGAAAAAAAAAAAAAAAAAAAAAAAAACATTCAATGCATTCATTTGAATTACAACAGGCTTCAATTCACATTAGCGTGAAGGCTGGTCGCATTCAGTTATGGCTGGGATCTATCTGGATTGATAACGGAAAATTAATGTTGACCGTTGACTCAAAATCCACAATTTACATCCATTAAAAAGACTAAAAATAAAAGCGTTGCCCATTTCAGATTCATAATGCATCCAGATAAGGGTCTTTCGGTAAGGTAAGGTAAGGATCATTTACACAGATCTGTGATTGCATTGTCTTCAGGAGAGCATGTCAAATCTTACACCTTTTTTTTTACTTTTTAGTTTGCAAATTTCCATTTGACAAAGACCCACACAGTAAATGACTGCATTTAGACAGCTACTAGCATAGGCAAAGCTTATTTACATATCTTTTACAGGGTTGGTTTCTAAATGAGAGATAGAAGAAGGTGTTTAAGCAACGTAATGCAATACCCACAGACCAGTACTAAACTAAGCACAGTAAGAACAGCACAGCAGAATTAACGTGCCAAAGAAAAAGACTACTTTCCCAAAACCTGCACTGAGCCTCAATAAACTTGTGTCATTTTTGCAGTTGATTATCTTTTTCAGTTGTGTTTTTCCAGAACAGAAAGTGTCATGATTACCTATAGAACCACAAAAGGCGACTGTGTTTTATCGGCGTGTCTGTGTGTTTGGTAAAAAAAGGCACAATTAATATCAGAGCAAACAAAGATGAAGAAAGTGGTTTCCTGTTTGTGGCTTCAACAGAAACTGCACTTGTGGCTGCAAAGACACGTTCACAATTCATTTGGAGTGCTTTTCGTCTTCTAGGATGGCATGTCCCCTTCGCAATCGATGTCGTTCAAATGCAAAGTGATTATAGTGAATCTTTAAAAGGACGCATGTTTTATAATACACATCATATCCTCCAGAAGCAGCTGACACCTCGATACACGCGATGATCGATTGTCAATGCCAACAGAAGTAAAGTCGACAAGATAAAGAAAAATAGAGCCTCCTCGAATAAAACAATCCTGATTATGTCGTCAGCTGATCAAGATGACATCTTTGTGACAAATATAGAAAACCGTAGTTAAAATGACATCATAAGGCGGCTTCAATCAGATCTCAAACCACAGACCTTCAGTCCTATTCTCATGTCCACTGATTGCACTTCAATGTTTTTTCTCATCCCTTTTATCCCAGGCTGATATATGATGTTATGCGGAAAGGGAACTTTCCCTTTTTCCACAGACTAGTTTTTTTTCCTCTCGTAACGGGCAGCGCAAGTCCCTCACAGCATCTGCTTATTTGCATAAGTAAAAATCCACACCGCATCCTTGCTGCTAAAGCTTTCACATATGTTCAGGGGTCTTCCCGAATGACCAAAATTCCCAATTTTTCTTGGGGACCATGCTCAGAATTCTGTAAAGGGTACTGTGAGGTTGAGAATGGCATTCTGTGTGATTTCTCTTGGCGGGAAAATTGGGAAAGTGATATTCCGGTGGATATTACGCAATCGCTGTGAAAGGTGATGTCTGTGATTGGAAAATGAGCTCTGTATTCTCTTTAAAGTTTTGCATATTCATCAAACAGTCTCATGAGATTTCCAAACGACCGCCTCAAAAGGATCAATACGAAGCTGGAGTCTTTGGATTTCGCCCATTGCACCAGATGTGAATCTTCAGAGTGCTACAAAGGTTCTGCAATTTTAGTACATTCACATCAACTCTCGACTCGAAGAATGCCCGGGCCTGTTTCCATGGTTACAGGCGCACCCCAGTCTTAATTCAAGACATGATGTCGTGTTTGGGAAGTGATGTCACATGCCTCTCTTTCAGACAACTCATCTTTTGGCTTTTTGTAATCGCTTATTCCAAGCGACGTGTCCTTTTTTAGTCCTTGAGTAGAGTGATTGCATCGCTTTGTAATTTCAGGGCCGGCGGTTGACGCATTACAAAATTTTGTGTTTCTGTGTAGATATGATTAGTTTACACTCCCGGCTGGAAACCCTTTTTTTTTTCCTCTATTAGAGTCTGGCGAAAAAGTAAGGAAGGGAGAAGTTTTTTTTTCTCTTAAATGTGCGGTGGAGAAAAATCTTTTTCTTTTTTTGTTTTTGTTTTTTTAAGCACGGCGATCAACTGGCTGCTGCAGACACACCTCACTTCCTGCCGAGATGATTGGCAGCCGGTTGTCCATGTGATAGCTAATCAAGTGACTGACGCTCTCAAAGCGGTGGTCTTTGGTGCGCACCTACGACAGCAAAAAAAGATGTTACAGAATTGTGTGTTGATTAGGACAAAATATTGAGAGTGCGGTGGATTTTATCATATTCCTCACCACTCCCTCTGGGTCCACCAGAAGCAGGTGTTTAGGTTGGCCGCCCTGCTGTCCAGTGAGGACGTACTGGCCTGGTGTGGTGCCTGACTCCCGCACCAGGAAGTCTCCATCCTTGGTCAGGAGTCTTTCGGCCTGTCTGCGGCTTAGAGGTCCGTGGAACCAGGGCTCGTTCTGCAGCAGCTCTGCCAAAGGAGGAGCCACTGTACCCGACACACCTAAAGCTGCGTCAAATGGCTCTGAAAGACGCAGAACAGAATACAGATGTATTTTTGGACAATTTACTGTTATTTTATAACTGCACTTATAACTGAACAAGAAAAAGTTAAAGCAAACCCAAATGCTCTCTTTAAAACAAAGCCAAAAAAAAAAATCTTTCAAAACACATAAGGAATCTCCATAAAGAACATGTGAAAATCTAGGCAATATATTGATGTGTGTTAAGAGTTGGTCAAATCCATTCATGTACTATTAATCAGTTTAAACTATGTATTAGGTAAATTAAAACTTTTTTCCCCTCGCATATCACTTCAAATTGTATGCCGTTTGTATTAAGTGCATTAAAGCTAGGGGTGGGCATATATATATATTATTTTATCTAGATTAAAATGGCTCATTTGAATTCTGCCAAAGGCATTCAGAATATGTGTGCTACCTAAATAATGACTAAAAGTAAAGCAAAATTAAACATGGGTTTACTACAAATAAACATCATAACAGTTGAACTAAAGTAACCAGACATTAACATGGTTTTGCTGTACTAGCCAATTAGATTCACCATGGTATTTGTGATTATACTAATTGTAATCAATCTGAATGACTATAGCAATGCACGCATACAGAGCATGTGATCTACAAAACAGACCCTCTCACCTCTGTAATAAACACGGAGGTGTTAGTCCCGTCAGAAATGGTACATGAAGATCACGGACGACAGGTGATAAGAATCGAAGCTCACACGTACAGTAGTTTAGAGAACTAGTCCCGTCAAAATAGGGCTAAAATGTCAAAGTGTGACGCCAGTTTCACACTGCACGCGTATGCAGAGCAGGATTGTGCTTTCATACCGACAGCGTTTGTCGCGTGCAGCTGAACCGCGGCTTGCACTGCAGTAGGCTATAGACAGGCATCTTATTCCTGTCATATTTTCCAAAGAAATTAATACTTTAATTTGCCATGGATGCATTAAGTTGTTTTTGCATTATTGCAAAGAAAATTTTATCTACAAAATAATATATATTTTTTAGTGCTGTCAAATGATTAAGCGCGATTAATCGCATCCAAAACAAATGTTTTTCTTTACATAATATATGTGTTGATGCTGTGTTTATTTATTATGTTTATTTTAAACACCAGGAACACACACAC
>JAUYWG010000051.1:10053810-10095141 GCA_034779775.1 Enteromius afrohamiltoni
ATGCAATTATATATTTATTTTCTTATATTTGAAATGATATCTAAATATATTTAATATATAAACATAACATATTTTCAGTAAATATATACATGCATGTGTTTGTATTTTTATATACTTACAATAATTATATAATATACACAGTACATACAAATATACTATGTAAAGAAAAACTTTAATTTTGGATGCGATTAATCTTGATTAATCATTTGACAGCACTAAACCTTGTTGAAGAGAATCAATGACTTTGCTTTTAATGAAATAAATCTTAAAATACATTAAAACAGAAAACAGTTATTTTGTATTGTAATAATATTTCACAATATAACTTATCATAATTACATTTTGAATCAAATAAATGCAGTCTTATTAAAGTTATTAAAGACCTCTTTTAAAGCATTTTTAAAAATCGTAAAGTTCTCATCACTTTGAACACCGCGTATGTAAATATAATGTTAGAGACATTAAAATATGAATAAGCATATAAGCATATAAATGAAAATAAAAATTACATTTTAAAATATTAAAAAACTGCAAATAATGCTTTCACTGAATTTAACCAGAAATTGTACTGTATGCTACTGTTATATGAATGCACATAAATACAAATATTTTAAATCTATTGTAGAGCAAATGCATGAATGTCAAGACATACATCATAAATAAATTTTTTCCAACCAAGTTGCCTAGCATTAATTACTCACTCATGTCAAACGCATCTCTGTGAGCATTTCCATTGGCTGCTGCCGCTGGAAGGCGGGGTTTATCCACATTGACGTACGAAGGGTCGTCAAACAAGCCACCCTCCTTAACACCAACTTAAAACAGAGAGACAAACAAAGGACTGTGAGGTTAAAGTGAGTTAACCTTCAGGTGAGTGCGCTTAAGTGCTGGCATTCTGACTCCAGAAGCCACCTCTCAAAGGAGCTGTGTAATAGGCTTGGGCAGTGTCCAACAGAGAGCAATGAACAGTGACAGAAAAACCGCTGACTCACTCTGCAGAATGACAGTCTCAGCTGAGAGGAAAATGAAACGAAGGGAAGTGCGACAATATAAGGCTGACAAATACTATATGGCACTATGAAAGGAACAGGGCAGGGGGTTATTAGTGTTTGAGCAAACCTGACCTGGTAGAGGAGGCAGAGGCTGCTTGTGTATGTCGTTCTGGCTGGGCTGTCCATACGGCTGCGGAGACACACTGCATTAGAGTGCTGACACAAAAATGAACTGGTGGAGTTTTGTCAATTTTAGAATCAGTGTTTAAAAAATCAGTAATTAATTAAATATGACGTGTATGTATATATATATATATATATATATATATATATATATAGTTTTTATTCATTGTTGCATATGCGCTGTATATAGTTATACAGTAAATATTTTGAAAATGTTTATACATTTATAATTTTCACATTCTTACATTTTATATATTTTTTTTTTTTTCTTAAATATATATGCATTTATTTGCCTTTATTTATTAATAATACATTTACACAGTATATACACATATTACATAAACAAAACGTTTATTTTGGATGCAATAAATCATTTGCCAGTACTAATTTATATATATATATACAGTGCCCTACACTAATATTGGCACCCTTGGTAAATCTGAGCAAAGGTGGCTGTGAAAATAATAAGAATTATTATTAAGAATTAAGAATTTCCATTCAACATGCAATGTTAGGAAACTGCCTGGAAGAGGACGTGTGTCTCTATCCTCCTAATACACGTCGAGGAATAAAGTTTGAGTGACTAAAGACTCTTTAAGGATCACAGCTGGAGAATTGCTGAAAATTGTTGAATCTCAGGATCAGAATACCTTAAAAAAAAGCCCCTACATCAGCACATGTTGTTCAGGAGGGTTTAAGAACAATTCTCCTCATTCATCCAAAAACAATCTCCAACATGTTCAGTTGTCAGACAGGACTGGAACTACAAATGGGACTGGCTTCTATGATCAGATGAAAAAAAAACTGGGTTTGGTGAACACAGGGATAAAAAGTACTCCATGTGTACAATGAAATATACAGGTCCTGGACATCTTGTTTAGACACATGGCGTCATGGATTCTATCAAATACCAACAGATAACAGATCAATAATTCTCTGACTCTGTTACAAATCTTATGATGAGCCATGGTTGGGTCTTCCATTTGGACAATAATCCAAAACATCAAATTAAACACAAAAAATTATTTGTGTCACCGAGCACAAAGTGAAGCTTTTGCTATGGCTGTCCCAGTCTCTGACCTGAACCCTGAGTGAGTTGAACTACGGAGAAGAAGCACCAACATATAGCTGATAATCTGAAGGATCTGGAGATATTCTGGATGTAGGAATGGTCTCTTTTCTCTTATCAGGTGTTCTCCAAACTCTTCAGGCATTACAGGAGAAAACTCAGAGCTTTTATCTTGGGAAAAAGACGTAGCACTAATCGGGTGCCAATAATTGTGGCTAACATGTAATGAAGAAAAACATTTATTTCATCATGAGTTTTTCTCCCCATTTCAATTGTTTTACTTCAATGATAGGTTTATTTTCGCAGCCACTGATTTGTATCACTGATTTAATGCATCTATGCGGAATAATTACAATTTTCAACCATGCTTACTAGAAACCTTTGAAAGGTAGTATCATGGTTTCCATATTAAACAGGAAAAATGTTCTACCATTGATATTAATAAAAAATGTTATGTGAAAACATAATTGAAACTTATTTTTTTGAAGGACCATGTGACACTGAAAATTCTGCTGACATTTCTGCATAATTTAAGGATAAATTATATTCAAATATATTCAGACAGAAAAACTGTTATTTTAAATGGTAATAATAGTTATTAATATTAATGTTTCTACTGTATATTAATCAAACAAGTCTTGGTGTACATATAAAAATTTATATAATTTAAAAAAGTTGCATGATTGCAAACTTCTTGTCGCCACTACATACATAAGTGTTTCCTGCGTCTTTACTGTATAGCTTGACAAATGCTCTTGCTTAGCAGTTCTCACAAATCAAGGATTTGCTTTGTTGCCATTAAAAGAAAAATGCTTATGATGCTTAAACGCTTTACTCAATTTTTCTCAAGTTGCAGATTTGTAGCCACACAGATTTAGCATAAGACTTATTTCGACTGCTAACGAATCAGTTCATCTTAAACAAATCAAAGTGACTTCATTACTCACTCATAACATACACAACTCATAACAGACACCTAACAAAACGGTGTGGTTGTGAACAAATTCATAAGTCTTGTGTTTCTCACCAGCGTGGCTCCTGTACTGTGTCCAGGACGAGTCCTCATGTCAACCAGGCCTCCAGGGGGAGGCTGTTTACCGGGTAAGTTATTATAATACGGAACCTCTAGGGGTTGAGGCAGATCCTCTTCCTCTTCCTCCCAAGCCGACCCATCGAAAGGAGCCATCCTAAGAGAGAGAGAGAGAGAGATACAAGTAAAAATAAACATTATTATATTTACATAGAGATGATATTTGCTTTGTTGTAAAACCAGCAGGAACAGACACGCTCAATAAAAAGGAACAGTAGACAAATAAAATACACTCCAAAAAAACAACGTTTTAATTAGTCTTCTCTGACTTGTTTTCTAGTTAACATTTCTTAAATGCTTAAAAGCAGTATACAGTATCTTGAGCAGTGTGTTATTTTAGCTTTATTTATATATAATATATTTCTGCATTATATTTCTATTAAGCTTCAGATTTTTAGCTTCAGTTGTAGTTTTGAGCTATAATTTTACCTTTCTGTCAGGAAAAATAATAATAATAATAATAATAATTTTAGCTTTAGTTAAGGATAACCCTGTTGCTGAAAAGTGACCTAATACTTGTGTTCATAGACTGTGATATAAAATGTTTGTCATATTTTTAAGACATTTTAATTGAAAACAAGGCAAAAAGTGCTCAGAAATAAGATGTTTCTCAGTGTACGGGGCAAGTACAACAGTGCAAATACACACAATCTTATTGTGTTTCCGCACAGACTGCAAACACATGCTGTAAACAGACATCCAGGATATTAAGGGGGTTTCCTAAGACCCTGGGGAGGAACCATCATTAAACAAAGTACAAACACTGCTGTAAACACACTGACATAAATGTAAATGTTTGCAGTAGTTGTTTGAACAGGCACATAAACGCTCTCACCGATCATGAGGGGTAACCAGTTTGGGGGGGTTCTTTAGGTACTGTTTAAAACGGAGTTCAAACGCCTGGCCGATGGTGCTGATGACCTCCTGAGCCAAGCCCTCTGAGCACTCCAGAATATGACATGCTACAACGCAGGAAGTGATCATCAAATAACAGATATTGTACAGAAGACATCAATCATAGGCATTAACACAGTTAATACAAAAACTAAACATCATGCCATGTCAAATATTTTGGGACTCCTTTAAAGCCATAATAAATGATGCTGCATATAATTGAGCAATATAGTATTTAACATCAATGCAAGCAGTAATTTAAACAGATACGACTGAACTCAACGTGATAGTGTGTCATATTTTTACCTCTCTGATTGACAGGGTCTTTGGCGACGTAGGCAACATACTCTGCTGTGTCCTGGGGAGAAACAGAAAGAAAGGGATGGAGAAGAAGAAAGGGAGAATGAATGAACAGGAGGGAATGACATGAAGAGAAATTAGAGAGAAGACACAAAGAACAGAGGGACAAGCAGAAGATAGTAAGTCTTTTAGTTGAGGCAGTCTATTCACTAAAGGGCAGGAAACAGAAGAGGAAACAGTGGGGGAAAAAGAACAGATGACTACAGACAGCAGGACAGATGAAGAAGACAAACGAGCAAGGAATGACAGAATGAGAGTAAAGCTGATAGAACAAAGAGCAAGATGAAAACGAGGAAATGAAATGTAGGGATGTATCCAACAACTGACTGATTAATGTTAATTAAATTAACAATCTAACAATAATAATAGCAAATGTATTTATATTTCATATTATTTAATTTGATAATATATTCAATTTAAATTTTAAGCAAATAATTAGTATATAAAATTAAAGTTTACTTTCTAATTAAATTATTATACTCGTCACTTATTCATTCAAACTTAACATTCTATAATTTATAAACTAATTAGTTATAAGAAATAATTATTATTTACTATTATTTAATGAATCTATCATTTTTAAATTATTATCTAATTTATTCATTTTCATTGTTAATTTATAACTTGCATTCTTTAGTATTAATTATTTATTTAATTATTATTTGCATATATTTAAATTATTTCCTAATTAAATGATTCATTTTTTAATAGTTCAATTATTCATTTTTAAAAAAACTATTAATTTAAAGAGAGAGAGGGAAGAGCGTGCTTTCGGTATATACACCAGTTTGGGTTTTATAAAAGCGCATGATTAACTTACAATATCATTTTTTTTTTATATACTTAATAATTTACTGAATTCAGACATTAGTCAACTAATTGCTCAGGCAACCCACCACCTATTTGTTTTTGAAAACATGTAGTTTTGCACATCCTTACTGATGTCACTTAGCACTTTCATTTACTTTTAAGGTTTTAGCAGCGAATGCGATCATTATTTGCAGAGAGATGCTCTGATAATAACTACACTGAGCCATTTCATTTGTAAAGGTTGTAGCCATCAACTTGGCTAATCACTAAACGGATTGTGCTGCAGTTGATTAAATTGATAAGCCTAATCGACGAAATGAACAACGATGATCAACATCCCTAGTAAAAAGAGCAAGTAGTAGAAAGAGATATTGAGAGACAGGACGCGACTCACTGGATCTCCTCCTGACGCAAAAGAGATGGACTGCATGTGATGGTTGGCGATAATCTGTAGGGAGAGAGGGATGAAGAAGAGGACAATGTGACAAAGACAAAAAGGTGCAGTGAGCATGAGATGAAGCATGAACAAACATGGAAGCGAGTGAAGGCAAAGGATGGACGGAGAGGGAGACAAGGGGAGAAATGATGCGGTGAGACTGTGGTCTAACAGAGGAACAGGGCAGTTGTGTGCAGTAATTCTGCATGGTTTAGATTCATTAAGATAAACACATATCAGCAGGGCAATTACTCCAGGCCCTATTCTGGGCTCCAGTCAGCTGCCTGCTGATAAACCTCACTGCGCTAATGCTAAACACACTGGCATAAACTGAAGAATTATTAGTGAGGAAAAACGTCCTGCGGTGCAGCTGTAAACAAGCCAGAGGATATCTACTCCTGCCGACTATGCCAACTTTACAGAACCTACATAACATATTAACTTATTTAGTTAAATGTCCACAAATTTCTGATAATAGCCTCTTGAAAGAATCAATGTAGGCTACTTTAATATACTTCCACTTTTAAATGCACAAAATAAATGTAATTAATTAAAAGATAAAATAAAAAAAACTAAAATAAAGACCCGGTCTTGGGTGAGCCGTTGTCAACAGTGTCACAATAGTCAACAGTGTTGGTATTATATCATCATTATATTATTAAGTATTATAAGTTCTTTTTTAAAAATACTTAATTTATATTTAATTTCTTATTTTTATTTCTGTTTTAGTTTTAATTTTTATTTAAAAATATACTTCGGCTCAAAATGATGGTCAGCCAAGAAATAACATTGTTTTCTTCGGTGACCACTTCCAGTGTGATTAGAAAAATTGTTGTAAGTGTTACTGCCCTAGAGAAAAAGAAATATACTAAAATGCATTTGAAATATATTTATATCATGGCAAGTATTCGGTGACCGAGAGAGCTAAACGTGATGCAAAAACAAATGCAAATAGACACCATCAGCGCATTAAGAAAACATTTTCATCAAGTTGACAACACAAGTGCTGTGAATGTCCACAATGCAAACACGCAAACGCGCTGCATATTGCATGGACCACAATGGGAACTTTTTTTGGTTCCCCTTGGAACATTTCCGTTGTGGTCCATGCAATATGCAGCGTGTTTCTTAGTTTGCATTTTGTGAGGATTTGCAGTTCGTTTCTTCATTTGCACGCGTTGTGAAGATTCGCAGCACTTGTGTTGTCATTTCTTAATGTGCGGGTGTTCTCTCTATCTGCATTTGTTTTTTAAGTTGCAGCGCGTTAAGCTCTCTCAGCAACCATACTAGTACACTACAAATATTAATTGTGTGGAAGTGCTGAAGGTCAGCTGAAGATAAACTGAAGTATGTTTGATTGTGATAAAGTGGAACTATTCCAAAGCATACCTAAAGCAAAATCTTGTTTTCAAAGATTAGTCAAAGACCATACAATTCTTTTCAGTAGTGACATCAAAACACATTTTAGGCTTAATATTAAGAAATGTGGATTGCGCACAAGTTGTACTACAAATAAAGTACTTATTATATTTTTTTTCTATCAGTAAGTCTCAAGGGATGTGCCAATAAATATGTCAATAGATTTTAACTCTTCTAAGTACAGAATTAATGTATAAACAAAAATATAACAATTTATACAAAACAATTAATACATATTTTTGGCCACACTGAATTTAAAACATGTATTTAGTGCAGAGTATGAACAATCAGAGCCAGACTAGTGTTTGAACTAGTGTACACTTTGAAGGGAAATGAACCTAATTTAAATAGCTTGACTTTTAGCTGACTCTACACATAGCACAACTAGGAAAGTATTTTAAACTGCAACCTTCCCTTTTAAGGCATACTGAGAAATGTTTTATTCAAAGGAAGACATAGCATAATTCAGTCCATCCCGTCCTGCTGTGAAGAGCATCTGCATGAACGCAGGCCGCTTTTCATCATTAGCTGTGGGTAACCGTGAATTTCACACAGCAAAGAAAGCACTGTATTCATGTTTGTGTGCACCTGTTTGCAGTCGATTGCCAGTAGGTTCAGGCTGCTGGTCGACACGGTGAGGCTGATTGTCATTCCAGCAAACTGGAGATTACTCTTCCCTAAGATGGAGGAGAGACAACGAGAGGAGGGCTGCAAAGAGACAGAAGCAGAGAGACTCCGGTAATTACAACAGATCAGCAAAAAGCTAAATATTTTATGATAAAAAGACGAAACCTAAATATTTTATGAAAAGAGATTTCAATGGGATGTCTGAGGCTTGTTGTACCTCACATTCAGCGCCTATATCAACACAAGTCAGGTTTACACTACCTTAAATAGAAATTAATACTTTTATTCAGCAAGGCTTTATTAAATTCATCAAAACTGTAAATATAAAACACGCTTATAAAATGTCACGGCTTGGCAGGTTTCCACAAAAAAAGTTATGTTACTATTTTATAAAAAAATGATAGGAAAGTTATCTGACAGGAAGTGAGATGGGAGAGAGAGGAGGGCAGGATCAGGAAAGGTCAGAAGGATTTCTGAAGGGTCATGTGACACTGAAGACTGGAGTCATGCTTAAAACGGCTGTAAAATTATTATAGTATTTCGCATTATTAATATTTTTACTGTATTTATGGTCAAATCAATGCAGCTTCGGTAGGCATAAGAGACTACTTTTGAAAAAAAAATTAAAAATACAAACGTAATTTTTATTGTTGATGAGTAGTATAGCTGTAAATGAGCTATCTGTGCTGAGCCCATTTTTGTGGTTAACTATAAACTCAACTAAAACGGATTCAAAATACTATTTTTATGCAACATATTCACTTTTATGAAGCAACAAGAAATATCAGAATAAACTAGTTTCATGTGCAGTAACAGAAACGCTTATTATTTAGTAAATCTGCCTGAATCCAGGTCGTTTACACGGTTTTGGGTTTAGTTTTGTGTAAATAAATAGACTTAGTGCATACTACTATCAGTAATAATTCTGGGTCACGGTTTAAATTAGGTGGCCTTAACTACTATGTACATGCATCAAAAAATAAGTACAGTGTACTTCTTGTGGTCATATTGTATTGCTTTGAGGTGGGATATGGGTAAGATTGTACAGTTTGGTGGTATGGGTTTAAGGGTGGGTTAAGGTGTAAGGAATAAGTCAACAGATGTGCATTGTAACAAATTATTAATTTAAAAGTAAGTACATAGTTGTTAAGGCCACATAATATAAAAGTGGGAAGAAACTCAATATGTGAACCCACCCAGAAATCATTTTATTTTCTGTGTACAGCCACTGTAAGCCGGCTGCTGCAGTTCCACCGATGCTCTGCTTAACACACTATTCATGCGTGCTTTGTGAAATAGGCCTGTGTTGACCATAACCAGGTCATACTTTGACTTCTCACTCACATATAAACCCTATAAAGCAAATCGAAAGAGGTATTGCACTCCACAACCTCTGAAACCAGCCATAAACCAAATACCACAGTCTGACCAGCTGAGACACTTTGAGCAAACGAGTGTGAAAGTGTGTTAAAATAAAGACAGCCGTATTTTTACTGGAAACTGGTCAGGCCTTACTAGAACACTGTGAGGTTTGTTAGCTGTTCCTGTAACTAACACAAGTGCAATGTATTGCACGGCTGAAAGTCTGGGACTGAGAAAGTAAGATAAGATAACGCGGTGAATACCTTTCTCCTTCGCTGAGCTCCTTTGGCACCTGGTACTGCCTCACACACCACAGATATTGCCTCCCTGAAATACAAAACAAACGCTCATAAACGAACACACGTAATCAGAACATAACCAGATTGTTAGATGAGGGTTTTCATCGCACTCCTTTTCATGCGTTTGCAAATTTCATAATTACATTAGACACATGCTCCAGTCATTATACTTCCTGCCATCTCACACACATGCAAGTGGACACAATCCAAAAACACCAGGACTTCTATTCTTAACAAAAACTATTAGAATCATAAAAACTACTGAACTTATGTACAAGAGAGAAAAATGGACTGCAATTATAAATACTTACTAAAACAAGCAAAAATGCTACAAAATTATTTCAATCAGTGGTGTAATTCTAAATCTGACTAACGGTCTGCCTTCTTGTAAATCTGAAGTCAGACTATAAATATATCTGTCATACAAAACTCCCTAATTAAACAAGAAACAGTGGTTTGATTCACAATCACTATGTGGTTTATGTTTTTTTTTATGCATTGTCTCACTTATTTCAACAAGGCTGTCATCTTTAAACACTTAACACAAATAAACATCAAAATTAATGTACATTTTCGCCTGCACATTGTAATGTTGTATTGCTTTTGGTGAATAAGTCTAAAAAGCTTCGCTCTGAAACATGCTGGACATTTATTTGTTTTTTGTTCATTTAATACTCAATGAAATTTATTGGCCAAAACAGGAAAATAAATAGTTTGGGTTTTGGGTCAATAACAAATTTGCAACATAAGGGTAGCCCTTAAATAACTTTATAATATATATTGTATCATCTCATGAATATTCATAAGAACTGTTATAATGTTTTATTATATTTACTTATTTGTGGCTTTTAAGAGTAAGATAACACACAACGAACACAATCAACTTAAGTTACAATGGATTATATTTCTCATAGTTATATAGATATGAGTCTCATATCTTGGCATTTTACTTATGTTACTTTACTTAATGCGGAAAAACACCACTTAGCCTTCAGTAGAGTGTGTCAACTATATAAGTTAACACTTTATTTTGTTGCATCCTTAACAGTCATACTGAGTATAAGATACTTTGCAGTTATGTGAACATTCTACATACCCTACCTATAAGTCTATTATACTCTTAGGTTTATATAATAAACAGTGATTTTTTTTTTGTTGTTGTAATATTAGCTAGCTCACATTAGCCTCACACAGGAAACACTCAAGAAACACTCAGCACCTAACCACACACAAGATGCTGTAAGGTACAGGTCTTATATTGATATACTGATTAAAGTCAATATACGACATAGTTATAAATTACATAAATTCTAAATTAAATAGATTTAATACAGACTTTATTGTGTGTTATAAATTACCGTATTCTTAAAATGTATAAATCACAAATATGTAAATATTATGTATTATAATAGTTTTTTATGAATATTCGTGAGATGTTATAACGCCTTAAAATAGTTTCGATTTTTAAAAAAGTGAAAATTATATTTCAAGTATTTAACGAAAAAAAGAAAAGAAAAACTAGTTTTTCAAAGCATAATACTGTAAGTAGAGCACACTCTCCTAATGTTTTTTCTTGAACGCATTTCACCCTCCAGTGAAATTGAGGATTATGCATGAAAACAGTTTATCGAGCAGCTGCTACTGTCTAATATTGAGAAGCAAATGCGTGTAGCATCCATTAACAAACACACACACGAACAAGGAAGAAAAGGGAGGAAACCGCACGGGTTCCAGAGGATTCTATTATAAGACTTTATGGTTACACAGCAGGGCTGATGCCATTTTAACGCCTTCCTTCTTCCCTGTTCTCATGAAAGCACATTTCAGTGTATGTGTTGCATTTTGCAAATAATGTAGTTTAATATGGGGAGTATTCTGCAGTTTTATAGTCCTACAGAGAGCCAAACTTTTATAACACTTAACACGTGTGCACATCTACATGCATATTATTATTAAAAAAAAAAAGGAAGGAAGAAACCAAATAGCTGTGAGAATGACAAGATGGTTGCATACATTCATTAAATTTAGCATTTCTCTCTTGCGTTCCTTTCTGTCACACTCTATGAGAGAGCAACATGAATTTTTCATCAGAGGAGGGGCTTTTAACCGGACCCGTGTGAGAGTGTATGTTCGTGCACATGTGCATTAGGATGTGGAGAGAATGTACGATTAAATCGCTCCTGTGGGACGCTGTGGATATACATACACTGGATATTCGAGCGAATATGAGAGGAAGTACAAACGAGAGTGAATGTGTTTGTGTTACCTGGTAACCTGAGTTCTGGTGTTGAAGTCCAGTGCTCTCATTGACTGCAGCACCTCCACACAGCCCATATACTGCAGCAAAGACAAAGAAGACAAGCCTTCAGTCACAGCACTTCCTGTGCTAGCCCTCTAACCACAACTGAGATCACGGAATATGGTTGTGTTGCACAGTTGCCTTGCGTCAAAATTATTAAGACGGCCAGGCAGCTGTCGTGCATGTGGTTAAGTGCATGTGTATGTGAGAACTGATGCTCTAATAACGAAGCACTAATCAAATAAAGCAGTCCTCAACGTAGTTCCTGCCCATAGAAAATGCCACACATTAAAGAAAACAATCCATTAAGCAGATAAAATGGACTTGGACTAAAATGGACTCACTGCGAGAACTGAAAAGCAACAGAAGTCCAAGCTGTTAACCAACATTCATAACAACAACAGGGCTTCAACAATGTTTTTCGTTTTCAAATGAATGTTTCACCCAAACTCTGCTCCCAACAGAAATAGTATACGGGTTTTCATACTTCTGTAAAATCATTACAAGAATCAAGTGTGGCTTCTTTCATTGACCACAAAACGAAATAAAAACAAACAAATAAAGTATTAAAAACTTTCATGCACAGCTGTGTCAATATATTATTTTTAAATAATAGTGGTATAAAAGTACGACATAATTACTATTGTAATATTGTTTGGCTGTGTCTGAAATCACCCTTTATACCCTTATAGACAGTTTCACTGAGTGCAAGTCAAAGTTCAAATTTGAAGTTGAGGTGATGAGACATGCATTTATTCATTTGTGGCAGTTAGAGTATCAAAAATGTTTTTTTTAAAGGCTTTGACTTAAGCATGATGTACACGTGCAAAATCAAAGCACTACACGTGTCAAAATCAAAAAGCGGCTGGGTGTTTTAGATCACTTTATCTCTGAAGAAAATCGACTTGTGTTTATAAATGTCATTCTAAATTCATCTTGCCTGATAAAGCAGCATCTGGGAGCAGAGACAACTATTTCTGCTGCTCCAAAAGTGCCTCCTGCTGGCAAAAAATGAATTTGTATTTTTTAATAAGCCCTTTTGATTTAAGCAGCAAACATATTTACTTGCAGATTTTTTTGTGGAAGTCTACACTTGTGTCACAAAAGCACACATGCGCAGTAACTTTTTTTAATGTTGTTGCTACTTAAAGCATCTATATAGAGCAGAGACCTTCAACCCTGCTCCTGGGGATTCACTGTCCTGCAAAGTTTAAGGTTTATTTCCAACCTGTGTATTTTCAAGCAATCCTGAGGAACTTGATTGGCTGTGTCAGGTGTATTTGATTAAAGTTGTACCTAAACTCTGTAGGACAGTGGGTCCCCAGGAACAGGGTTGAAGACCTATGATATAGAGCACTAATAATGGGGACAGCTATTTGTAGTGGTGTCTGAAACCATGGTGAAAATTATCAAGAGAACTGATTCAGTCCCACAATGCAATGGTGTACAAGTGATGTATGTATAGAGATTATATTCATATAATCTCTATATGCATTTCTTGGCAAAAAACACTGAAAAAACAACCAGAACAGAGACAGAGGTGAGAAAAGGACACAAAAAAGGGCTGCATTGTAAGCACAAGTTGATCGTAGCTCCATTGGGTTTCAATGGGTCTATGACGTACTTTAGCTTACAATGCTTTTGGCAAAAGTAGCCCTGGATTGATAGACCCAGGCATCTTACCCTGACAGTGTAGGAGACCCCAGTGGAGCTGACCACATTGTCCGAGTGCAGCCAGCCTCGGGTGGGCTTGTTGACGAAAGAGCCATGCCGTGTCCACTCATCTCCGCCGAGCTGGCCCCCTTCCACACGGGCCCTCCGCGAAGCCCCGCCCAGCCGGTTCATATCCTGTGGGGGACGAGGAGGAGGACATGGGGCTGTTAGAGAAAGAGGAGGAAGAGGAAGAGGAGGAGAAGAGTTGGTGGCGGAGATTCCAGTGTCTTCCGAAGACTCTCCCAAACCTCCCTGACCACCTGGCAAGTTAGCCGGCCTGCTGGAGGCCTTCAGGCCTGGGAGCAGAGTGGAAGACACACCCAGCCGCAGGGCTCCCATCCTGGGGAAGAAGGAGCAGAGGGTAGTGGGGCTGTTTTCAGCCTGCCTTGGAGACGAAGGGGGGAGGATGGGAGTGAGGGAGGAGGAGGACAGGGAAGGAGGGATACCAGGAGGGGTGAGTGGGGTGAGAGGAGCAGAAGAAGGGAGAGAGGGATTGGACGCCGTCTCGTCTGTTGAGCTGAAAGAGTCGCTCCTGAAGGGCGTGTATTTGGTTTTGGGGATGAGCTCCATTGGTGTCTCAGCCGACTCGGTGTCCACTAAACGTCTTTAATTGTCTCTCCACGTTGCTCTATCACAATCGATAACTTGTCTTCCCTTGTCTTTTATAGTCCTATTTTCCTCTGCATTTACTGATTCCTTCATCATCGCACCAGAGAGATGACAGTGTGCTGACCGTTCAAGTCCAGGAGAGTATCAAAAACAGGATGTGAAGAGACAAAGACAGATGCAAAAAAACACTACAGTTTCCTGCTGTTGTCATACACAGCGTCTAGGTTTTGCATCAGATCTTAAGTCTGCATAGAGCTTCTCAGGACACTGTGAATTACTAAATATAGTATGATTGTCATGAAGTTATTGGTATAGTCATATAAGTGCTCCAGACACAATCTGTCTCAGTAGATGTGTAAAAGAGTATTATAGTGTTTTATATGCATGCGAGTGCGTTCACGTGCACGTTCACTTCTCTATGCATGTGCTGGGCTCCACTCTACTAGCTCCTGTCTGACAGACTCCCATAAAAAGCCTATTAGCTGCAGCTGAGACTTTGAGAGAGGAGGCTTCCATCAGGCAGACGGATCGATAGAGCGAGAGAGGAAGAGAGCGGGAAGAGATGGATGGAAAATGCTAAAAGTACCGATCCAGTGAATGTGGATCATTTAATGATGATTCAAACTGCTGTGCTCAGTGATGATTAGACTGGCGCCGATCAACATAATTCTCAACGTTTGGTTTAAAGACTTAATTTAGTCCAGGTGTTAAAAGATTTACACCAGGGATCTACAACAAGGGGTACATTGACCTCTAGAAAGTCTGTTAATTATCACTTTATTCGAAACTATCCTATTTTTGTGGTAAGAATTAAATTATGCATAAAATATTAAGCTAAATCTGAAGTTAAAGTGCATTTCATTTTTCCATCTACAATAAAACGCATTACGTAAAATAAAGATTATTTTAAGAGGTGTTAAGCATCATGCATGTATAAATATATTAATATGAACACACTTAATTTCATACAATTTATAAAAAGGGGACCTGATGTACACTATCTAGCACCTACAGTAGATACATGAAATCAGAGAACATGCAGGTTTGTTTGTACCGTAAGACTAAATCTGCCACCTCACGTCCTGTCACACATCTGAAAGCGCTTAGCGCTGACAAATCCCCATCTTTTCCTGTCACTCCCTTTCCCTCCTTCTCCAGATGATTTTTGGACCTCTGTCGCCAAGCCGAGCTCTATCCCTATCTTTCTCCTCCTCTTCCTCTCGTCTTTTCCAGATCACCTCTGGCTGTGCTGCTTTTGCGCCCTCTGCACTCGTCCCTTTGAGTCTATCCTCCTCTCTATCCTTCCTCTGCTGGAATCCCTCCCTCAGCCTCCACACCGTGTATCCCACAGTGTTCCTCCTCTCCTCCTCCAGCTTCTGCCTCTCCAGCTCTCTCTCCCTCTCCAACACGCTTGCTCTCTTCTTCCAGATAATCTCTCGCTCCCCCGCACCCCCTCCCACGTCTTCTTTCCCGTTCTCCAGGCTGTCCTGCTACTCCTATTTTTCTTAAAAAAAAAAAAAAAAAAAAAACCCACCTGAGCCTCTTTGCGATTCTCAAATTAACGTAATAATTCACTAAAACAAACTCAGAAAAAAGGAGCTAATTTTTGATTATACACATAGATAAATAACCCTGATAATCAACAGTTTGTAAAAATGTGATTTAGAAAAGGACAAACTAGACTCAGAAAGCCCTGAAACAGTTAAGTCAAAGATAAATATGGCTGTATAGAAGATAACATGGGGTTGAGCACCATTTAGGGAACCACTGATTGTTTGGTGTGATCTGTAAAGAAGCTACAATCCAGCCGCAAGGGAACTATGATGTTCCTAAAACAAGCACGTTCCAACACTGTCAGGGTGACGGTAATGAGACCCGATTGGCCAAATCTGAAGTACCGCCTCCAGAGATCTGCTCATTAGACGCAAACTGGAAAATCAATCAGTTGCTCATTAGCCTAAATGACACCTTAAAATCAGGCAAACACTCTTGGATTGAGCTGTTCTTTATAGATCCGTTTCCTGAGTGAAAACCTACCCTCTAAACGTCAATTAGCAAAGTCAAACACTAAATTTAACCGCACCAATGCTCATCCCTGGTGTAAAGCACTTTAAAACCTCTGATAGAGAGGCAACAGTCTTGTAACCTCTAACAGTTCTGAGCTAAAAGACCAGGGTATCTCTAAACCTCACAAATGATTAGCATTTATAGACCATTAACAGTTTCTACTGGTCTGTGAATGCCAGTTTATAGCCAAGTCCAGCTGACTTGAACCAAATCCAGTGTTGTTCCATGTACAATGGTTTTCACTGCATATATTTTACAATAGCAAACACAAAAAACACCTTGAGATTCTATTCTTGTGGCTTTCTTTGTCCATTCAGGTGTTTCTGATTGTTTTTAGCACCGCAAAGAAGCCTCAGGTCTTCAAAAAAGACAGGGTCTCCTGCCTCAGATGTCCATGAACAAATGCGAGACATCCCAAGTTGTTCCAACAGATGTGACTAGCAGTCAACACTCAGACCTGGTTGACAAAACGCAGTAAGCTACGAGACGAAGTTCGTAAACCGTATCATGACATGGCACAGAATCAGTGGTTTAGTGCTGCAGAGCTCACTGTATTCAATATAGTCTGAACAACTTTTGCTTTTTTTACAGTGCAGTTAGACAGAAGTGTCCCAGACTTGGCTGTATAACCAAATCGCTCATTGTGTCATGGACTTTATTGATGTCAACACAACATGGCACAGAAATAGCACAGTGTTTAGGAGAATCTGTACAGAGAAGTAGAAAATCCTTTAAATAATAACATAAGAGTTTATCACACTATGGTAATCTAGCTTGGGTGTAGCACCTGTCTGTTAGAAATACGGCAAAATCCCTGTTTTGATATAATGTTTTTTTTTTCTACAAACCAGTAAACATGAGTGAATGAGTTGCCAACCCAACAGTGGCTGCACCGTATCTAAAGGTTGAGAGGTTCTGGTTTGCGTGAAGTGCAACCAAAGGCAAGTAAACCAACCACATAGAGAGAATGTTCTTGTCTAGTCTCCTTGTCTTTGTAATTAATGTGCGCCGTCTGATCTCATTGTTTTAAAGGTAAATCGGATGTTGAATTAGTGCAGTCTCCAGCACAGATGGAAAATCCTGAGTTTAACTACACCATTTCAATATAAAATATCATGAATCAATGTGGAAAAAAATAAAGCCCAATGTTGGCAACTCTGATTGAGCGAATGAACTAAAGATTCAGAGTGAGCACCTTGAACCCCTGTAAGGTCTGAAGGCACGACTCTTTCCTAATACTGGCAAGATTGAATGTAGAGTCCGGTTTAAAACATAACTTGGGACGTTGCAAGTTGTGAAGGACAAAGCGTGAGAACTCAACATGCCAATGAAACGGTTGCCATGGTAACAGACTGAGGAAAAAACGTGCGAGACAGAGTCATGACAGAACCCAAACAAAAGCCGACAGGTTTCGCCAACACAAAACCTGCTCGCTCCCTGTCCAATCACGAGAGCTTAGAGCCAGCGTGAATCAACGTTCAGCAGAGAGCGCTGGCACACGAAGGGAAAGTTCAACCGCTGCCGCCACAAACACCACAGCGGTGATCAGGGTTGACATCCAAACTCAAAAAGAGCCAGACGCGCATCTGAACACATGCACAGAGCGCAGTCGTGGCACTGGTCCAAATGAAAATCAAATATTGCTCGAGTACACACACACACACACTTAAGACACACTCATGCACGCTTCCGCCTAAAGACAGCAGAACTAGCAAAAGCTAAAAAGTAGTCCTGATATCTCTGAAATATCTACTGCTATCTATGAAAGCACCTGTTTATACACTATAAAGAAAGACATCTAAAAGTTTTGCATTAAAAAAAAACCTGATTTCTGTCTGCATAAGTCCTAAGTAACACCAAAAACAAGGTTTCATTAACACACATCACTATGTACATTAAAAATACAAGAGTTCATAAGTTGTTATCCAAAAAAGTCAAAGTACAAGATTTATAGAGTTTTAAAGAGCTTTTTTGTCCTCACGGTGTAGTTGCTGCAGAAAGTAAGAGCGATATTTCATCCACTAAGTCCTTGGGTTAAAAAGAGAATGAGAGAGACTCATCTTAGGTAAACACAAATGACCTCCATGTTCAAATCATAATCACGTTAATATTTAAACAGTGCCAGACAATCCTCCTCCTTCTCCCTCACTTGCTTTCTGGCTCAGTCCCCTCCCTGAAAGACAAAAACACGCTCTTTTCTTTTATCCTTTTCTTCTGTTCTCTTCAAAATCACAAAGTCACGCAGGCTCCCTCGTTCAGCGTCAGTCTTGTCCAGCCTCACTTCTTTGGAACGGCGTGATGAACGGCACAGCGGTCTTCTTTTGTCCTCTCCTTCCCCCACAGTCTCTCATCCTCTCCTCTCTCCACCTCCGTCTGTGTGTGAGGAGCGATGTAGCCGACTGTCCTCTATTCTCCTCTCCTCCCTGTCTGGTCTATCATGCTCTCTCTCTCTCTCTCTCTCTCTCTCTCTCTCTCACTGATGCTAGCGCTGATTCCCCCTGCACTCCTGCCCCCTCCTTCCCTTCCTCTCTTGCTCTCTCTCTCCTTGCAGCGTCAGTCATTTATGCATTTATGAGAGTGTGCATGCATGTACAAGCAGCCGAGCACCTCTCACTCTAATGCACACAATTATGATGTGGGCTGAGAGAGAGAGAGAGTAAGCGCATCAATGGATGAAGGGAAAAAGCAGATGAGGAACATGAAGTCTGCCCTCAACGCTCCTCCCATGGTAACTTAAGAGCAAGCAAGTTGGAGGCTATTCATGGCTGTCTACTTCCTCTTGATATTCTACAATCCATTTATTTACTCACCTTGTGTCGTTTTAAACCAGTATGACTTAGCTTTTTGAGTGAATAAATGAATAGAATGAAAGTCAGTGAGGTCCAAAATAAAACAAAATTGGACCCAATTGACTTATTACATTAAAAATACCTCAATCAGTTGGAATGACATGAGGGTGAGTAAATAATGACAGAAATTACATTTTTGTCTTAATCTTCAACCACATCAATGAGCCAACGCCGAGCAAAAACAAAATGCAGGTCATCTAACGATTTATCAAGGTTATCTTGGTATATGCGCTTACAAATCCAGGCCGTCCATGCGAAAAGCGCCTAATCGATGTGTTGGAATAACTAGAGGGTTGATTTATTAGTCATTCAGTCGAGTGACCTGAATTCAGGGTTACGAGGAAGAGTCAGCTGAACTACAAATCCCAGAGTGCACTCTGTCTGCACTCTTGCTTTCTATGGACACAGGGGACTGTGAATGCTGCAAAGGTGCATCGATTCAGTTTTTTTATGCCGCTTCTTCCCTGTCACTTCTCTGTGCTGAAATGTCCATCAGAAACGTCTGGAGGGAGGGAATATTGGAGCTTAAACACGGTTGCATCATGGTCCTTGGCTCCAGGGCATGGGCATGTCTGGCGAGCACACACACACTCAGAGCAGACAGGCGGAGGGGGAGGGGGAGAGAGAGAGAGAATATGCAAAACACATAGAGGAAAGAAATACAGCTTGACAATCACAAGAAATGAATTAATGCAGACAAACATTTACAACAGGGTAAACAAACACATGATCAATGCATAAAGACAACTGACTCAATTACACACTTTTAAATTTGAAGAAAACAGACACAGCAGGGCTCAATAATAAAGACGAGATGTTTTGGGCCAACTAAAAAAAAACTAATATTACATTTATTGGTGATGTGCATAACTGTATAATAACTGTATAATTGTTCTTGCTAACTGGTGCAAATATGTCACCCCGATAATGTTATTTAAATCCCTGAAATAAAGGAGGCTTTGCCAAAATGTAAGAATTGTTGGTGAAAGTTAGGGGTGGACAATATAGCAGCACTATATCGGTTATCATTTATTTATACCTAGCAGTCAATATTGGAAAAATAAAAACATTTTTATTTTTGTTGACATCTAATAAGTTCATCTTTAAAACACATGTAATTTAATAAAACCGTAATAAGAATACAGATTTTAAAACACATTTCCATTTTTCAAACTGTACATTATAATGTTATGATGCCTAAATTCACTGATTTTAGTGTTTTATTTATTTTAGTGTTAGTTTTACACAACATACTGCAGAATTTCATATATCAGTCATTTCAAAGTTATCGGATATAACATGAAAATATTTCTTTAATATTTAATTAAATATTTATGAATTTGTGCATCACTTGTGAATTGTGATAACATGAGATGTATACATGCAATTATTTTCCAGCAATAATATATATTTTACAATTATTTTAGTTTGTACCCTGACACAACAAAAAAAATAATAATAATAAAAAAAATGTATCTCTCTTATCGTTGAGCCCTGCGGGAGCTGCAAATTTTACATTAAAGAGCAAACAAGACCCCACAGCAAACACAATATGCAACATCAAGGTTCTGAATTCATAAGACAAGCTTCCAATAATATGTATGAACAAAAATAAAAAGATATATGCAAAGATGAACCCAGACGAACCCACAGCACCCACAAAAAAAAAGAAAAAAAGTCAACAAATCCCAGACTCCCAGCTTTAATTTACAATTCTGGTGCCATGACACAAGATCTCCAACACATTGAGATGAAATGAAAAAGTAAATCCACACCTCAGAAAGAAGTAGCAGCTAGAAAAGAATAGGGGAATATAAATGTGACAAAGTGAACATCCAGACACCCATCCCATCACCTGGTGCATGTTGGAAGTGTAACCCTAGGCATAGAGGCTGATGATTCTCATCAATGACAACATGAAGACGTTTCACCTAGAGACCCACACACTCTTGAGCATCTCAGAACGGAAGGACAGGAAGTGAGCTAACACAGAGAGATACAGAGCGTTATGGTAAATCTAATGACCTACATTTTCAACTCCCTGAAGAAACGTAATGTTGTGTATAAAGCACAGTGCGCGTGCATGTGCGGAATGCAGTAAAAGATATTCATAGACGGCACTAGATGTTCTCTTCTTACCCGGCTCACTGTACTAAAACTTTTGTTGCCATGTAACTGCAAAGACCAGACTCACATCAATTAAAAATAAGCGCAGAAGACCAAATCAAAGCCCGTTTCAATAAAAAACTACATAACACACAGTGAAAGAACAGCATATTAAGCGTGAGATTGAGTGAGGAGAAGTTAACCTAAATCTTTGAAAAACAAGGAATTCATACCAATTTTAACAGGGTGTAATTCCAGTCAGATGGGTCTCTGCGTAATAGAATAAAGCATGTTTAGAAGTTAACCTACTTGTTTCCACACTAACTAGACAAAATGCGTCAGGTCGGGTTTTTAGGTAATGTATGACCAGCCTCCATGCCTCGGGATACATAAGTGCAGGTGTGTTTAGGGAAACGCTTACCACATACTCCATTGGAAAACGCTCTTTTGTGTGTCAGTTTTCCTAGAAAGTGCATGTAAACGTATATTAGCACACACACACACACGCACGCATATAAAGGACACACATAAAAACATGACACATCAGCAAAGCCACCGATTACAGCAAGCCTTTGATTAGCTTGAGGGCCAAAATCATCCAAAAGAAAAAAAAAGGGAGGGTTTTCATTGGCATAAAAACATTTTTGGCTCAGGTATGCATTTATTAATGTATGATTCAGTTGAGGATCATGACAAAAGACTTTCTAAATAAGTGAGCTTTCCTCATAGCGCCTGGGAAAAAAAAACCCATTACAACTCCATCTGACTACAGCTGATTGCACGTGCATGCATGTGCATTTTAAAATACACCCCCGAAAAAGAGAAAGTCACATTAAAGAATGTCTGTGGTCGTGCTCAGACAAACCACAGAATGAAAGGAATGACCAGTCAGGACAAGTAATGGGTACGTATGCTGGAGCTCGCTTGTGTCTCCAGATTGAATCGGTGACAGAGCGCACATGTTCCAGCCTGCTGGGAGTTGATCAGAGCAGGTAACATTCTTGGAACAGCCACCCAGAATAGAACTGTTCCTGTGGTCAGTAACCAATAGCAACTTCTCTGGAACATTTTGTGTTACTTTGGTAACAATGTGTTCTTTGCTTATTGCTGATACTACTCTGCAGTGTGCACAGATCTCAAAAAGCATTGTGGGTGCACTTCGAAACCACATTCACACTTTAGCAGATGTGAAGATGTGGGCAGAGGATAAAAGGTACACAGACTCGTATGACTGTAACTTATGCATTTTAATTAGTGTACAAAAAAACTGATGCAAAAAAAGCATTAGACTGGAATTTTAATTTGCATGTATTTTATCTGCATATTCTGTAATTAGCACAAGATTAGTAGCATGGAGGCTTCTGGTTACTGAGCAGCTTATTTTAGGAAAGAACTACCCACTCAGACTGACAAAAAATAAATCAGCTGGTCACGGTTTACTTTTTTAAATTTATTTATTTTTTTAATATATATACATAAATCTTATACTGTGTCCTAACTAAGTGTGATATGACAAAATACCAGTAACGGAGTAAAATGAGACAAAGCATTGTTAGTTTAATATACAGCCTAAATGAAAAATCTGAAAAGTAAACTACAATACATTTTCTTTATTTTAAAACCAAGTAGGAAAATGGTTAACCATTAATTTTAACTTCATGAATATATAAGTAAAAGTTTTCAAAGCGCCTTCATTAAAGCTTATAAAGCCAAATGATTGTCAACAATAATCCAAAACAGTAATCTCATAATAACGACTAATAATTTGGGCTGTTGGGTTGGAATTCGTTGAATAGGACATCATTTGTTTTTGAAACATTATTGAATTTCCTGTAAAAGCTGTAATCAATGAGAGTTTGCATGTGTAGACCGATCAGTTTGAGGTAAAGCAATACAGAAATCCTGGTCACCCTATACAGACATAATTTGTATGTTTTGTTGTCTTTTTGGAAGAGAACCTTTTTGAATTTTCCGTATACTCCATTTTGTTTCTTGTACCACTCTATGCATACTAGAAATGTAACAGTAGTAAAGTTTCTAAATATTATCATGATTAGTGACCAAAATGATCACAGGTATTGTTAAAATGTGCTGTAAATGTGGAAAAATTCCAAATGCACATAGGGCTGTGATGGTCACCATGACAACCAAATCACAGAATTGTTCAAAATTGTGCAAATTAAATATGGTTTTAATTATACTTAAAATATGAAATGATAATACCCCCCGGGGCGGAATTTATTGTCAAAACGGTAAATTCCTAGAATCTTTATTTTCCTGCCGTGTCATGCAGTTTTAATTATTAAAAAAAAAAATGTCCTTCAGTGAATAACTTGCTGTTTTACATCTAAATTGCTACAGAGTAAAATGTACTGTACTGCCACTTCAAACATAAAAAAGACACTAGATAACTCTCCTTGAAAAATTACATCAGTTAATCAACTGAAAAAAATCAAACAAACTTAAAAATTAAAACCGCATTAGAAGGAAAAAACAATGAAACTGAAAGAACAAGCTAATAATTGTAAATTCTGTAATAACCTTGCAGTGACAAGCAACTTGTCCTGCCAGTTCCACAGGTACACAGCTCTCCATCAGCCTGAGGTGGACTGCTGATATTAGTGGAAGGAGTGCGTGTTTGCACTTCTCTTTCTGGGAGTGGACAGAGGCCCAACATAGCCTGTGTTTTTTTTCTGCATGGCCCATAATGACAGGGTTGACCCAAAAGACTGAGCTGAGCTGAACTACAGTGCAATGTTTCAGACACACGGCCCTCCATACATGCCCCTGAAACCACATATCTTAGTCAGAAATTATTACGTGAATGCCTGAAGACGCAAGTAACATCTCTTTGTTAATCTGACACACAGCTGTTTACATACAGACAGAACCTGTCCTTTCACCCATGTGTGACCTCTGCGGGACCACAAGGACTCTTGGGAATCTTGTACGAATCATGATGAAAATAAAACTAAAAAAACAGCAGGTTTTTCAAGCGAGGAAGGAAAACAACATAAAAGGCCCCAAAGAACTGTTACATGTGGTTTCATATTGGTCTTACAATATCTTTGATTCTCTCAGGCATGCACACTGTATAAAAAAACCTATAGTTTTTCACACACACACACACACCTATGTATTATACTGCAAGTACAGTCGTGACACGAAATACTAAAACACTGCTCTAGCAACATACCAGATCTATTAACAAAACCAGAAAATCATGTCACTGACACAATTGCCAAGATTAATCAACACTTTTTAATCAACTCAAACATACACTACCTGACATCAAGATTCGAGCTGTGATGGCATGAATTGTGGGAATCTGTCGCTGGCTTTCCTGAGTGGACATCAGATTAGCATTCACTCAGGCTTCTAGACTACAAAAGTGTGAGCTTTCTATTTTAGGTTTCTCCCTCCTCCTCTGTTTTCCAAGTTCTACCGCAGTTTGTCCAGCTAAAATACACAGTGCCCGTTTCCTTGAACACCAATTTCCACATTCTCTTCCTGTCTTGCCAGCAGAAAATAGATCTCAAAAATAAAACAACTCACTTTTTCGGATTTAAAACTAAATCTATCATCTGACCTATACTATACACTAGTCTTACACTTGGAGTCAGTTTTAATCAAACCGTATTATTATTAAGATAACTGTACATTAATATATTTTAAAATGTAGCTCATTTTATTTCAAGCTGAATTTTCAGCAGCCATTATTTGTCTACAAAGTCACATGGATCCTTTAGAAATCATTGAAATGATTCAGCACATTTCTTATATTAATACTGAAAATAATTGTGCTGCTTTATATTTTGTCTGAAACAGACACGATTCTTTTGACAAATTTATTTGAAATAGAAATATTTGTAACATTATAAACACCACATTTGATTTAATGTGGCATATATATGTGGCTTTGCTAAACAAATATGCTAATTTCTGAACCTTTTATCTCTGTCCGTTAAAAATATATATTTTTTATGAATCCTTAGCAACCAATGTGTTTACAGTATATAGTAAAGAAAAACATTCTTTTAAGTGCTAAAGTATATTTTAAAGTGCCCCTATTATGCCTTTTAAAACATGATCTTGATCTTGACGTGATCATAAATTATCTGCAAAGTTATTATTAAATAAAGTTATTGTACATCAAAAAAAAAAAAAGGGTCGGCTCACATTCACCTAAATGAGTCGTCAGCAATTCTAATCTTTTTCTGTTACAGCCACACGTCACAAAGTAACATATTTGCATAAAGCCCGCCCACGTTTTACATCTCAAACAACTTGCCAGCCCACAAACAGTATTTTTTCCACATGGATTACATCATGTCAAGAAGACGCTGTATCCTGCGCTGTAATTCAGTTATGACAATGGGCGTTTAGTTTTCCCGACACACGCTGTAGCAGTAGACCAATCATAAAGAACTGCGCCATCTCACCAATCACAGCAGTGAGGGCTCATGGAGAGGCGGGTTTAGACAGACTGATTCTTCGAACTGCTTTATACGAGTCGTTTACAAATCATTTAGAAATGGGGTCAAATTAAATCTATTTTGGGAGAAAACTAAAGTGTTTTTTGATCTTGCGTACATCTAAAAACCTGTTTTAAAAGGCTCATAAAGCAATATTAGCAACCTTTAAAATGGCATAATAGGGGAATTTTAATAATATATGACATTAAAAATACAAACAGAAATAATGTGTCACTACAACTAAACTAATGTGGGATTGACCTTAGAGCAACCTCACGCTAAAATGAGCAACAAAACACAGACTGACTTCACAAAGTAGGTCAAAGTCTCCAGTATCCAGTGAAGTCTCCAGCTCGCATTTCCAAATGCATAGGCGTCAGGGACACAAGTGCAGGATTTGAGAAACAGCTTGCGTGTCTCTCGCAGTGGGTATGCCATGTGTGGGTTTACTCAGAGCGAGAGACCATTTGAACAAAAGGCCGTAGCATCCTAGGAGGTAAAAAGTTCACAGGAACCACAAACAGCTCACCAGGATGGAGCAGGATGTGTGTGATCTTAGAGAAGAGAGGTCACATAACACCCCTCACACACTAAAACCTTATGGCTGACTTACAGTAGTGACAGTTCACATAAAAATGAAGAGTCATCATTTACTCATCCTCATGTTATTCTGAGCCGGTATTGTTTTTTCTTTCTTTCATAAAAAAATTGACAGCTGTGTCAGAGGGGAAGATTATCAGTGAGTCAGTTCATCTCATAAAGCAATCGTAGGGCTTTAGAAGGCTAATTACACAGCATTTATATTTCTTTTTAGTAGTTGAGAGTATAAATCACCACTCAAAATACGGAGCTGGAATAATAAGAGTGTGTAAATTATGACTAATTTGTCATTTTGGTGTGAAATACTCTTTAAAAGGTAAAGGATTTAGAAGCCTGCTTAGATGATCTTCACTTCCTGAAGCAATTTCACAGTTTTAGAAATTTAGCAAAAAACTGAAAACATCCTCATTTCATCCATTACAAAAAAAATTTCAAGTCAGCAATAGGGTGTTAACTTGAGAAGACAAGATGTCCTGTATAGAGACAGACAGGCTAAGGTGCCAGACGCAAGGGGAGGGTGACCAACAGAGAACCTTTGCTCTATTAACTACCTGCTTATGGCTCCAAGTTATAAACAAAGAATGCGTCTGTATCTATATACTGTGTCAGAAGCTGATTTCTGGTGGCATTTATATGCAAATTAGGGAAAATTTGCATGAACAAAAATCATGGAATTCAAATTTTTGGATGAAAAGAACAAGGTGCAAATTAAATTTCCAAAATGTATGAAAAAATAATAATTCAACACTGATTTGAAGTGGGTGAATTCTGTCCATAAACCATGATGACATTATTTACATCCAAGATGTGCATAAAAAAAGACTAGGAACTCGCAATGCATTAGCATTTCATTATTTAATGACCAATTTGAAGCTACTCTGTGTGGGTATGCTTGTGTCTGTTGAAAGAAATGCATAACATGGTCAGAATTGAACAGGAAATGCCCCCTCCCTACTTTTAAGGGTACAAAACAACCAATCACGTGATGTGAAAGAGAGGAAGAAAGAGAAACAAAAGACAATGCATGCTGCATGAGGTCTGCGTGTAATAAAACATTACATTTTAACTACACACCACATGCAGAGCACAACCTTTATTTTTTTTTTTTTTTCTCGGTTATAGCTCGATATAGTCAATGTGGCTTCAGTGTCTGACCATGCTGTTCTACATGCAGCTGAACTACTCGCTTTGTTGCAAACCTAACCAACATCCTGTTGACTCAAGAGTTGACCACCTACATGTCACTGCTGCTAGTGGTTATAGTACCAGGCAAAGTTCTCACCCAACATCTGCACAAAGAAACTTTCAGGATGACAACACTGGAGCCTCACGAGTGGAGAAAGAGGGCAGGCCGGGACGAAGCTGCTGCCTTCAGTGGAGAATTCTGCTTCAGATATGCCACAGCTGAATCTGAAACCCATGGAAAAACCCATTTGGTGTCCTGCCCGGGGTAAAGGACTAGATCTGGAAACATGTTTAAGCAGTCGACTTGACCAGACAAACTATATTTCTCTGTTGCCTAGCAAATGTATGCATCATCTGGCTTATCAAAACATACAAACTACTCAGTGAGACGTTTTGATAGCACAGAAACACGATATCCTGTCGAGTGTTCCTCAGAGACTAGATGGGAAGTTTGGGACAGTAGCTCAAAATGCCATGTTTCTAAGCTTGACAGAAATTATAGGAAGCCAGACAGCGGAAAACATCAATAACATCACCAAAAACCAAACACGCACCGGGCCTTAATTATGAAGTACATGCAGAATGAATTGTTCATAAATCCATTCTAACATAAATCAGTCCTGATTGCAATTCACTGGGCAAACATCGCTCAATGTGTAATTATTTATCACAAAAGCAAAGCCATTTGAAATACTTCTTCCAACTGAAGTTCTTAAAACGGAAGAAGTCTGGAAGAGGCCTCTAAGGGGACAATATAAGAGTCTTCTCTGTTTTGACAGGTTCAGAAGACTGTCTGAAGCCTCAGACAGATCGATACACTTCAGAAACTAAATTTTCCATCCGAGATTGAGCAGGTGTGTCTCACGGTGATATCAGGCTGTTTCAAAGTGTCGATTTAGCGGTAATAATTTCCACTGTCACCTGTTGGCCCCCTACTTCTAATCAGGTGAAATTGTGAGCTTTCTAGAGCTTCCTTCACCAGTTAGTGCCATCTGCAGGAAACCTGATAACTTATCTACTTAGAAGAAAAGAGAAAAAGAGAGACTTGCAATAAAGCAAGCCTGTCAGTTCATCATAAATCATTTTTAGCTTGTCATGGAGCTGCAGTCAATCATTCTTCGACAAATATAATAATCAAAAAAAGGGGAAAACAAAGTCAACTAGCTCTGATATTTAAGTAACTGACCTTCTAACTCATAAATTACAAGTTAATGAATTATCTAAATCTTAACTATCCTGCATCTTCTATCAATTAGACCATGTAAAGTAAAATCATGACTCAAAATATGATGGGAAGAGACCAGTTGCCCTGGATATACTTGTGTAATACGAAATTGAGGCCATCAAGAATGGCTCATGGTGTAAACAATTCCATCAGGAGCAAAACTACTGACTACTGACTGAGATTGACATCACAGGCATCGTATTATAAATGACTGTGCAATCTAGAGATGTGTACATTTTTGGGATTTAATGCCACTGCCAGACGTCTGAGTCTGATAGGAACACATAGCCTCGTCCCTTGTGTTGGACTGAGTTGCTCCAAATGTCTGTGACAGCTGCTCATGCAGCAGATAAGAGCTCACGCTGGTGTAGGATTCGCAGCTGGCGAGATCAGTCTATGATAAATGGCCCTAATGTTGTGGACAACTGCTTTTCACAACAAGAAGGGATTATTTACATTTGCATCACTGTAACAATATAACATAATAGAGAGAGACTGATAATCGGTTTGATAAATGTTTCTATAAACACTCGAACCGATGGTTCTTTAACAGTTACTTTTAGAATCAGCTTAATTTCACATAATAATGAGCACAATTTTGTTTTTAAGATTAATATCAGATCTACCGAAAATAAAACCATTTGCTGAGTATCTAACAGTGAATTAGACAATCAGACAGGCTACATTTGATAACACTTTACATATTATTATTATTATTTATTCACTTTTTAATACCATGCCAGAATGACAGACATTTCAAATCTACATAGTCAATAAATCTAAAATACATTCAGATACAAATACAATCTAAATAAATAACAATTATTATTATTATTTAATAAATGTAGAAGATAATTTATTAATAATTACTGTTATCATTAATAATCGCCATTACAAATTAAATATTTATAATGTGTTGTATGTTTTCATTGTTGTAGTCAACGGATTACTGATATTGTGTCGAAAAACAGCATTAACAATATCATTTGGTTGGTTATTTCACACGTTTAACAAAATACATCTTACCCTCAGAAGACGCATACAGGCTAATAATAAGAACTTCCTCACACTTTGTTTCATGAAAAGATCAAATTTACACTGCCTTGAAAAATTACAACGGATCTCGATTTTCGGAAAGCACTCTTGTGGTTTTACAGTATGCACGTTGGGTAATAATGAGACAACATTTTGCTCAATGCCAAAAAAATTGTCAGTAACGTTAAGTTACAGGCCATAGATCGAACGATGTTTAACCAGAAAGGCTACTGAAACCAAAGTAAATAGTCAAGCCTAATTCAAAACCTAAGAGGCTGAAACAAGTTGAAACTGCTAGTTTTCGCTAAACACGCGCCTCCGAGCACGTTCCAGCACGGAGCAGTATGGATTCCTGTCCCGGATCGTACAGTCGTGACTGTGGTCAACTTCTGGCCGAACTTACCCGCTCGCTTCCTCTCCTCTCGGCCCCTCGAATCCGGTCCCGCTCTTCTCAACACTGTTCAGATTAACTGCTGAAAATATCACATTTGAGAAACAAAAGACGGTCCAGACACCAGATAGAGCACTGGTCTCGCCAGGCTCACTTACACGTCGAGTACGAGTACTGTCATGAAACTTTTCTTTTCGGCTCTGCCTTCCTTTCCTCCCCCAGTCTACCCCCCCTCTTCCACGGGCCAAAAAAAGTCGCACTTCCGCGATCGGATGGCTGCTTGTATCATGTGGTTTGGCGTCCACGAGAGCGCCCGCACCTGGTTCTCTCAGCGCGCGCCCTTGACCTGCTTTTCTTTTTTTCAGCGATGCACAGTTAAACAAGAAGCGAATTTTCCTTAAACAGGAATTATGAACTCATTCATGGCCTTTCCTTTTATGGACAATACTATTTATTGACTAGAAAACTACTTGAAATTATTACTTACCTAAAACAAATACATGTAGCTTATAATAGGCTGCTGTTTGAATCACAGTTATAGCTTGAAGTACGTTTTTTTATATATAAAAAAATATTAATTTCTTTCAGATAAAAAAAATCTCATGCCAACCTGCAAGCTCCAGTTATTATATAATTTGTTTAAAATGAATCTCTCTTGATTTAGCCTAATGACTTTATTTCTTTTGAGGAACAAAAAAGGAAAACTTAAGGAATGTTAATTTTGTTTTCTTTCATGTAATGACAAAATATGTGACATGGGTATATTTGTAGCAATAGCCAACAATACATTGCATGGGTCAAAATTATTCCTCATACCAAAAATATACATGTAAAGCTCATGCTCCATGAACATATTTTGTAAATGTCCTATTGTAAATATATCAAAACTTTTTTGGATTAGTAATATGTATTGCTAAGAACTTCATTTGGGCAATTTTAAATATTTATAATATTAGTGTATCATATTAGGAGTACTTAGGCCTCACATTCTATTGGCAATCCATGCCTAAAAAACAATAGCAAACAGTATTTGAAGAAACTAGGGTCTATTAGTTACTAGGAAACACATGCTCTTTTTGGAATCAACTTGATTTAACAAATGATATTAAGCCCTGTTTCTTTTAAGAAATAGTTGATATGAATCATTCAAAGATTGCTTCATAACATTAAATAAGTAACCCTCAAATCACCATCTGCTGATATAACCTGTAGAAAGGGCCACTGAACAAATCAGTGATTCAACGTGTTCAACCATTTCAAAAGATTCGAATCACTAAGATGAATCATAATTCCCACGGAATCCATCGAAACGCCACACGCTGGTGACGCCTGCTGGTCAAAACTCAGTAAATGCAACAAAAACCTAACCTAAGCATGCATAAAACAATTTTACACGCCGAATGCAAATATGTTGGTTTATAGGCTTTATGTATTGCTGCAATTAACAAATCATACAATAGCGTTATATATGAAGCGCTTATATATGTTATATGTATAATATGTGTACGTTTATGAGATTGTAAGGCGTGTTCTTTTAGCCAGCTCAACAAAAGACAATGAACTACAACTCTTCTTTTTATTATACAAATGTACTTTGAAATCTGTACAATTTTAAGCATCACGGTGAAACGATTACTTTTCAAAACGTTTCGGTTATGACGCAACGAAGCCTCGTTTATTGATATCACGTGACTTTGTCAGTTTGATACACGTTCCAAATTATCGGTTCTAAAGCAGTGTTTCGAATGCGCCCGTCACCAGGGAACCCACGGTTCGAATCGAACAGTTTTCTTCCGGGGTTGAGTTTAGGACTCCGGTCAAACACAGCAGCTCTGTTCACAGCACAGAACAAAGTGCACGCAAACTTTATTGGCCTCTCGTGGCGGTGGATTTTTCAAAATGGTGCGCGTGTGTGCTTATCCTGGATGTTTCAACCAAGAGAAATCAATAAGACTCCGCCAGTGTGCATCAAAGCAAGAGGAAAGTTTGACTTTTCATACATTGCCCCTGCACGATCCAGAAAGATTAAAACTCTGGCTGGTCGCTCTCAATCGAGAAAGTGGATCTCAAATTCAGTCTATCCGTGGATTGAGGGTGTGCTGCGAACATTTTTCACCATCCGATTTCAGTGCAGCCAAGGGAAATAAAAGACGCTTGAGTTCCAAAGCTGTACCTAAACCGTTTGCACAGCAAATAAGTAAGGTAGGTGCTGAATACAAATTTACCACAGTCACATGATTTCCTATGGACACGATACGGATCGCGTCCTACGTTAAAGGTAAAAAAAAGTTAGAGATGTAATTATGAATTTCCAGCAGAGTATTTAGTGTAAGCTAACTAGACTTCCGAAGTAAACATATTAACATTACACCTAGCGTACTATCAAATTAACGTTACACATTTAAATATCAGAAATATTTTTGTGTCAAAGCTGCTTTCAACTGCAAAAGAAAACCACGCTTGTTTTAAATATAAATCTTTAGCAATTGTTCATATTTAGACAATTATGTAGACAATATTTATATAGAAGCTATCTGTAAATTATTTTAAAGGATATCTGCAAATAGTCTGCTTTTACTTCCCGAGGAAGTTCCCGCCCTCTTTACGCTGATTGGTTAGTTTATTAAGGAAGTAATGCAACGTCTTACATCGATTGGTCAAGGGAAGTCACCTGACAGGAGGAGTGCAACCAAGTATTTTTTTCTTACTGATATGTTACTGGCGTAGTTAGGGTGAGTTATGTAGTAAATATTTACAAATAAAACATACTTTAAAAAGTACCCTCCCGAATCTGTATCATATATGCGTTTGCGTCAGCTGGTATCAGTGTTTACGGCTGGTTTGCTTGTAACGTTATAGATTTCACGACACAAGCACGCGGAACACTTGGGACTTTGTTCATATGACCGTGACAGTACCTTTAGATCACGGTGAATGTACAGTTTGACCAGATGTAATAACCGATTTGCCTGACTCGTTCTTGAATGCTTCAATGAATAACATTTAATTTGCCACGAAACCTGGACTAAATCTTCCAGGTAAGGAAAGCAAACCATTCTGTCAACATTTCTATACATTTCCAGTTGTTTTGTTAAAACAGATCAGATAAACTTAAAAAATTATGCAGCTACAAGAATGTTATTAAAGTGTGTACTGGCGTGCACGTCTATTTTTGTTTTTTTTTTACCTTTTAAACCATCTTAGTACCCTGTGACATTTAGAGTCTCAAAACATTTCCATTTCTATCTATGATTTTGGTATGTCTGATGTTTAGTCTTGGGGAAAAAAAAATATATATACATATATTCAGTGTAAAGACTAGTTTTATTGCTTGTTCCCAACAGACCCTTCTCCATCTGTTTCTTCCATTTTCTTTCTTTGCCTTTCTCCTGTGTCATCATTTTCGGCTGAATGCAGCAGGCTTTGCCTCGGATTAGCAGAGTAGCTAAGAGGGTTCAGCGAATTGGAGCCCAAATCATCCCTATGGCTCAGAACTGCAATGCATCCTCCACGCAAAAAGATGGTGCTGTCACAGCAGCTATTCTCATCATAGGGGATGAGATCCTCAAGGTAATATGGAATAACTGCAATAAACACTTTGAGTCGGTTTCCCGGATATGAATTAGATTAAGCCAGGACTAGACTTTGCTAATTTTGGACATTTAAGAATTTTTAGAAACATGTCTTACAAAAAGGCATTATCTGTGAGCATTTTAAGACCAAACAATGACAATAATGTATTTTAAGATATCTCCGTGCAAGCCTTTTCCAGTTTAGACAGCTCTTAACATTTATTTTAATCTAGGACTAGTCTTAAACCCTGTTTGGGAAACTGCCCCTTTAACTTGTATGCATTGTTATTTTTTTGGACCGTTGAGGCCTCAATAAGGACTTTTCCCAACCATTGACACATGCAGGGAGGTTTCCACTTTGGCACAGTTAATGATCTCTTATGCAATCATTATAAAGCAATATTTGAAAAACCTTTGGTTTATATGCTCACATTGCAGGGTCACACCGTTGACACCAACAGTGCCTTCTTGTGCCGTAGACTTCGTAAACTTGGCATCACCGTAGAGCGAATCACTGTGGTGCCTGACATCCAGGAAGTCATTGCTAAAGAAGTGGCTCAGCTTTCCTCCTCCGTTACTCACCTCATCACATCCGGTGGCATTGGCCCCACCCATGACGATGTCACTTTTGAGAGTGTCGCTATGGCATTTGGCGAAGGTCTGCATGCTCATCCTGAACTGACAAAGCTAATAGAGGGGTTCTTCGGCCCGGTCACTACCAACAGTGCCCAAATGAAGCTCGCCATGGTTCCCGCTTCTGCCAAACTCAATTTTGGCATAGACCCTCAGACAGGCCAGCGAAATCGCTTCCCACTAGTCAGCGTCCGCAATGTGTACATATTTCCCGGCATCCCCTCTCTGCTAGAAAAGTCTTTCAATGGCCTTACCCATCTGTTTTCAGGTTCTGGTACCACCTTTCACACCCATGAGGTGTTTGTAAATGCAGATGAGACCGATATCGCCCAATGTCTAACAAAACTGCAGGCAGGTTGGGGCAAGCGTGTCTCTCTGGGCTCTTACCCAGACTGGCTTAGCAATTATCATCGTGTCCGATTGGTTTTGGACTCTGACAGTGCGGAAGAGGTGGAACGAGCAAGAACTCAACTGATAGAAGAGCTGCCTGAAGGATCTGTGGTTCCTCTTGTCACAGACCCAGTGTCAGTTGCAACTGAAGAGGTGTACGCACTTTCGAAAAGCGGTGAGCTTCTTTGTAACCATATAGAAATGCTGTTTTTGGTGTCTGTTACATTTGTTTGATCTTGACCGGTTTAAATCAGTTCAAAATAATTTTGTAAAAAATGTATACCAAATATCTCACAGAGACAGTTCTGGGGAAGAAAGTAGCTGCAGCATTGGGGACCATCGAGATGGCACTGGACAAATACTCAACTAAAGAAATCTGTGTTGGCTTCAATGGTGGCAAGGACTGCACAGCTCTACTGCATTTATATTATGCTGCTTTGAAACGGTAAGAAGGACTGTAGTAAAGACAAGGTCTTGACTAAATTAAAATATTGCATGGTATCCGCTATTTTAGTTTTATTACACGGCTCTCTGGAATGCTTGATTCTGATTGGTCAGTTGAGGCATTTGCAGGTTCGTTCTTTTCCAATAATAACCAAAGTAATAACGCATAGCTGGTACTACTTATTTGTTTAAAATCCCTCCGCGCCAACAAAGATTACCATTTGGCGCTATCTTGTGACAAACACTGGACAACATAAGGTGCCATTTAATACTTGTAAATAACTAAAATACATCCATTATTATATATTCATATGTAGATGTTATAAATTGTCTTATTAACGTTTGAATGTTAGTCACGTGGTACTATATCGTTGCGCGGAAGGATGAAAATATGCCAATAAAATGTTTCAAATTCATATTCAGTTTTTTTCCTTATGTGGCAAGTAGCCGTATAATAAACAGGATAATGAAGAGGCAGCCGGTTGTTAACGCAAAATAAGCCCCTTCGCGTCGGGTCCTGATCACACTGTCGGGGCTTATTTCTGCGATAACTACCGGCTGCCTGTACATTATCCCTTACTTAGATATTAGGTATCCCCCCAGTATACAGTGACCTCGAAATGTATTAAGCACACTTAAAAGCACATTGTTCACCCATAAATGAAAAATCTGTTATCATTTACTTTGCCCTCTAGTTATTGCAGTTTGTTTTCTTCTGTTCAACACCAAAGAATATTGGTAAACAAACAGTTGTTGGTATCCATGTGCTTCTATAGTATAGAGAAAAATAATGGAAGTCAATGCGTTCCTCACGTGTTCCACCAAAACTACACTGCTCTGATAACAAATAGATATTTTTCAAAATAAATGCTTTTATTTCCACAGATGAAGTAATGTCATGTTCGACATGAAAATGTATAATGAAAGGAACATACCCTTTAAGACAGCACAAGCATACCTTGATCCAGAAACAGATGTTTGTTTTAAGTGATAAAATAATAAACATATTATTTTATTTTTTAATGGGGAGGTTGCAGGAGCAATGAAGATGCAGGTTTTTTTATTCTGCTGGGACACCTGTGTGAACTTGAGGAGAATTGATCACTTATGATCACCTTAAGACCTCAATGCATAAAAATGGCTTAGAAAAAGTTGTCTTAAATCTGCATCGTTTGTTTGCAGATGTCATGTGGTTTGCTATTTTATATACATATGCACAAAATGTATACAGTGAGTGTGGCTTAAGGGTCAGAATACTCTTTGGGACACTATTTTGAAATGCTGTGAGTTGAACTTAATGTCCATATTTAAAATAAGCAAATGTCTTTAAAGTTTCATATGCATCTAATCTCTCTCTCTGTCTCTCTCTCAGGCGGTATCCAGATAGTAGAGACAGATTGAAAGCTCTTTATATTCGAACTGTCTCTCCTTTTCCAGAAATGGAAAGGTTTTTGCAGGATACAATCAAAAGGTAAGACATGTACCACAAAAGTAGGTACTGCAATAATTTTAAGTGGCAGATAACAAAAAAATCCTTTTCTCCTAAGTAGGTAAATAACAGGCTGGATTCTCTGGCATTTCTCCCAGAACTTCTTGCCTGCGTTAGAAACATATGTAAAAGTGCGATTTAGTCATGTCTGATCTTAAGACAATTATTTTGACAACACCTCTGAATTGTGAAGTTTTCCAAACAGGCTTTGAACACTTCTACGACTGTTACACTAATGTTAGAATCGTCAGTCCTGCTTGTTTACCCTGCTTGTATACGATATGGGATCTGGCACCAGTTAGGAAGTGTAATGTTTTAACCAAATCACTTGAGTGAGACTTTCAAGGGAGATGTGCCATCTGCAAGCCATAACAGCCTCTGACAAACCAGCTGCAGTCTATTCCTCAACCTTGATGAGCTAGACATGGATCCAGGCCTCATTAATTCATCAGTGTCCATCAAAGCTCCATAGGTGTAATTATTTGGCATCTCTTCCTCTCTCATCTATAGATATGACCTGGAGCTGTTCTCAGTGGAAGACAGTATTCGACAGGCTCTCCATGAGGTCCGGGAAAGGAGGCCAGATTTACAGGCGGTTCTGATGGGAACGAGAAGGACCGACCCTTACTCACACACTCTGACACCCCTCTGTCCCACAGACCCGGGCTGGCCCGAATACATGAGAGTCAACCCACTGCTGGTGAGGGGGAAAGAATATGTGCTGCTTAATATTTTGCTACATTTATTTTACTGACTTCTGAACAATAATGTTAGATTTACAACAGCAAAAAAAAAAAGGTTTGCTGAAAATGAATAGTACAAGTTACTGAAATATCACTCAATCACTCGCTATGAGTACATAAAAATGTTTTGTTTAATTCAGATTGATGAATCTGAATAGTTTAATCGTAGTTTACCGTTTACCATCAAGCAGTAAAACCCGTCCCATGCCCAAATCAAAAAGCCAGAAGCAAGCACTGTTGGGACAGCATTACTGTCTTGCACCACTTCATAGGGAATAAGTAGAAAACATGTTTAGACTAACACTTATAATTCGTCATTCACTTGTGATTCACTTCTGATGCTTATGTTGATGCATCATTATGCCATTTCGGCATCATTGCGCAACTTTCCAGTTTCTGTTATCTGATCTGATCAAGTGTATACATGTCCTGTCGAACAGATAAAAAAATTAACTATGAACTACTATAAATAAAACTATGATCGTATTTTCCAAATTCATTCTGAATGGTGTGGTTACATGTAACTTCATTTTTCAGTGCAAGTAATTCTATCTAAAACAAATTGAAATTGAGTTTGGTATTTTAACCTTATATTTCATAGTAGTGTACCAAGTGGAAGGGATTTCTGTACAGTTGACAGCAATTGAATTCAATCAAGCTGGAATGTAACTGAATCAATGAGCTTGTGAATTGAAATTGAGTCAAACTGTGAAATCTGTAAATATCCAGCCCTAATATTTTTTTTATTAACATATCGTTGTATATTTAGTACTATAATTGTGTTGCGTAACCATATATGTGTGTACACACACATAAGCACACAAACAGGAAATAAAAGAAAAGAAAAAACTGAAAGGTTTTCACCCATCTTCCTACCTTTCCTGTAGTGTCTAAACTGACTCCACAGTCAGTAAATCACTGTCAGGGTCTCCCACTCACTCTCATGTAAGCTGGCAGCAGAAACAGCCAAGAGATGGTGAATGATGATGAATGAGGCTCTCCAAGATCATTACACAGCAACTCCATCATCCCAATCAGTGGTGCTTATGTAAAAGACACGGCAGTACAGCATGTTCTCGGAATTACAAATGACCCCAGATCCATGTTACTTCTGAATGCTTGTTTCATATCCACCATCTCTTTCCCTTTCTGTAGGAATGGACATATCATGACATCTGGTCTTTCCTCAGGACTTTATATGTGCCCTACTGTATTCTGTATGACAAGGGGTGAGGTGCTTCTCTTCACAACCAGTCTCACTCATTAAATTAGATTATTTAAATGCTTACGCTGTTAACTTTCTCCCTTATAGATACACTTCTTTAGGCAGTATGGATAACACATGCAGGAATCCATCTCTAAAAGTGGTGGACGAGAGAGGTGTGACTCGGTACAAAGCTGCCTACATGCTGGAAAATGAGGAGGAGGAACGCAACTCAAGGGCATGACTGGCTTCTTGGACATCTTAATCTTTTTCTTTTTAAAAGAAGACGCAATGGATGAAACGTGCAGCTGAGGATATTTTTAAGAAGGAACTGAATCTAAAACATCAGAAACGGATTCTGAATCAAAGCTGTACTGGTTTGTGTACTGGAGTGTCTGACTATAATTGTAGTTGAGTAGAAAAGTGAGAAATGTTACTGTATGCACCATTACTGTATGCACCATTCAGGAATAAAACAGTATAGTGTTCTGTACAATTTTGCTCATATTGATGTAAACCATCGTGGAGAAAATGGTGAGTATAAGCGCGCATGATTTTTCCGTTTTAGCACATTCACAACAAAACAAGCTAACGGTAGTAAAAACAATTTGGTTTTAAGTGACTTTTAAATTACGTATTGCTTCAGTTCATGCAAACAAGCATGCACAACTCCAGAAGAACTGTACTTGGGTTGACGACTGGAGAGCAGTGTTAATAATCACACATTACCTTCATCTTCGTTCACTGACACGCAGCGCCCAGTTAATCAAATGCAATGTCGGTTTCCAGCCTCACGGGTGCGATGTAGTCACGTCGTACATTTAAATGGCGATTACAATAAATCACTATATCCAAACTAGATTTAATCCAACCCTATTGATCTCCCCAATTTGAAAATTTGTGAGCGGCCTGGCAATGGGAATCGATGCGGTTACACCTCCGCTTACCAACAGCAGCATACTCTGTATAATTCACACAATTACACTTTTTATTTTATTCTTATACTATTTCATTAATGAGAATAGTTATTCGTTTATAGTTATATATAGCATCAATGTGTAATTAATGGAAATACTTTTTGTTTCCTGCACAAAAGAACACGCACATAAGGAGTGAGATGAGTAAAGGTAAAGTTGCACCCTGGGACATCTTGCCCCAAAATATTAGGTCGCTTGAAAGTGTTAAATATATTAACTTTGCTTTCCTGAGCTTCAGGATAAAGTAGTTTTGAGAGAAAGTATTATGGGGTAGCTATAGCCTATAAACTAACAGTATCAGATAAACTGGATGGAGGAAAAATTAGAAACAACACTATGGTTTACATATTTATAAGATACCACTGGGGGGTAAAAACAACACATCCTAGATCTGAATTAATTAACTTTTCTTATTAAATACTTAGTTCTTCAAATAGTTGAATGTGCTGACAACGAAAATCACACAGAAATTATCAATGGAAATCAAATTTATTAACCCATGGAGGTCTGGATTTGGAGTCACAGTGGAAAAACACACTACAGGCTGATCAAACTTTGATGTAATGTCCTTAAAACAAGTCAAAATGAGGCTCAGTAGTGTGTGTGGCCTTCACGTGCCTGTATGACCTCCCTACAACGCCTGGGCATGCTCCTGATGAAGTGGCGGATGGTCTCCTGAGGGATCTCTTCTCAGACCTGGACTAAAGCATCCACCAACTCCTGGACAGTCTGTGGTGCAACGTGGCATTGGTGGATGGAGCGAGACATGATGTTCCAGATGTGCTCAATTGGATTAAGGTCTAGGGAACCGGCGCACCAGTCCATAGCATCAATGCCTTCGTCTTGCAGGAACTGCTGACACACTCCAGCCACATGACGTCTAGCATTGTCTTGCATTAGAAAGAACCAAGTGGCCAACCGCACTGGCATATGGTCTCACAAGGGGTCTGAGGATCTCATCTCGATACCTAATGGCAGTCAGGCTACCTCTGGTGAACACATGGTGTGCAGCCCTCCAAAGAAATGCAATCCCACACCATTACTGACCCACTGCCAAACCAGTCATGCTGGAGGATGTTGCAGGCAGCAGAACTTTCTCCAGGCTCTGTCACGTCTGTCACATGTGCTCAGTGTGAACCTGCTTTCATCTATGAAGAGCACAGGGCACCAGTGGCAATTTGCCAATCTTGTTTTTTTTTCTGGCTTGTAAGCACAACCCCCATCTCTGGACGTCGAGCAGGACCGTGCAGGGACGCTTAAAGGGGCAGGTGCTCAAAGTTAAAAAAGGGGCATACAGAACAGGCTGAATAGCAACAAATCACATTCATGACAAATCTATTATGGAATTGCATCATACTATATGACTTTCAACAGGTGGGGATAATGCAAAGCAAATGTAGCCTATGGTTTACCTGATGGCGTACAATGTTGCTGTTAAGGGATTACAGCTGCTAATAGTGCTGGAGGACAGGGCTGTGTTGATCTGAGACTGTAGACATTAAAAAGTCCATAGGTAGCTGATTAAATAAGTGCTTTGAAATAAAAATAAAATGTAAAAAGATTGGTGACAATGCTTCTTAATTAAAAAATCTATACAGACAGTGTGTGTGTAGCTGTTCACCTTATAAACATCACAGCATCAACTTTACATGGGATGGATTAAATGTAGAACTGTAAAATCTTCTTTCTTTCAAATATTAAAAAAATAAAACATATTTGAATATTTGTGTGAATGTTATATTATTAGTAATAACTTTTACAAATCTATACACATAAAACACACA
>JAUYWG010000051.1:10123556-10146089 GCA_034779775.1 Enteromius afrohamiltoni
GATGTCAATTAGTGTTGAAAGAGATGGGTTTTCAGCAGTCATTTGAAAGTTGTAAGGGAGTTGGCATTTCGGATAGTGATGGGAAGATCATTCCACCAGTCAGGAATGGTGTAAGAGAATGCTCTGGAAAGAGATTTTGTGCCTCTTTTTGTGATGGTACAATGAGGCGTCGCTCACTGGCGGATCTCAGAGTTCTGGAGGGAGTGTTGAGTGGTAGCAGTGAGTGGAGGTAAGCGAGGAGAGGTGTGACATGGACTTTTTTGGGCTCGTTGAAGACCAGTTGTGCTGCTGCATTCTGAATCATTTGTAGAGGTTTGATTTTGCATGAGGGAAGACCGTCTAGAAGGGAATTGCAGTAGTCCATCCTGGAGATGACAAGGGCCTGGATCAGGAGTTGTGTGGCTTGCTCTGTGAGAAAGGGCCTGATCTTTCTTAATGTTGTGAAGGGCAAACCTGCAGGATCGGGCAGTTTTAGCAGTATGGTCTTTGAATGAGAGGCATCGAAGATAGCTCCAAGACTTCTTGCAGAAGTTGATGGGGTAATAGTTAATGTATCCAGATGGATGGTCAAATCATGCTGTAAAGTTGGAGTTGCAGGGAAAACAAGGAGTTCAGTCTTTGCCAGGTTGAGCTGTAGATGATGTTTTTCAACCACTCCGAGATGTCTGCCAAACAGCCTAAGATCCGTGCGGCAAGGTGGTAGGTGGTGCTGGTGGGCAGAAGAGCAAATTGAATGTTTTGAAGAGGTTACGTGTGTCCGGAGCATTGTTGATCTTGGTGTGGAAGAATGATTTTGCAGTATGGACTTGTGCAGAGAACGATGAAAGCAGAGACTGATACATCTTCAAGTCAGATGGATCCTTAGATTTGTGCCATCTTCTCTCCGCTGCCCTTCATGGAGAACATCGGAAAGCTAGGGGTAAGGAGGGGTGGCCTGTGCAGGCCTAGACGAGAGAGGACATACATGAGGTTATGCATGAGGTTAAGGTGAAGCATAGGGTGTCGGTAGCTGTGTTAACATCCATAGATGAGAAAAGGGTTGTAGAGGGAAGAGTGGAGGACACTACAGAAGAAAGATGGGGGGATGAGAGGGAGCGTAGGTTACGTCTGAAGGTAATCGGTAGAGGTGTTGGAGGTGTACTGGAAGTAAGAGATAGGTTACATGTAAAGAAAAAGTGGTCAGAGACGTGAAGGGGTTTAACCAGGGCGTTGTCTGCAGGGCAATTTCGTATGTAAATTAGGTTGAGTTGGTTGCCTGATTTGTGAGTGGTAGTAGTAACAAGGTGGTTTAGATCAAATGAAGCTATGAGTGAGTGAAAATCTGCAGCGTAAGGTTTGTACAGATGAATGTTAAAATCACCAAAGACTAAAAGTGGAGTGCAATCCTCATGGAATGAAGATAGCAGTCCATCCAGCTCATCCAGGAAAGTGCCTAGTTGACCAGGAGGGCGGTAGATGACCACAACATGGAGTTTAATAGGAGCTGTTACTGTGATGGCATGACATTCAAATGAGTTATAGTTGCAGAGCAGAGAGTGGTGGAAAAATTTCCATTTATTAGAAATGAGTTTACCAGTACCCCTGCCCCTCCCAGTGTAACGAGGGGTGTGAGAGAAAGAGAAGTTATTGGACAGAGCAGCAGGGGTAGCCATCAGTAGTCATCAGGACAAATCCAGGTCTCAGTCAGGCCCAGGATACTAAGTGAGGATTGTATTGAGAAGGCGCAAATGAAATCAGCTTTGTTAACAGCTGACTGGCAGGTTTCGGTGGATGAAATGGTGATAGGGCGAAGGTTAGTGAGATTGCGTTGACGTTGGCGTGTGATGTTGGAGCGTTGTGTGTAGTTGTAGTTGATAACCGGAATGTATTGAAAACGCATGATAGACTAGAAAAGAGAGGAAAGTAAAAGGAGTACCTTAAGTGATTTGTCGGTTGCGTTGCTCAGTTAATATCACTTACGCACAGCCACTGTTGCACACTCCGCGGACTAAGTGCTTCTCCCGCGGACTAAGTGCTTCTCTTTTTGGCTTGAAAATTATAAATCTCATCAACCCTAACATTTAAAAATAGAGTAAAATAAGAAATGATTAAAAATGATAAAATAAGTGATACAAAAATTGCAAAAAGAAAATAATAAAACAAATGAAATATTTAAATAACATTTTCAGTGTAAGTTTGAACCACAAGGTGTGACCCCGCGAATGACAGCAATTCAAACCCACTGCAAAAAGACCGTTTTCAAATCGTACGGTAATGCACCACAATTACTAATATACACAAGTTATTACGATGAAGGCACAGTTAAACCACAGCCTGCCCGCAGACTTCAACGCTTAGAAGGTTAAACCTTCTGGAAAAGAAAGGTTAGCCAGACTAAATCATGTAATTACAGCATTGTGTAAATATGAGCACTGGAGCTGAACTTTGACAGTGTCAGACAACATTATACTCTAGTTATAATATTCAAACTGCTATAATTCACAGACACCAGCAATTACATGTAGCTCAGCTTCCAATCTTAGCATCTCTTTTACAGTGAGGCAGAGATGAAAACGCAATAAACAAGCGAAAGGAATGCGTTTATGGCTCCCTCTTGTCTTCCACAGTGACTCGAGCGATGACACAACCTGCGAGCTGATCAATAGCTGTGACTGAGTATTAGCGATCAATCTCCATGACAGCCCAAATCGATCAGGAGTCAGTCAAACGTAACTCAGACAAGGCCTTATGATCAATTTTGCGCTGTTCAACACCCTCGAGCTGCATAACACATCTCAATTAACACACCCACATACTCGCAAATACATGTACACAAGCAAACAAAAGCTTTAATGAACTGCCAACCGAAATTAAGCATGTAGATTACACATTACTAAAAGCTGGCAAGTGGAGTTGTAGATTTACATATTACTTTACAGAGCGTTACAGAGAGTAAAAAGGTGAGGGGAAAAAGGAGCTGGAAGGGACAGGAGACATAAAGCAATCAGCAGATAGAGGTTAAAGTGTCAGGCTCTGTCAGGTAGTCTGAAAAATGAAAGTGCCCTGAGTAATAGAGAACGAGTGGGGGGGAAGGATCTGTAAACTATGTAGTAATCACGGTCATATTCAGCCCACTGATAATACAGCTGCTTCCCTCGAACTGAGAACCGCCGTGGACTTGGGCTTGATACACTTCAATGGATGCATGAATAATAATGAAAAATAACTCTGTTTACTGAAAAATTATAGAAATATAACAGATTCATGCACTAGGGGCTGTCAATTTAATGTGTTAATTCTGTGTGCTTAATTAACAATTTAAAACAATCCAACAATAAATAAAAAATGAAATAAAATATGGGAAAGACAAAACATAAAAATCCCGAGTAAACAGGCCCACATCTACCTTAGCCAAACTGATGAACTAGAAAATGGTATATATGGAAAATGGTAAATACTAGATAATTATAAAATACACAGGAAAAGTAATTCAATAAATTTGAATATACATTACAATGAATAAATAAAAGCTCATTTGTAATCGAATCAGATTTCATCTGCAACTATATTGTACCATCTAGAGGTGGTGTAACGATCTTCACTGGAGTTCCCCTCTGAAGCCTTCAGAGGGCACTCCGGCCTGGACTATGTTGAAGGTTTTCTTCTCTCTCTTTGCTCTGTTAAGCACTCCTCCCACCTTGTTTGTCGCTATGGTTGCTCATTAGTTTCTCCTCCCCTTTGTCTCATTATCCGGCCTGTGTTTACTGCTGCTGATTGTGGATATGTACCTTGGGTTTCCCCTTTGTAAGCCTTTCATGTTCCCTGTGTTTTCTCTGTTCTGGATTATCGTTCTCTACCTTGCCTGCCCCTGGACTCTCGCTCTTGCCCCTTGGATACCATTTGCCGTTCGCCTGACCATAGCTATGCCCATTATTCTTGTGTTTTGCCTCTGATACTCCTGTTTGCCGTTGCCACTACTCTGCCTCTTCTGACCCTGTGTTTACACTAATAAAGAAGTTCGCACTTGGATCTGCACGCCTCTGCTCTCCCTCGTTACAGGTGGACAACATGAGCAAAATCTTATACCATGATACAAGTATTTTATTTCACGGGAATATATATATGGTATTGTTATTTTTGCTTCAAATAAGGTGTTTGATACCATATACATTTTATCATTCTTTACTATGTAAACGAATGACACAGTGTTGTCACGGTTCGGTATGTTTTTTTTTCAGATTTTTTTTTATTTATTAAAACTAAAATTAAAGTATAATCTTGTTTTTTCTTTTACTTTGAACAACAATGGAGCTATACTTCACCTCCTTTATATCCAAAACCAAATGCTCTTTATAAAAAAAAAATAAATATAATATTGTAGTAGTTATAAACTAATAGAACGAAAAAAACTATAATACTAGTTTCTATTATTTTTAAGTTTTTTTTTTTTCCCAGAAAAAAGTGTGTCCACATTTTCTTCAGACAGCACAGATCAGGTCTTCTACACACGGGCCGTTGTTGTGCTTCAGCTAAAGAAGGTCACAATCTTTCTGTTCTTTGCTAGGAGTGCACTGAAAACATTATATTTTACATACTTTATTCTCACTCTTTTTTTTTTTTCAAAATATAAAAGTATTAGTTGTAATCGTTCGGTTTGTAATTTAGTCAAAGCAGTTTAAGATTTTCTCTCTTTTATTCTTTGATTAATCTGAATGACAGACAGCAGTCACATTAGATTGCGGTCACTTTAAGACCTGCCAGATCCAACTTACTCTCTTCAAAACAATGATGTTTTTCAATTCAATTAAAGAGAACACTCAAAAATGAAAATTGTTATTATGTATTCATCCAGATTTCTATATCACTGGGGGGCTGGGGGTTGAACTATCCCTTTAATTGATGAATATTTAATTTCTCCACCCCTTTTTTCCTTCTATGCATGAAAAAAAAAAAACACTAAAAAGGCATGAGATCTTAAATAATTAAATTATTAAAAGTGATTTAATACAGACACAGTAGATTATCCTACAAGATCCACATATTGTCTACAACATATATTGTGTCCGATTAAATCCTGCAGTGCTGGAGCCACACTGGAGTCATTATACCATTACAGCAGGCGCTTCACGGTTTTAATAATAGAACACATTCATAGTAAAACTTAAAAAAAAAAAAATGTCTGTGTGGGAGTATACGCCTGAGCACGAACATGAATGAAAATAGGGGCCGACCCTGGCAGCAGCACCTTTGATCCCTTTATAAAAGAGAATAATTAAAACACGAACAATTTCACAAACATGGCTGAGGAATACAGAGCAGTTCTGACAAGGCGTGCATACCAATTGAGCTACGCAATCCCGGTTCAGTCTTACTGTATGCCGCAACTTAATTGCTAAATGGACCTGATAATTGATCAACAATGCCAGGCTATCCACAGTAACACAAGAAAACATGCTGGGAAAGAAAAGGGGGGTGCGATGGGTTAGGTCAAAGAAGGTGAGATGATTGTCTGCTTGAGCTTCAGGACTGGTGAAGGTGAAAGACAGGGATTCCTGATGGACCGGGCAGTAAAGGAACCTTGTAAGAACTCCAACCAATGAGAAAAGGGGGCATATTTATGTCAAGCTGCCCTGAGGCTGCCAACAGTATGGTCATCTGAGGAGCTTTGATAAGAGATTGGAAAAAATACATGGAAGGAAAATGGAAGGACATGGAAAATTTTGAGAAGGCAATATGTTTTGAAGACCCCAAAACTAAGAGTAAGAGAGTAACTTGTAGTGTTGTTGTAAAAATTGAGGGTTTGGTTGAGGAGTTAAGACTCAAGGTGGGATGGTGCGCTCGGCCAAGCTGAACTCTTCGAAGGAGGACACTGCATGGGAACAAGGGATGCAGGGCAAAGGATGAGAGGAGCAGAAAGGGTAAAAAAAAACAAAAAAAAAACGGTTAGAGACCTTGGCAACAGGCGAAGCATCCAAGGGGGCTAGAGGGGTGAGAAAGAGAACTAGTGAGAGAGAACAAAAGAAAAAGAGAGCGTACTCATTCCCCAAAGGGGATCCAACGCTTCACTGCACTTTCAGTCAATGGTTCATCCCTCCATCACAGAGAGTAACAGGAAGTTGAGCAAACGAGGTGATAAATCAAAAAGAGAAATATTTTATTTAGAAAAATATATTTTTGAACTCAATGCCCACACTTATATGTATCATAATGACATCGCAAAGTCTGCCGAAGTGTGAGCTCAGTAGCTTATTATACTGTATGATACTTTCTGATTCCGTAAGAAAAGTACATGTTTAAATTACATTTTGTAGTTTAAATTAATTTTGTAAATTACATTTCAGCACAAGTTTGGGGTAACCCCAAAAAACCCAACATAACAGAAACATCACAACAAATTTCCATTATGTTAATCTTGTCCAAAAATGTACGATACTGTGGTTAAGTCAAGGGTGGACCCAAGCATACAGAGACTTTATACTGCTGTTTAAAAGAAGTATTGAGCACGTATACTTCAGTTTGCTAGCAGGTAACCATAAGATAGAAGAGTCAATGTTATTAGAATAAATGGTTTAAACAAAAATGTTAAGTTACAGAAACATAAAATAATTGAAAGTATAACTGATATCGTTGAGAAAGTATTCGTTTTGAGTCAATTTCCTCAGTTGAAATTAGTCATTACAACTAATTGGGTTTTACGGTGTATGTTCTGACATTGTTCTAGCAAACAACTTTTTACCCTATTTTCTGTTGGGAAATTGATTTATTCATTTTCTCCAACCTGCCTCCCATCTTATCAATAATAGCACATGTTGAACATAAATGTGAAGTGCATGCAGTCAGGCCTGCTGAAAAAAAACAGTATATGCTGCTTAGGTATGTTTTGATGCTGGTTTAAGCCAACACGTGACCAGCATAAACCAGCAAAGGACCATCTTAAACCAGCATCCCAGCATCAAAACAAAACCTAACCGATGCGGTCTTTTTCTGCAGCGAGAGGATTTTCTTTCAGCACACTGTGTTCTACAAAGTTGTAAATTATAACTAAATATTTAAACACATTATAAAAACTACATTTATTGAGCAGTATAGTAAACTTTATATCATTTAAAGTAAAGTAAATATGATTGTAAATATTCCTTTCGTGTTGAATTAGTAAAATATTGATATACATTTTTAGCTATATTGTCCAGAGCTACATTTTCCTGATCAATATCGACAGCGCTTTTTCATCCAGTCGCTCTCTCTTCCTTGAGCTGCTACCCCCATTTTAACTCAGGAATATTTCATGTGACGTGCATACGACCTGTATCAAAGTCGTCCTCATATTCACCATTAACCCTCAACCTTGCATGTTCTCTCTTCGCCTTCTCTGCCAATCTCTCGCTCTCTTTCTCTCCCTCTCATCAGGTCACGTTAGTCTCTAGGGTTTGACAGTCACACTGCAGATGCAGCCCTGTTAGAGCCTGTTTGAAAGAAGACTTCAAAACCTCTGAAACAGAAGAATTTAAAAATCATGAAACTGTGGGACGTTACAACACTGTAGGGTTAATACAGACACCAGGGGTTCTCACCGGTCTGTTCAGACGGTCACAAACAAGAACAGGGAGAAAATTATGCTAAATACAAACTACTCTGCGATGCAATCATGCATAGAGAAAGTAACAAAATGAATATGCTTTTTGAAAGAGGAGAAAAGGCCTTTTGGATGATGTCAAAGGCTATGCCTCCAATCAAACTCTAGTAAATGTTCAAGTGCCACTTGTGGAAGCTACTCAAATTCTAACAAAACCCAAAATGGACTGGCTGCATGACATGCCTTTATCCTCCAAAAACACAATAAATAAAATATGACCCAGATTACATGAATAGATGGTACATGGTTTGTGACAAGCGCAATGAGTTTTGTGCAGCAAATTATTGGCTGCCGAAAGCATGATACCATTGAAATTTAATTTTGTATAATGAACAATTTTGGTGTTGTGGTTGGTTGCCAAATGATGTCCAATAAAAATTCTGGTCCTGAAGCAAAACCAGTTGAGCACCACTGCACCATAAGATTCAAGAACAGCAAAGTCCCAGATGCTCTCATGAATCCAGCAATTTAAATGTTATGATTAATCACTTTTTCATGATTAACAGAGAAACGCACACACTTACACATATTACACACTACCATTCCAAAGTTTAGCATTTGCGTTTAATGTTTTTGAAAGAAGCCTTTTATATCAGCCAAGGTTATATTTATGTGATCAAAAATACAGAAAACGCACACCAGTACTGTTTTTTTTTTACTGATTTTCTAATTTAATAAAATGTAATTTATTCCTGAACTTGAATTACTTCAGCATCACTTTATCCTCACATTATAAGGATAATCCTATCCTTATTAGAAATCATTCTAATACATTTTGCTGCTTGAGAAACACTTCTGATTTTCAGTGTAAAAAAAACATTTAATTTAAATAGGATTATTTGTTTAATAGAAAATTCAAATTAACAGCATTTATTAGAAATAGTTAATGCAGTGTTACAAAAGATTCCTGTCACATTTGATCGATTTAATGCAATTAAAGGGATAGTTTGCCCCAAAAAATTTAAATTCAGTCATTAAAGGTGCTATACGTAGGATTGACACCGAGTGGTTGAACTAGGTATTGCAGTTCAAATTCAAAATATTGGACTATTTTTTTTTGTTTCTTTACACGGCCCCTCCTACTTAAACTTGGTGTCTTCAGTTTGGCAACCTGCGAGTGCATCAACTAGAATGAGCGCAATGACGATGGAATACATTGCGTTTTCCCAACTGGCAACCCGGTGTTCTGAAACACGATTGGGTAAACTGGCAGTGGGCAGGTTAGACAAAGCAAAATAACGTCCTGCAGACCTGGCTGGAACACACGTTTTCAAAGGAGAATAATTTACTGCAACATTGTTTTTTCAGTTTAACAAGTATTTTATCTTAGGATGTTTCTTAAATATCTGCAAATTATTATTGCATTTTTATGCTTTAATAGAGTCAAAATCCTACACCCAGCCCTTTTAATCATTCAACCTCACGTCGTTCCAAACCCCCAAGGCCTTCATTTATCTTCAGAACACAAATGAAGAAAGTTTTGAATTAATACGAGAGCTCTCTGACCTTACCATAGACAGCAAGTCTCCTACCACACAATCAAGATCCAGAATCATAGCTAGGACATGGGTTCAACCGTAAATTCACGAAGCTACAGAAAAAATGACTTTACTGAACAATTCATTTCTTCCTCATCCAGTCTTGTGAAGCTCTGGCATTATGGAAAGAGCATAATGGGAAATAAATTGGAAGATGCTCTTAATCTCATCGTACACGTATATAATGTACATTGTATATGTGTACAGTGACAAAGACATTCTAATTCTAATAACTTAACAAATAACTGCTTGTGTTATTGAATATGCACATGCGTTGTTTACGTGAAGCGGTAGCAAGCGTATTGGTTGAGACACGTGATACACATTGTTGAATCGAGGACAAACCTAAAAAAGTGCAGAATCTGAATGAAAAGTTGTAGTAAGGCACAGTTAGTTCTCAGTAGTAAATAAATCCTTTGATATTTTCTGTAATGTAATTCAACAACGAAAATTGAGCACTGTAAATGATTTGTAACCAAATTTGTAAACAGTTTTTTCTAAACCAAATTATTCATGGCTCTTTTTGTCTTTTTGGATTAGTAAACTCTACATACAGAGTAGATATGCAGAGAAAAGCGGGAAGACTTCAGGGACTGTGAGCTAGATGAAGGCAGCCGTGCACAGCCACTGTAACAGTCACAAATCCAAAAACACATTCAGACCGCCTCACGAAAAAAAACCAACCCTGCCACAAATATGTCCTTCCCCTCCTGCGATAAACCCACCTAAGCTCCAACATGTGGCGCATCCCCAAACCCCATGTTAGCCCTAGCGCTAGCCCAACAGGCGCTAAGCGCTTCACGTGGCTCTGATGTGTTCAACCGTTTCAGACCGTGTGTGTTTGTTCATTCAGCCATGTTGTGTCTAACCTGACTATTAAGGCTGTTCAGTCAAACACCTACTTGGATTCCCGCTTTGGCCATCTGCTACCCCCTATTTGCTCCTCAACAATATCATTCTTTCTGCGACCATTTCCTGACCATGACGTTCTTGAAGTGGTGGTCTCTGCCTCCTTCAGGTCTCATTCCCTCCCTCGCTTTCCTAGTGTTGGGAAGCAGGATCCAAACCCTTTGTTAATGGATGTTATTCTACAGTGTAGAGGAGGAAAGAAGGAAACGCGCACACACAAAAACAAACAGGACTCCTGACCTTAAGCTTCCTTTTTGGTGCCAGCATTTGCGTGGCTCTTTCTATCTCTCCAAAGGCGCCAGGTGTGGGGCCACATGTGGTTAGGGGCTTAGTTTGTTTCCTGTGAGGTGCTGGCTTTCCACACATGCTAAACAATCTTGCGGGTTCATGCGAGGAACGTATTATTCACTTGTAGTGAAGCAGAGTTTATGAGCAAGATAATGCAGGTTCATTCGCTCGCGTTCCAGTTAAAAAAAACAGCAACAAGCCGTAGTTACCTTTGTGGGGACAGAACAAGGTTGTTCTGCAGGTGCAGCAATTCGCGATATTGATTTTAACATTTTTCAGGACAAGGCTTTTGTGGCATGGAAAGCTGTAACTACACCCCAGAAAATTAATTTCTATCGTTATGCTGAGAAGAACTTGACAAAGACAAACGCTACTGACTGACCTAAGCTGTATTCGTTTGTCTGTGGCATTTTATAAAAACTAACGCAGGGGAATTTCCTTTGGTTAGTAAAAAAGCGTCGCAGGAAATGCCATATTTCTGGTTCCTAATGAATGTGTTTATAAATGTGGGTTTGTGTCTGTCAAAAGACCAGTGCTCACTTAGAAGATTCAGATGAAAAAGTTTGATTCATAAGAGCAATAAATAAACGATGTATAAGAATTTGAAATAAAAACAAATCAAAATAATCAGATATTTATTCAAAATAAACATATGAAATGTATTTAAATTTAAATTAAATAAATAATTATTACAATAAATAATTACAAGTTGCTTGGAGGCCAAAAATTTTGTAAGATTTATCGTATTAACTGGGCTTAAAATCATTATCAATTATTTTGAGAGGAACAATTAACACATTCTGTTGCACCCATAGAAATAACAACAACAAAAAAAAAAAACGCTTATCTGCATATAAATGTGTAAGAGCAATTTTTTTTATTATTATTTTCTAGATAATCTGCTGTAGGGCAATGGCATATAAATGGCAATTATTTTATTAATTTTGTTTAACACAATATTTTTCTTAGCTCTATAAATGAGTCTTTTGGGATATCATATTTTATAAGTCCCTCGCAAGAGAGCCTTTGTACATCTACATTTCAAAGACCTTTTGGAGTTGTTTGTCTGCGTTTTGTTTAGAACTTTTTTTTCCTTTAGTTTTGATACGTTTACAAGATTAAATCATGATTTCTGCGTGACAAGGTTGATACAAGCTTCATGCTCAAATACACATGCATGTGTGATTAGCAAACGAGACCCATTGTCCCTTAATTCAATTCATTCATTCTTTCATTAGGCTTGTTCATTCATCCATTCAAGCTAATACATTACGCACAGACGCTAAAGAGTGACCTACATGCTCCTGAAATCTCCATGCAGCGGTGTAACGTGTGTGTGAAAAGCCGTTTCTGTGCTCCGAGAAGCTCAGGCTCGGTCGGAGCGCGGATGTTGGCTGCTCCTCAGCAAAGCTGCAGGAGATAGGTTTGTAAAGTCGTCTAAAAAGGAATGCGCCATGTGTATGTGTATGAATGAGGGGGGTGTTTAGCATTTAGCCAGGCACCGGAAGACTTTGTGTGCCCCCTGTTTTCAAATGCGTTTATCACTGGGCAACGGTGCGGCCCGGGGCTCTTGAGGCCGAAGCTCAAACAGAGAGCCGGGTCTATTTTCTGCCTGTTAGCACAGCGCCCCTTTCACCAAGAGTCAGCAGGACCCACAGCACTACAAAGAACAGGAGGGGATGACTTTAGCATGGTATGTGTGTGTGTGTGTGTGTGTGCGAGCGGGTATGTGTGTGCATAAGTCAGGATCTGAAAGGGGAAGATTAGCAAATGGCCTTCTCAGCCTCGATGCGAACCTTGGTGCTGATGCTCTACTATTGAAGTGGACACTGGCTGCTTTTCTTGCTGAATACAGATAAAGCTAATACCTACATAAAATAATAGCTTTTCAGTGAATAACCCCAAGCACTTTAAGGCTCTTTTATAGGCTTTTACACCTTTTTAATACCATGAAAGAAACGTAGTACCTACTTTATGCTGTGAATGAAACCCTAAGAGTAAAAAAATAAGAAAGAGACAAGGGATTTGTTTTGTTCGTTATAAACTAATATGGAACACCGGCGGAGCTACAATTACAAAATACAAAAGACTGTTATTTTGGAAAGCTTGCAAAGGGATCATTTACCTAAAAATTATAATCCACAATCCTGACATCATATACTGACCTCTCACTTCAAACCTGTATGACCTTCTTTCTTCTTTGGAACACATACGATGATATTTCATTTATCATATGATATTTTAGAGAAATGTTTTTGTTCAGGTGATGGAACAAAACAAATCATAGTGGATCAAAGGTGTATCTACTTCTAGAATAAAAATGTCTTCATAATTTCCCCACACCCATGTCATAGCAAAGTGTTCATGACTTTCTTTCTTCAGTAGCAAAGAGAAAAAAAAAACAACAACAATAATGTCAGATTATGTAAAAAAAAAAAACAATGATGTCAGATGATTTTAAGGCTGGAGGAGAAAGTGAGAAGTACAAAGATGAAGAACTAAGCACGCATTAACTTTCCAACATGATAAGGTGAAAATGTGTGAAGACACCTATGCCCATCGCAGCAAGCTGAGCATTTGTGGTAAAATTTTCATTTTCAATAAAAGTTTCATTTTTATTTTTCCAGAAAATGCTACATAAGATCCTTATTCATTGGCTGGGATCATGTTTAGCCTTGTGAAGTGTGTTTTTGACCTTGAAATCATTGGCCACCATTTAAATCCACAATATGGCGGGAAATCTTCCTCAAAAAAATTTCCTTGCAACTGAAGACAGACATGAATATCTTGGATGACATGGGGGTGAGTAAATGATCAGTATCAGAGTTTTTTTATTCTGGAAATGGATTTATCCTTCAACTTTCTTTGTATGGACCAGAAAAAACAACAAACAGATAACATTCTAAAAATGTTTGGAACAACATAAAGGGTGACATCAAATACAACAGATTTATTTCTGTATTTAGTTAGCTAGCTAGCTAGAGAACTAGTTTGTTCAGGGCTGTCCGAGGGGCGTGGTCCTGCAGAGTTTAGCCCCGACCCTAATCAAACACACCTGAAGCAGCTAATCAAGAGCTTATCTAGGCATGTTAGAAACTTCCATGCTGGTGTGTTGAGGCAAGTTGGAGCTAAACTCTGCAAGACACCGGCCCTCCAGGACTGAGTTTGGACAGCCCTGAGTTAGTGATCACCAGTTAGTGTTGTTGTTTTTATTTAAAAATGTTTTACTTTTTTCTTGCTTCTGTTTTAGTTATTAATAAATTGAATAATTAAAGAACTAATTGAATAACAAGTGGATAGAATTCATAACATTAACCATTTAATGATTACAACTGGAATAATGTAAGTTTGCTAAACTTAAAACAGGTGACAAACTGTGATATTCAGTGGTCCTCCTTAGAAAATATTGTTTTGATAACCTGCATAACTAGTATTATTACTTTGGGAAGTACATTGTATTGTACAATAATAACATGTTATAATTTCCAAAAGTTAAACTGAGCTATTATCTTAACTGTTATTTGATGTCAAAATTCATTCCTATAAAGATGTGCTTAACATGCAGTCTTCACAAAAAGACCGCATGCCCTACTTTTGATTTATTCACCCGAAGTGCCAAATGCCATGATACATTATGCGTAATAGAGTAAATTCTATTTTTATGACTTTATGATTCCGCAGTTCCATCTGCATTGCCCTACATGTTATACATTCATTATAATGGGCACATGAACATATGCGAATCTGTGCATGTGGGTGTCCAGGGGGTATGTAAGGCCAGAGGTGCAGTGGTCTGGGAGTCAGCCAATCTGGAGCCGGGAGCTACGCCAAGCCCTCTCCGCCCCACCCTTTCCTCCATCGCCACTTCCAAACCTCAGACTAATGATGGTTCTGGCTGTTTTAAAACCCTTTTTGCCTTTGCTTTAAATACAACTTCCTCCTTCAGCTACTGTACAGCCAACTGAGCCTTTCCTCAGGGGGGCTTTATAAGGCCTGGAAAGATGACGAAAGGACTGAAGAAAGGAAAGCAGACACAATGGAAGTGCGTTGGGAGACAGGTGTCCGCCTGTAGGATTGGCGTAGCGGCAGCTGTAGGGGTCTGCGGTGCGCCGGCCCCTCTCTGGTCTGCAGGCCCAGCTGTCGCTGGTAAGTGGGTTAGGGCGAGCAGCCACCAGAGTTACATGCTCCAGTGTTCAACCCCGCTCCGCGCTGAAAAGGGCGCCTGCTAAGCAAATAAGCAATAAAGATAAATCTGAGCTGGCTTTGGGCATCCATCATTGCGAAAGTGGGTCAGAGTTTTGATAGGCAAAGAACTCTTGCCTCTTTCTGCCTCTCTTTCCCACTTGTCCCTCCTCTATTGCTCACTCCCTCGCTGCATGTTCTCGCTCTTTGGTCCATTTCCTCTCTAGACGTCCACCTGTAAAGCTACGACTTTGTTATTCGCGAATATGATATACATACAGTATATATTTTATTTATATAAAGTTCTGAATGCTATAAATTGATCAAAAGAAAGGTACCAAAGATTTCTATAACAAATAAATGCAGTTTTTTTTACTGTACACTCATCTACGGATCTTCAAAAAAATGTCTCATAGTTTACACAAAATTATTAAGCAGTACAACTGTATGTAGATCTGAACACACGGTGGATTGTTTGTTTTGGTGTCTATGTTCGCGTGTCTATCCAGCTCGTGATCTACAGAAGAAGTGAGTTTAGGGTTCTTTCCTAATAACGTACTAGTTACAAATTTCTACAGCTCATGAGAATAGCTCATCACCCCAATGAAGAGAGGGGCGGGGTCAGCAGAGCTCATTTGCATTTAAAGGAACATGGACTAAAACATATTGCTGAAAACAAATTTTAACCAAAGCTAGGCTTTTCGTTAAGACCCTAAAGAACTTTACCAGCTTGTGGAAAATGGCCACCCAATGACCCTTTAACATTGTGGCTGTGATTCTTGCACAGGCAAGCAGCACTCAAATTTTCTTCAGAAAGTGTAAAAATTGAGTCCTGCAATCTTTATTGCTCTGTGTGCATACATTAACATTAACACCTGTCTCTGGGTACTGAATGTCGTTTCTGTCTGAGACGAATGTGAATCTCTTAGCAGTTGCTAAGGTGAATTAAAACACCTTGTCCTGCTAAAAAAGACTACGTTTTGGGAACCTGTGTATCAATTGAAATGATTAGACTTTGTGTTTCATCTCTCTTCCTCTCTCTCACGCGCTATTTCTTTAACAATTGATCTGTAATGCTGTTCATTAATTTTACTCTACAGTTTAAATCAAGGTATTCTGTATTTCTACAAAGGTGTGTTACCCTTTTCCCCAAATAATTAGGAATCAAAAGTTAACATTTACCACCTAAAAGTTTTAAACAGCATGATTACTTCAGAATCCGTTTTGAGCAACAACACTGCATGGCTAACGGAATAAACTACAGAGAAACCCGCAGGCTTTTAACACACTAGGAGTTTCACTTTGCTGGAAGTTCAATGGACAATGTTTGGGGACGCTTGTTCAACCTGGTTTCACAGTGCAAACAAAACTAATGACGAAACGTCCTGTTGTTTGTTGCAGTCACAACTAGTTAAGACCAAAATCAGGTCCAGAGGAGATGGAAGCTTTTAAATTGCATTACAACATCCCGTCTCTGTAGGAAACAATGACAGAGGTAACAAGCCTCCTCCTCTTTTCTTCTTTTCCTCTCAGACACACACAAAGTGGGAAAACATGAGGCATTAGCATCCTGAAGTGAAGGAGGGGGTCCATTGATCTCTCGTCACTTTCACTCATTTTCTTATTTGTGGAATTTTAGCTTTTTAATAAAAGTTCAATCTTCCCTCCCCCACTCTCTGCACTCACTTCCTTTCCTTGTCAACAATTTTCTGTCTGTCTCTCTCCTTCCTTCCCTCCCTCCCTTTCGCTCGTCTCCATTTCCCAGTGCCCGTCTCTCCTCCTCTGGCTCTTCCTCTCTCACACACTGTTTATTTAAGCACTTTCACGGTCACTGCATTGTAATCTCATGGGACAAAACTGCCCTTTCTCTTTTACACTCCCTCTCTCTCTTTCTCCTTCACTCCTTCATCCCTCTCATCCCATTCTCTCCTGGTAACCTTCTCTATCTCTCTCTCAACCCCTCCTCTCCATCTTTCTCTGTCAAAACGTTTCAAATTCAAATTCAGATTGGTTTTTCCTGAGCTGAAAGGGCATGAAAGAGTGCTGGTGCTTGGCAGCCTTGAGCTTTGTGGTGCGGTGGCCAGGCGGAGAGCCGGAGGAGAGCCAAGCACCTCTGAACATGCTCAGGTCACAAAGGCCCCAGCCGCACAAAGAGAAGAACTGGCTCCATACAAAAAGCATCACCCACGGCATGCATTAGGCACACATTGTACAAAAGACTCAAAAACGCCCCACACAAAACCCAAGAACTCAAACCTCACATTAGTGTTCTGTAAACTGAAAACAATTAACAAAAACTTAATATATGATTATGTATGATAAAAGAATTAAAATAAGTCCAACAATAATTAAAATTCATGTTCAAATTACAATTAAATAATTGGATAAAAACATAAAATAACTACAATAAATACATTTAAATAATTAAAATACTAAAAATAAATTACAGAGGGTAAAAAATAAAATACAATAAAAAAACACTATTAAATATTTAAAAAAATTTTTTTTTTAAAAAAGTAAAAAAATATTGTATAAGATAAAAATAAATAACGATTAATTACATAAAAATGAAGACAGAGTTCAAATAGGAAGGTAAAATCAAATAAATGAAACGCATAATTTAAATAAAATACAGAAAATAAATATATTATTTAAGAAATTAATTCAAACCAAAATTAGAATCAACACAACATGCATGAATGAATTTATTAATTAACATTATAAATTATAAAAATGTATAAACACCATAAAAAATAAACAGTAAAACGGTCTCTAACTCAGAAGCAGCTGGCTGAAGTGAAACACCAGGGCCACCATTAGCTGTCTGTAAACAGGAGGACGCACTTCAAGTACAAAACTCTTTCAAACGGCCCACACAATATTGAACAACAGCCGAGCCGTGGGGGGAGGCAGAGCCAGGGTGGGTTCAAGGAGGACACACGTTGTGTAGCCCTGGCTTCTCCCATGCCCCATGCAGAGAGCGAATTATCCACTTAATTTAGGATTACAGACAAGCAGCTACCGCTAGAACACTGAGACAGTCCAGTGCCGTCTTTTCAGATAACATTACAAAACCCATCAGGAGGGGCATCTTCAACACAAGTACAGCTGTCCCCTTATATACGCACAAGCAGAGATTCAAAAAGTATGAGACACATTGATGCATGAGTATTGATGATCTCCTCATAATAGCGTGGCCAGATGAATACAGAAGTTTGTAAAAATAATGGTTGCTACGCCCCACAAGAATCAGCAGAATTATTCATCACAAAGTTTCTAACGATGATAAAGGCACAGCAGATGGTTACTTGAAAATTAGTAACTACTACATGTATTAAAAGGACAAGAGAACGTAGAAGTACTGTGTAATTTTTCCTTTTTTTAAGTTTAAGATTACTGAAGTGTAGGTTTTACCAAAAAATTGCAGTCTTTCCACATTTAATTATATTTGCTATAAATTTCTGAGTGACACAGGATTAAGTCCGGCCTGCGACACTACGCCATTTCAGTTTCACTAAACTTAAAAATAAACTAAACATTTAAATGTAATAATGTTTGATTATTTCCTCAAGGTGAAAAAAAAAATGTTAAAAGAATAAACCTTAGGAAGGCAATATAAGATATATAGTCTTGCATAGTCTCAGACCGATGTTTTATTATAATAATAATAACAATAATAATAATAATAATAATAATAATAATTCAGAAAAACAGGGAGAGAGAGAGAAAAAAAAGTGCATTGGATCCCACAGTCTGTGCAATAATGATGGCAAAAGCTGCCCACCATATGAGAAACGGTACAGGGAGCTCTGCAGGAAATCTGTTCAGTGTGTTCCAGACACTAACCGCCAGACCTGCTTGATGAATAGGACCCAGTCATCATCAGCACTGCTTGTTTTGATTGCGTTCTGCTTCCACACAGAGAGGACAAATCTGTTTAATAACCAGAGAATCGTGCACTGCCAGTTTGAAGAACTGAAACGGTTATCAGAACACGTCTATCAGAAGCACACACCCAGACCTGCACGTGCACACGAGCGGTCTTCACCGCAGCGAACACCATACCCAGAATTCCATGCATTCCGCTCAAGACCCTCCTACAGGTATCTACTGAGCTCCAACAGCACATTACACAAACACACACCCCAAACATAACAAATTACAAGTCCCCCGCCCACAAAGTATCTACTGTACGTTCAAACAATAACCTGCATTCGAATGCACAGATGTCCACGCCTATGTGCTGTAAATGTGTATACAAACCTAAAAGAGCCACATGTACAATAATATCAAAACATACATTAATCTATATATACACACCGTCAAACGATTAATCGCATCCACAAAAAAAAATTGTTTACATAGTATGTGTGCGTTCTGTGTATATTTATTATGCATTTATACAAACATACCCTTAGAAAGTATTTACATGTATACTTGCATATATATTTTTATTCATATTAATATTATAAATAAAAATATAATATAGTAACCAAATCTCTTTAAGACAAGTCATGTTACTTGACGGCCATCTTTGGGTAAGCATCAAATTCTCCAAAACAATTCCCTAAGCTTACGATTAAATTTCATATTTGAAATCACTATTGAAATCTGACAACAACTGTGTATACATATAAATATATTTTTTATATTTTTATTTTATATATATATATATATATATATTTTTTTTTTTTTTTTTTTTTAATAATATATATATAAAAAATTAAAAGCTATAAAAAATAGCATTTAAATCTAAACATTAAAAATAACAAAAAATATATACTGTTATTTATTTTGTAAATAATAATAATAAAAAAATAGTGGATTTAAACATTATATTTAATACCAAGCACACATGCATCTATGTAAACTACAGGCCGATTATACATAATATAAAATAAAATAATAATATATTTATTTCTAATCATTATTTGTCTATTCAGTGCTTTGGGGACTTTACTGATATAAGACATTCATTGTACTACTAACTTGTCATTATTAAATCAAACTCTTTCATTGATTTAACTGATTTTAATTAATACTCCATCTAACAATCACCACAATATTGAACCAAACCCACTCACATATATATATTTATTTACTGAAAAATAATGTACACACAAATCATACAAACAAATAGACAAAACTCACAATATGGTAATTTTATGATCCACACTATTTCCCAAATGTTCTCCCTTTAGGGTAAGTAAGCATGACGAGGGTGTTTCTCTCCACGACTGCACAGTGACAGTGATAGTAATACCTGCTGACATCTCTTCCTCTCTCCCTCTCCTCACCCCTTCTTCCCCAGAGGGGCTCCCCTACCTATTCAGGCGCTGAAAACTGTTGATTCTCTTCCTGCCATCCCTACATAATGTGCTTGCCTTCTTTCTGCTCATTCAGAATGGGCATAATGTATTTTCCTTCTCAGTAGAGAGAGGGAAGGAAGACTGAATTGAAGCAGGGAAGGGTGGACTATCAGGATGTTCTGCTGTGCCTGTGTGTGCACTAGAAAAATGATGAATTGCAGAATAAAATATGAGTAAACAGCGTATCCATGAATGTTTCGAGTCGACTTGAAATGTTGTTCACAACCCATTTTTCATCTGTGATTTCTGACAGCATTAAAATTAGGGTGAGACTTTAGAGAAACTAACTAGCTAGTCATTGTTTCAAGAAACATAGGAACACATCCTTCTTTCAAAATACAATAATTAGAACTGGTGTTAATGACGTCAAACGGTAATCAGATTAAGACTTATTATAGATTATAGTTGGCCAGACACCTAAAAAGATAAGATGCAAAAATAACACCCAAAAACACTATTTGGCTGTTGGTTAATATTGTTCAAGAACCCACAAGGCTTTCCTGAAAACAGCAAGGAGAATTGTTTCAAAGGAAAAAAATACTATTTTTTTTCTTTTATAAGAACATGCACTGATGAATCATTCACAGAGCCAAGAACACACATTGATTAAGAAAATAGGGTCAATTTTGATTTCACGTTGACTTTAAAGGGGTGATGCAGGAATCAGATAAGCAAATGGCTACTTTTCAAGTTGCACGATAAAGCATTGGAGAAAATCAACACTATTGATAAGAACCAAGAAGTGGTTTGACAGGAAGATAAGAGCCTGAACCACAAATCAACACACGCTGCTACAACAAAAGCAATTCTAACCACACATACAAAGCCAAAAACTAAACAAAGAGAAACACTTACATTAACATGATAGCTAAAGGTCCGCTACTAAGTTTGTTCACAAACAAGAGATTGAATGGCTTAGATTATAGGACACTATATTGTTTTATACCTGGATATTACCGCCTACGCTGTGCTACACAGATATATTGTGGCACTTTAACAACAGCTAATGAAATAGTGATATGATTTGCTTTTTGGTAATGAATAACCAAGAAAAGAGATAATTCTAAACGGTGGACTATTGTTGGGTTTATGATTAACTTTTTCCCTACTAATAGGCTACTTCACAGAAATTGGTGAACTTTTAAATAATTATTTGCCCCTTAGTTTTCATAATGAAAACAACAAAAGCAATTCTAAATTTAGACAATACATCCTAATTTTTATTAGCTACTATATGAATGGAAGTTACTCTACAGTCGAAAATATGCAATAAATTCTTTCTTTGACAGGTTTGTTAAATTCATTGAGCATAACAAACCTAATATAGTATGCACTTAATTTCATAAGAATATAGAGTGCATATTATAGGAACTAGCCCCCACCCCGAAAAGAAAGTTAAAGTAAAAACAATTACTCTGAATAATTACAATAAATCTTTTTTTGATTTGGTGCTCAAGGAGCATAAAAAACCCACCACCGATTTAATGCAAAAAACACTGATCTTTCTTCCGAGAACAATATCTATATTTTTTCAAAAGCAACATTTATTTGAAACAGTAATCACTGGTACATTGTAATACATCACTTCATTTGAATGCATTCTTGCAGAATGAAAGTATAGTTGTCTTTAAAACAATATTACTGACCTTAAATTTGAATTCTGGTATATAATTAAAAAAAACGCTTGTGCAGACAAAACTAGAACAACACATCAGAAAACTGGAAAGAGTGCGTGACTGTCCTGGATTGGTAGGAGAGAAAAGTTTGGGGATTTCATTTCTCAGACAACACAAGCTGGCACAGACCTATGTAGGGTCTAGCTTAAACAGTATATCAGGCCAAAGCACTTCTCTCGGTCTCTCAGATAATACATGTCCATTAGTAGCAAAAGGAGGACAACACACAACATCAAAGTCTCAAACAGACAGAACTTCCTATACATCTCACGCAGGAAACAGAGTGATGTGTGTGTACATGTGTGTGCTTCCCTAGAGAAAGTAGCTTTTCCATTAAGCAATTCTGCATGTGTAATATTGAAAGGAAAAAACAATAAGATTTCCGGTCCGCATTTGATGCCTCACAACAGGCGATGCTAGAAACGCAATATCTCCAAGCCAGGCTAATACAATTGCACAAACACAGTAAAACCCCCATATCCCACAGTAATTCGGTTTGCCTGTTGAAGTGTTGGCGCAGGTACTGAGTTGGAGGTATTTTCAAGAGGGCACCCTGAGGTTAAGTCCAGCGAAAAAGAACAAAAACACTGTTTTCGGTTATAAATCCTCAACCACGGCTATATCCACCCCTGCATTCCTCATCCAACACTAACCGGTGAAAACAACTCCTCAACAATATGAGTAAAAAACCTGTCCTAGTAAAAATATGCTTGCGGTCCAATTACCACACGCTGTGTCTTTATGCTTCAATAGCATTAGTGATGTGAATCAGCTGCTTACTGTACATAATAATATATATATATATATATATATATATAATCTTCAGGCCTATAAAAGCACTGAGATTGCTTTTTTTCAGGGCTCCAGATGGCAAATGCAACAAAAAAAATAAGCATGTGACAATTTAGGAACTTTGTGGCTCATGTCATCTTGTGAGCTCCAGTGATTTGTGAAATGAC